>JARFJB010000682.1:1887500-2487500 GCA_036346205.1 Vesta saturnalis
ATGGAACTTGGGCTTTCATAGAGGCTAATTATAAAATTAGTTTTTTAAAGATATTTCGACGTGTTGATATTAATTCAGTTTTATGGAGTTACGAGTTTTTAAAATTCACACAAAATTAGCAATCAAATTTGATGTAAATAGACTTACGAGTATTTAAATCTACAGAGTGGACATTAGGCTGCTTTTTTGGCAATGTTGTATCTATGCTGTTTCAGTTTAATAATCGTTTATTAGTAATATCCGGCAAAGAAAAATAACTATAAAATAATGTATTTTGTATAATAATTTGCAAGGAAACTGCAAAAAAGTTTAGGCGTTCTATGTGACGTAAAATTGTTTTATCTACAACCGTGCAGTAATTGAGATAATGGGCACTGTTTTCCGTCTTATCATATTATCGTCATTGTCATTCAGCCATACCAAGACGTGAGGCGCACTTGACTGTTCACTGCACCTTTTAATATAATTAATATACTATCGCATTGCTGGAGGTATTTCTATTTTGCAGAGCGATGTCGTCCAGAACTGAAAAAATAATGAAAATGTCATTATCTAAAGACCCTCTCATTGAGGTTAAAAATACGGCAATACCGGCGAATAATACGAAAACGCCTGCACAATCCAGTATACCGAACTCTGCAATGCAACACAAGGAGTCCATTTCATATGTTCAAGAACTTCAAGAAAGCATTCCTGATAATTTTGCTATAGATGATGACATAATTCAATATGCAATAAACTTAGAAAATGATCTTCGTAATTACTCTCTCAACTGTTCAAAGAATGGAACAAGTTCAGGGCCTATAAGTAGTGAAGATGTGGTAGAAGAGGCACTTATAAATAACGAAAGAAGTGACATTCCCTTGGCTGAAGAGAATTCAAAGGTTGCTCAAGATGATGGATCTAGTGAAACAACGCAGAGCGATTCTGATCTGATGGAAGATGAAATTGATGTTGCTGCTTCTAACAGTGAAAATGTGGGTGAAAGGAATTTGGAAGGTGATCATTCTGGAGCACAAGAGATTGAAAGAAGAACCAGGATAAAAGAAGGCACGTGGATAAAGAAGAATGGGATATTTTTAAACACAAAATTAAAAGATGTAAGGGAGAAGAATATAAGGGGTTGACCAAGGAGAACGGAAAATGGACTAAAAATAGGAATGCAAGACGATTGAAACCACCTTGTTTGTGTGCTCAAATTAAAAAAAATCAAAGTTGAATTGTAACCTTCTAACAGAAAACGATAGACAAATAATTTTCAAACAATTTTGGTTAAAATCTTGTCCAGAAAAGAGAGAGTATGTTAGAAGCTTAGTAGATTTAGAGCTAGTAAAGCAAAGAAAATCAGATTCTAATGTTTTCCGCAGGAAACATTCTTTGTATTTTTTTCTAAAAACACCTGACGCTAGGAGAGTTAGGGTTTGCAAAAAACAATTCTTACATACCCTTTGTGTAGGAGAATAGTCGGTGCTGAACTGTACTAAAAACAATCATATTCATAATTTTGACAGTCATGAAAGTGAAGAGGAGCTAATTGATGCACAAAATAATGAGACAGCAAATTCCCTTACAAGCGAGTGTGTTGACATACAACCTATATGCAAGAACCATAGTAAAAGAACTGTCCCAAAAAGAAACCATCAAAAGGAAATTGAGACAGAGTTTCTAAAACAATTTTTAAATGAACTTCCAAATTTAGAGTCACCTTACTGTCGATCCACATCCAACAAAAGATATTTAGAACCCATTTGGAAATCGAAAAATCAGTTGTACCAGGTTTACAAAGACGAATGTAGTAAAAGAAAACTAACCGCCTTATGTATAGCTTCATTTAGTCATGCATTTTCAGACATGAATTATAGCCTATTCCGACCCAAGAAAGATCAGTGTGACATCTGTCTAGGTTTCAAAGCTAAAAATATTAATGAATCGACCCATAATGAACATATTTTGAGAAAAACTGCTGCAAGAAATGAAAAGGCCAGCGATAAAAATGATAAGAAATGGGTTTTTACTATGGACCTACACAGTGTGCTTATGGCACCCTTAACATCAGCATCAGCAATGTATTATAAAAGCAAACTCGTGGTGCATAACCTTACAATTTTCAATTTAAAAAACTTAGATGGTCACTGTTTTTTATGGCATGAAGGCCAAGGTGCCCTAACAGCAAATGAATTTTCTTCTATATTATACTGTTTTATTTGTGATTTAAATACTGAAGAGGGGGACGAGGTAGTACTATACAGCGATGGTTGTACGTACCAAAATCGTAACAGCACAATAAGTAACATGCTCCTTCTATGTGGTACGACAAAGAAAATTACCATTACTCAGAAATATTTGGAAAAAGGACATGCCCAGATGGAGTGTGACTCCATGCATTCTGTTATTGAAAGGAAACTTCGCAATATTTATAGTCCAGCTGGGTATGTTTCACTTTGTAAATCAGCTAGGCAAAAACCTAGGCCATATGTTGTAACTTTCCTTAATTTTATTTATTATAAGTCTTTGTTTTGAACGAATAAGTTCAAAGGTAAATATGTAATAATAAATATTATATTTAGAATTTACATCAGTTCTACATACATAAAGACAACATTTACATCGATTGGGGCTTAAAGCTTGGTGGAGCAGTTGTTTAGCGCGGTACTCTAGCAAAGTACAGGTCGTAGGTTCAAATCCTACTCGAGGTAAACTTTTTATTTATGTATTTAATAAAATTAATAATAATTTTTAATTACATATTTCCTTAATTTTGACTTTTTTAAAAAATATTCTTGCTTGTCCTTTTACAATTCTATACGGCCGGGATTTAAAAAGGGTGACCCTCAGGTTACAGATATCCGGTGTCTAAGTACAGTCCTTCAGGAATTATCGATTACAAGATTAATTATGGTGATGAATGGACAGAGCTACCCAGAAGGAGAAATAATGATCATGGTCAAATAAATAGTATTCCCAATCTCTACAAAGAGCCTTTAAAAATAGAAAAAAAGAAGGTTCTTAATTTACAAAGTTTAAAAGGTGTAATTGAAAAAGACTACCATCTCAAAGAATCATAGTTTTTTAACTGCTTCATAAACAATACGTTTGTAAGTTATTTTAATACCTGCTTACCTTCTTTTTTATTTGTGCATTATTTGTAGATATTATGTTAATAATATAATTACTTAGTTATTTTGTTATCTGTTTATTTTCTACCTTGTGCCTTGTACTCAAGAAAAAATGTAAAAATAAAGATATTCACGATTTATTGTATGTGAATTTCCCTAAATTTGCCCGATTATTTCAGTTTCGAAAACTCGTAAGTCAAAATTTTTAATCAGTTTTTTGTTTCAAAACCTTGTAAGTCAGTTAACAAGAAATTAACCAAGTGTTGTCAAAAACTTTGAAAATTATATATTTTTAAATATAATATGAATTATTTTAGTGCATAGATAATGGTTAAATTAGCGCTTTTTCTAAGTTTAAATAGTTTTTTGACTCCCCTCTAAAAATAACCAAAATTGACTTACGAGGTTTTAAAATTAGACCGACAATATGTAAATTGATAAGGACTATTTTTTTAAATTATTTTCAATTATATAGGGTGGTTCAGAAAATTGTAATATATCAAAGCAGGTTTTTTTAACAACGCCCTGTCTTTATGTCATTTTTAGAGTATGCGTTAAAAATTAAGGCAGCTTTATTCAACGTTCCCTATACCTATCGCTTACCAATTTTGAGAGAATTGTGATTTTAAGAAAAGTATTCAACTTAAACAAGAACTAAAAATACAAAGACTTCTTACTTTGAGTAACACAGATTTATATCGATTTATTCTGACCTTTAAAGCTTCCATTTGTACTGTGTCTTCGTCTTCCCCAACTTTTTCAAGACTCCATACACAGAAATCCAACCTCCGTTAAAAGTCTCGTCCAGATAAATTCTGATGAAGTTGTATGTGAATATATATTTTTCAAAATTCTCCAAACACTTGCTTGACTAATTCCAGTTTGTCTAGAAGTTTCTCTAGAACTTACATTTGCATTATTAATCACTGAGCCTAAAACTAAGAACTCATTGTCCTCATTATTTACAACATACTTTGCTTTAGTCTGTTTCTTTCAGGATGCACTACCAGTTTCACAAAAAGTTTGTAGCAGTTCTTCAAAAGCTCTTTTGTTTGAATGTGGTCGATCGAGATACGTCATATCCACTTTTTTTCTTGGAATACTGTTTCATTTTTTAGTCTTACAGAATGATAGTGCTATTGAAAATGAAGGATGAATTTTGACAGTATTTGACCGAACACTAAAGTTAAGTACAGCCACCAACTAGATGAATCAAACAATATCTTACTTTTAAAATCATTACCTACTAGGATGTAAACAAAAAAAATTCCAGTTTTGGAGAACTTTTTAATCGTTAATTTTAGACACATGCATTACTCATAGTTTTTGATAGAAAATGATAAGTTATTTCATATAAATAAGTGGGTCATTGATGTTTGCAAAATATAAAATAAGAATCCTTTTCCTAAACACCATGTAATAAATATAGAAATCCCACACATTACAAATGGAAGCCTCAATGGTCAGAATAAATCGATATAAATTTGTGTTACTCAAAGTAAGAGGTTTTCGTGCTTTTAGTTCTTGAAATTGAAATATTTTTCTTAAAATCACAATAAGTTCCTATACCTGTCTTACAAATTAGCATTAGGGCCCCCTTATTAGAATACTATTTACCGTTAAGGAGGCCACGACAAGGGGCCGCAGACCGTAACACAAGTTCCTATACCTGTCTTACAAGTTAGCATTAGGCCCCCTTATTTAAATTCAAATTTCCGCTGAACAGATTTGGTTCTGACCTTGGCTAGCCCAAGGTCAACTCCAGGGCAGGCCCAAGGCTAGTATTTCAAAAGACGACAAATTTAAAATACTTTTTGACCCCTTTGAGGGGTCTACACAAGTATAACACAGTATTGTTCCAAGTTCACATGCCCTGAAAGCTTAGTTTCTGCTATTGCGACTGACGTCCAAAGAATGGAGAAATAATTTATATAAATCAGTTTTATTTAGGGGATACAAACTTAGGTGCTTATCTCGAACATTTGCAAGAAATATGGATAAAATAATAAAGTTATGTATAGTGAAGTGACAAATTAGCGCTTATGAATGAACCAATTGAAAGGTGTAAAAAATGGAAATGAAAATAATTTATTGTGAATGTATTACGAATTTATTGTATTTGTGAAAAGTATCAAATTTTATTGTGTGTAATGAATTTGTTGAAGTAACTCACATCGAAATTTTAAGTAAAGTTCATTCGTTTAACTTATCCCGATGACGTCATGTATGCATTAAATCACGAAATGAAAAAAGGAAAAGGCAACGTATTTCATTCCCTCCCCAAGGGGGAGGGCGGGCTGCTCGAGCTTTCCAAGCTCCTTCAGTCACAAGCATGGATTCCCAGAATACATACATACATTACGTGTATATGCATGGTGTGATTAAGGATGGGTGTAGTCAGGATAGGATCGGAAGGAACGGAGTTAGTGTTCTAAGGGGGAAAATAATACCCCAGCATTCGCCTAAGTAGCCGCACATAGTGTGCATATACGCAGTGACCATGCCGCTACATATGTATGAGGAAACCCTCCTGAAAAAACCTCGTACAAGGTAGACGGTAAAGGGAATCGAACCCATTACCTACCGAATTCGAAGCAGGTCGTGTCACCACTACGCTACTAGCTCGGTCACGAAATGACCACCGTCTGTAATTTAAAGCACAAATATGAGCACTGATACCAACCTTTCCTTATTTGGTTATTTTTTGATTGAGGTTCCGTACGCGCGCCGGTTTGTTTATTTATTATTCATTTTTCATTGCTTCTTGACTTAGTATTTTAAAAGATCGGTTCTTTGCAGAACCACATTACTTTCTAATGTTCATTTAAGGTAAAGATTAATTCGTTTTTACAGAAAGAGATAAAATTTGTGTTTTCATTTGTAGCACAGGAAGGAAAAGGCCACGTATTTCATTCCCTCCCCAAGGGGGAGGGCGGGCTGCTCGAGCTTTCCGAGCTCCTTCAGCCACAATCATGGATTTTCAGGATACATACATTACGTATATATGCATGGTGGGATTAAGGATGGGTGTGGTCAGGATAGGATCGGAATGAACGGGGTTAGGGTTCTGAGGAGGAAAATACTACCCCAGCATTCGCCTAGCAGTCGCACATGGTATGCATATTCGTAGTGACCATGTCGCTACATGTGTATGAGGAAAAACCCCCTGAAAAAACCTCATACAAGGTAGACGGTAACGGGAATCGAACCCATTACCTCCCGAATGCTAAGCAGGTCGTGTCACCACTACGCTACCAGCTGGTTTTGTAACCCATCAACATGCCTCGTAGGTAAATTACCGCAGACGAATTGATCCTTAACTTAGTGGACTACTTTAATAAAGAAAAACAGAACAACGGGCCCTTAACACCATTAACAGCAGTTCATGCAAGGGTTAGCGATGCTTTGAAAATTGACACCAAAATTATATCTAATGCTTTACCTTTTTGAGAAGTTACATCGCTTATATGAAACAAGATATCTACAAGCAGTTCGTTTCTCTCGACGAAACATGGATATTTGCAAAAGGAAGCAACAAGAGAATATAGCAAGATTCCAGTTCAAAATGCTTTAAGAATCTTGGTGGCCAAAGCAAACGTTATATAGTTCTACATGCTGGAACAGAAGATGACTTTGTGGAGGGAGCAGTCCTTATATTCTCTACCACAAATAAAAGCAGTGATTATCACGATTGTATGAATTCCGAAAACTTTGTTAAATGGTTAAAAAACCAACTTTTGCCAAACTTAACAAAGCCGTCTGTAATCGTTATGGACAATGTTCCTTACCATTCACAAATTGGCAATCGCCAACCAACTACAAATTGGAAAAAGAAGAAATTGCAGAGTGGTTTAGGGGAAGAAAAATTACTTATGAGAAAGAAGTATTTAAAACGCGATTACAACATATAGCAAAGCTACATAAGTAAGAGAAACAATATTTGGTCGACAATATTATTAGAGAATATGGCCATCAAATTATACGCTTGCCTCCTTACCACTGTCAATTTGACCCAATAGAAATGGTATGGGGAATAAGCAAAACTTATTATGATAAACACATTGGAAGAGATGGTTATGGGGATGATAATGTTAAACAGATGTAGAAAGAAGTGTTAGAAACAGTTTCACCTTCAGTTTGGTTAAAAACGATTAAACATGCAGAAGCTGAAATTCTAAAGTTTTTGGAACAAGAAAAATTTTATGATGTCCAAGCCAATCCAATTATTATAAATCCAAACGATGACACAGATACAGAAGATCAAGGTGAACATTTATACTTTCTTGTTTTTAACTTAATTCTTAACACAAACAAATATTTTTCTCCAAAAACTTAATAATAATCTAATTAATAACATATATGTTATTGTACATTAACATTATATTTATAACAACAAATTATTTTCAATTAAATGCGAATGGACAAATTGTCATACGTTTTATTACATTATGGTACAATAATGTACTGAATAAGTAAGAAACACTGGATTATAATGTGTTTAGTGTGTTTAAATTGGTACTTGGAATACGTTTATAAGAAGTACTGTAATTCAATTACATTAAATACACCAATAATTTTGAATTGCAGTATAATAATCTTCTACACCAACAAGTGTAAACACCAATGATTGAAATTATGCTTCCGTATTTTGGAATTCGAATGTTTTCTCAAAGTATAATGATTAGTGGAATTCCTAAAAATTCAATCTTTATGAATAAATCAAATACATAACCATTAACTCATAAATTTGCGTTATAGAATATATTGGCGTTATAGTTCGGACAAGGGGCGCAGTGTTCGGGCCCGGTGATATTTACTCAAGGCGACCTTAACATCTAATACTTTGATCTTTACATCGTTTATATGCACCTGATGCCGTCAAAGATTTAGAACCGCCACTTTTATGTAGCAAACTATTTGAACAATTACTTCCTTTCTTTGGAAGAGTTCATTGGTCTTAACCTACAAATATTTACAAAATTTTTGCAACATTTTAGAATAACTTACCAAAATGCATCTGCTAGGTTATTATATTGTTAAGTTTTATTGAAAATAATATGGTTTTACGTGTGCACATCTACGATACGGAAATTAAACTGTTGTCTTTATTTGCAAACAACATTATGATTATGTACATTTGACATTTACGTTAAGTTGGTATCAAAACTGTTCGTACAGGAAAACGAAATTTGTTGTTGATGTTATCCTTGTTAGTTACTTGAGTTAATAAGAGACATACAAAACGACACTCTTGGAATAATACGTTAGCTAATAATATATACATTGTATTCAATATGTAGAAAAGGATAGTCATACACAAGTGCGCGTTTGATTTATCGATCAATCGGGATAAGTTAAACGAATGAACTTATATATCGAATTATTTAATGTAGAAGAAATTAAAGTGTTACATTAATCAACAGATTGTAGGCTTTCTCCTTTTCCCGCAGGAGTGAAGGTATTGGGTAAAAATAAGTGGTAGATTAAGAATTTTGTAAACTTAATAGGAAAATAAAATAAAGTTATTGTCGTGTAAAGATTTCTATCAGAGACGGACATGTTTTGTAATAGATTAGTAATGTATATAAATATAAGTAAAACGTTGTCAAAGTGTGGTCGATATGAAGTGCACTGGAGGGACTAATAATGTAGCTGTTAATAATATAATTAAAATTAAAACGAATTAGTGTTTTCTGTAATAAACCCTAAACAATAATCCCTCAATTATCCTTAGCATTGAATCAATTTATTATAACGGTAAATACAAGGAATCGTATAACGATGGTTATGAACAAGTAGGGAAATATTGAAAAAACACAAGTGTGTGTGACTAAAACAAATAATAGAAAAATCAGGCAAATATAAGATGAATATTGAACTGCTATTTAACACTAGCACCGCCGGCTATCGTAAATACCTTAAACTGCCGTGGCCGGTCATTTTGACCTCTGCACAAGAAAGGTAATTTTGATATGTATTCTTTACAAGGCCGTAGCCAGGATTTATAACAGGGGGGCAAACCATGGTCCATGGTCGTTCAAAATGTAAAATTTTAGGATAAAAAGAAAAGGCAAATGAAAACAAAACTGAGATTTTAATTATACTTAAATTAAACTAATAACATTTTTCTTGGGTTTAAACTAAATTTATCCAAAACTTTCTTCACTATGCAGTCCTGATTTTCCTTCAAAAATTTTCGATGCACACTCATCAAACACAACCCAGTGAGTCTGTCATCACCCATTGTACTCCTGAGCCAGGTATTTACCCTTCGCAGGGTACTGAACGATCTTTCCACGGTAGCAGTAGTGGATGGGAAAGCACTTAATATTAGCAGTGCGTGCCTTGTTGCAGGGAAAAAAGCGTTAGCTTCCTCCAAAAGTGCAGCCACTTCAATGTCCTTTAATTTGTCTTCTGCTAAATTCTTTTTCTTCCACATATTGTACCACAAATCTAATTCTGCAGAGACATCACCCAACTTATAAAATTTCATGAAAGATTCTGCATTATTTTTGAAATCTTTTGAAGCCATTTTGAGCAAAGGATGAAGATAAGTTAAAGCAAAAGCAGATGTATTTTCGTTGGAGAATCTAGCATCCAAAGACGAAGTTAAAGAATCAAGATAGGGGATGATTATTGACCGCTTCCAGTATTCAACTGCAGACTCAGATGGTGGATTACTTCTGTGTACTTGCTTTTGAGTGACTCGTGGTACTGACAACTCAATCCTTACTTTCTCTGCGATATCAAGTGATTTTTTAAATAATTCATAAGAAACATTTTCGACATCTTGTCGATTTTCTTTGATTACATCTAGAATATCGTCAATATGTTTCTGCACCATAACCAAATCCATACTTTTACCTTGTAAAACGTTTACAACGGGTTCCAAAATTGCAGAGTATCTTGCAATTATGTTTAAGCCTAAGATGAATATTGGTTTAGTAACTGCACAGTGCAATTGGTAGGCAGATTTTCTTGTTGCATAGTTTCCTTCGACAGATAGATGTTCTAGTGCTTTAACAATGTCAGTGAAGCTTTCTGAAAATTTTTTTATGCTCTTATATTTTTCCGACCATCTGGTCTCACAGAGCCTTGAAAGATTTGGAACCGATTTCCTACGGGCTGGCGATTCACGAAAGAAGGTTATTGTGTCTTTATCCGTTGCAATTGTGTTTCTTATTTCTGGTAGCTTGCTAGTATCATTGACCACAAGATTTAGTCTGTCGCTGGAGCAATGGAACAATAAAGATTTAGCGTACTTTTTTTTAAGAATGGCCTGTACACCATCTTCTTTGCCGGCCATCGTGGAACACCCGTCAAATCCAAATCCCACACAATTATCGGCGGAAAAATTATTATCTTCTAAAAAACTTTGAATTGCGCTAGCGATTATAGAAGCATCTTGACATTTTAACTCAGTGTAGCCTACAAATTCCTCCCTGATTATTTTTTGGCTTTCATCATAGAACCTTAATCCAATAGAAAGCTGCTCTTTTCCAGCGATATCTGCTGTTTCATCAGCCATTACAGCATAAGCTTTTGCCCGTTTACAGTCTTCGATTATTTTTTCTTTGATAACTTCACCGCATAATTGTATGATCTCATTTTGAATTGTTGGTGAGGTACAGACTGCGTTTTTTTGACATTATCCAAGTGGCTCTTTAGCTTCTCATCACCAGAGTCAATCCTCAAATTTAAAAGGTTAAAGAAAACTCCCTCATTTCCTTGTTTTCCTCTAAGCGGCAAATCATGAATTTAACAAAATATTATGCATGAAATAATTGCTGACAATATTTGTTTATTTTCTTCAATCGCCTTATGGTGCCCTATTTGCAACTGGACATCAACAGGAGCATTTTCAAGAAATGCTTTTGCAGCAGCTGTTGAAGATTTGTAGTAATGGCTACCACGTGCTTTCTACAATCTTCATGTATATCCTTAAACTTCATGTAAGGTCTTACCATAAATGACCCCAAAACTCCTCTAACTGTAGCAATTCTTGGCAGAAATAAAATACAATACAAACATAGAGCACCTTTCAAACGACTTGAGTACACCAGCCATGGAGTATATTGATCTAACCAGCGATGGTTAAATTTTCTTTTCAAGTGAATGGCATCAGAAGCAAAATCGTAATTGGATGATGGAACCCAAGGGTTTGTCAACAATTCCTTCTTTTTTTCAGAAGGCAAGTTATTGGCACAACTAACATAACGACCAATGTCATTTTCATGGTAGCCATCGCGTTCTTTAGTTTGTTTAGAGGTCCCAGTTCCAGAGACAGCTTCATGTAGATTTGAAGAACTACTTGAGCCTTCTTCAAAAATAGATTCCGATTTTGGACCATTTCTAATGGAATGACCCTAAAGTTTTAATTAAAAATTTAATTTTCTACTGAAATTATTTAACTTACCTTTTTGTAACCAATTTCTTATATCCATATTGTCTTTTCTGTGATTTCTGTCTCTTTATTCTGTGGTAAAACTATTGTTACGGATTTTCCCTCTTGTTTCTCAGGCAATAATTTAACACTGATAACTGTTCACACCAACTTTATTTAAAACCAATAAAGTTAACAAAACAACACAAATATTCAGTTTCTCAACACTTTTTAACTATTCCGCTTTTTAATCTCGCGCCTCGCTTTCTATTCGCCGTATGCAACTTCGTATCCTGTACTATGTACTGTACTTACTGTCTGTATTCGCGCCGGATAGGCAATTTTATATACCCTTTTTGAGCCTAGAAATTTCCAGAACATTCGCATCGCCGGTTCCCGTATATTCCTCACTTGTATCTCGATTTTTCTCGAAGAAAACCAGTGGCGTTTCGTTACACTATTAAATAGGACACTGTCGCTAGACAAGAGCCACACCACACACCAACTCAGTAGTTGTTGCAAAAAATATTGTCCTATGTTAGGATTTGGAGCAAGTTGTGTTTTAACCACTTGATAGTTTTGCACGAACTCCACTCGGGCGTGACATTTTTCCGTACACTGACGATCCCGAGTCTCGTTCAGGCAACTTTTGTTTTAACTGCAGGTTTTACGTACGTTATAAGAGTATTTATTTCGGATTCTGATGTAGGATTGTGTATTGAATGTTTCAAAATATTTCACACTAAAACTACTTATTGAGTAAATTTATTTTAATTAATTAATAGGATTAAAAAATGTAGTTAAATGAAAACAAAAAAAAAGTGACAATTTTTTTACCATTTTTCTCAAAAATGTCCGACTGTTAAGTGGTTGAATCGAACACTAAAAATTGACGTATCCTGAGAGTAAATCGAACACTCGTTTTTATCCAATTCTGGTATGGGACAATTCTGGTGTGCACCAATGCATTAAATGCATAGATCGAAAACGCTATTAATATATATTTAGCACTGTCAGTTTTTCAAACAGCTTTGTTTTTTGCTGATGAAATATATTTTAGTGACAAAGGACACGCGAATAATTTTATTTATTAGAGCTTATTAATTAATTTTAAAATGTTCATAAAAGCAACCAAACGACCACAATAACGAACAAAATATATAAAACAGATAACAAAAAAAATATACAGAACAGAAAAATATGTATATTTTAGATTTAATTTTTTGTTTATTAAAATTTTAAAATTATTTAATTTATTTTTGCTCTTCCAGGGGGGGGGGCAGTTGCCCCTCGCTGGCTACGTCCATGATTCTTTATATATATATATATATATATATATATATATATATATATATATATATATATATATATATATATATATATATATATATATATATTAATTGAGAAAGAAACATGATAAAACACATTTTAGGTAAATGTTCATTTTAATTAAATAAAAATAAAATTAATTCTAATACATTTAGAATTTGATACAGTTTTACATCCTGTATTATGCTCTACAGTTCAAACAAATAACGGTCTTTGTTACACTTTCACATTTTACACAAACGTATTTGTTACACATTGAACAAACGTCAGCAGTTTTATTTTTGTCACATTTTTTAATTTGGCACTGATCA
Source organism: Vesta saturnalis (assembly GCA_036346205.1). Classification (NCBI taxonomy): domain Eukaryota; kingdom Metazoa; phylum Arthropoda; class Insecta; order Coleoptera; family Lampyridae; genus Vesta; species Vesta saturnalis. Next base: position 1,900,640 of record JARFJB010000682.1, read on the forward strand.
CGTTTTTTAGGTTTCGTTGTATCAGATGTGCTGGTACTTGCACTAGAATCTTGTTTCGAATCGAAATACTCTTTTCTTAGTTTCTCAGCTAGAGTGAAAATAAAGTTCTCTTCTTTTTATTGTACTTGAAGATATAGATCTCTATAGAAACAAGTTATAACTTGCATTTTTCATATCTCGGGCTCGTAGGTAAGAATGGCGAAGATTATTCATAATTTCGGACACGACTAGACACCTTCTCACTTGCAGTAAACTCCTAAAAATTGCCACAATAATAGTAAAATACATTGTTTTATCTCAACGTTGTAATTATTTTTGTTATGCAACCCTGAAACTGACTATGAACGGTCAAAATGACGATTCCGGCAGTTACACAAATACTACAAAAAAAATCTAAAACGGCTTAATTTTCTTAATATATTTTTTTATATTCTAGAAAAAGTCATAATACCTCAACACCATACATCCAAGCACAACGTAAAAACAACACTTTAAACAAGGCAGGCGGTCAAATTGACCGCCACGACAGTAAAAATTTCAAAAAGAATTATACACACGCCAAAATAGAAAACTGCAAACAATTAAAATAAACAAAGTGTAAGTCAGAAGATACACCATAAGCTACACTGCTTGATATATGAAAAATATAAATAATGTACACAAAAGGCAAAGACTACAAATAACAACTTGAGCTGACGATGTGACTATAGCAACTAAAGTAAAGAAACACGATTATGAAATGTCTGGAAAAATAGTGGAGAATGGTTTCATAGGAATGAGTTTGAAGGAAAAATGAAAGCGAAACAAAAATCATGAAGATACACAAGAAATCTGCAAACAACAAAGTTGAAGTATGTTCCCACTCGTTTGCAAAATTAGCCAAATTTAAATATCTGGCGCGATCCGAAGACGAAGAAAAACAAAGCATGGTATTTTGTTCATTCGGTGTGGCCACCTTACTTTGAAGTTTTGTAATACTTCCACTTTTAGAACAAGAGTGGGAAAACTTTTTCATGAAGATCAAACAACTGAAGAAAATGTTAAGGCTAACACTTTTTATAGGTAGTAGTAATATAAGCAATCCCCGCACCGCAGCTAAATATTGCTCCTCATGGAACTGTAATTACACTAAAATAAAAACGGTATTGGTCGTCGACCATCGTGCAATTCTCACCGATTTATTATATTTCAATGTGTCGAAGCAGATATCTAATGATTTCTCTACCAGAATTGCTGTAAAGGCCAAGATCCGTATCAAATTAGCTCACGTGTCGGTAATGGTCCGCGAGTCGTATCGTACTTGCACCACTTTTTCAATTGTAACCAAAACAGATAGCATCTTTGAAAAGACACTATAATTTAAGTCTAGTGTTGAGGCTATTACGATATTAGTGAAATGCTTAAAATTTTTACTTTTTAACTGAGACTTAAATAACTGGGTAGTGCAAGGTACCCGATGCCTTAGGGTAACGAAAAGGTAATGTTTTATTAAACCCTATATTAAACATGATAATGATGTAAATTTCCTGCCAAGGTCCTATATCTAAATAAAAATTATTTTTCACTAGCCGATGAAAACAATCAAATCAATCTTACTATAACATAATCTCAAATGTTTCTGAGTAACACTGTACTTAGAGCAGATAACGATTCCAACATTCGTTTTGTAATTCAAAATTGTATAAGAGAACTTGTTCACCTGACGGACAACCAGACCCCGTCGTCGGCGTCTTGCTCTCTCTCTCTCTCGGCGTCGGCGTCTGAATTTGTGGGTCTTCATGCAATCGCCGATAAGACAGGTATAGGAGTTCGGAACTCGTTCTCGGACCTTCTCCCTCTTGTCGGACCCCATGTTTGTTATGGCGGGAAAACTATCAATTAATGAAACCAATCTTCATAAATCAATCTTATCAATCAATCATATCAAATCGATCAATCTCAAATCATTCGATCTCAATCTCAATCTCAATCTCAATCTCAATCTCAATCTCAATCTCAATCTCAATCTCAATCTCAATCTCAATCTCAATCTCAATCTCAATCTCAATCTCAATCTCAATCAAATCAGTCAAGAAGCTGAGCTAACAACTCTTCTAACCTTCACTTCAGCTTGCAAAAAGCAACTTTCAATTCAAAAATACCGATTTGGTTTAACTACATACTAGAAATTTTGATAAACGATTTTGAAATTCTAATGATACGTTGAGATTACACACACAATTCAGTTGTACTACAACTCAAATTAACGTGTGGCACTATTGGCCAGTTTTGCATACAGAGATAAAAATACGTTTTACGGTTAAATTAGTAAAAATTCCTATACAATAACAAATATAACCAAAATTGAAACCAGGCCTTATTATTTTACATACAAGGACTGATTTATCAGAAATACCTCTGTCAAAAAGGGTCTTAGATTTATAAACAAGCTTGAACACACTAAGACGTTATTGAAAATTAACAAAGGCCTGGGCACAAATAAACAAGCTGACTTTTATGTCCAATTTTGATAATACACCTGTGATTTGAAACTAACATCGAGTTCATCTTGTAAGACAACTACAGGACGCTGTGTTTTATTTTACCAAATATTCATCACCATCATCATATAATAATTATACAACACTGTAGATGTACGGTTTAAGGTATAACAAGCGTGTGTGTTAATCGCTTGAAGGTTTACAACTGGTTTAGACCGAGATGAGATGATGGCGATGTTGAATCATAACATTAGAAATTTGTACAAGTAATTAAACAAAGAAAATAAAATAAGGAGTAAGTGTTAAAATAAAAAACGATCACTTACCAGTGTTGCTGTTATTGATAATCGTATTGAAAGAACGCCTTGTTAGGGTACACAGCTAGTTTTTGTTGCTTATAGTCACGGCATATTCACCTTCTGCGTTTTGTTTATAAATGAACCATATAAAGTACTTAATGGTTTCTAGCAATCATGAATATAAAGTCATTACTTTTTAGATTCCCAGTTATGTAACCACAATAACACTTTTCAAATACCGTAAAATGGGTTGACTTGAAAAAGTGTGGTGCCTCGAAATATATTGCGTTGAAAATTACAAAGAAGTGGTAACGTCGCCTATCAGCTGAGGAAGCCACTGAACGGTTTCAGTCTCATTCGACACGTTTCGGCGAGATAAATTGACAAGAAACAAGTAGTTTGTAGTAATAGTGTTAAGTGTGGAACAATTTGAATTCAGGTTAAAAGAATTATGTAATTTTATACCCTATAAACTTCTTATTGCACAGTACATAGTATAGTTAGCAGCGGGCCCTAGAATTTTTTGTTGTGGTACTATACGTTATTTAACGATTCTAACCTAAAATGTATTGTTGAACAGCGGCATTTACAAAAAACGTTCTGCATTATGCTTTTTATTGTTAATAACACTTGCAGTTATTGATAAAGATATCTTTTTGTTAGATTTAACTGGATTATTTTATTTGATGTCATATTTATATTTGTGAATGCTTCTATCATTTTGAAATTGAAGTTTTTCACAACTTTACACTTACATCATAATTTGACTAAATTTTGTTAAATGTGTTTTTTGGCTGACATTTTTCATTGTTAGCTTTCTCCGTTAGAGAGTGTTCTGATTTGTCATCTTTAAGACAGTTTAACAATATTTAATTTTTAATGACTTAGTTATTCTTTACTAAAATTTAATTCTATAGTTTGCTTTATACGTTTCTCAAACTGTAATATTAATAGCAGGCTGATGTTTACGTTTTAATTTTTCAACTTTGACAAAATTGTTTACAACAACAATTTTAATAGATATTACTACCGACGAAGATAACTACAAGTGTTATCGAAACGTTTAGATTGTATAATTTAAAATACTCCATTAAAAAACCCAAAAAAAGGTAAGTATTTTCTTTTGTGTGATAATGGTGAAAGCTTACATTTTCATACTTTATCTTAATTATTGCTGGAAACTGTTAGGTACTTCATATTGTTTATTTATAAACAAAACGCAGAAAGTGAATGTGCCGTGACTGTAAGCAACAAAAACCAGCTGTGTCCCCTGACAAGGCGTTCTTTCAATACGATTGTCAACAACAACAACACTAGACTTACTTACTTACTTACTTTATTTAATTACTTGTACAAATTTTTAATGTTATGATTCAACGTCGTCGTCATCACATCTCGGTTTAAACCAGTTGTAAACCTTCACGCGATCAACACACTTGTTATACCCTAAACCGTACATCTACAGTGTTACGTAATTATTATTATGGTTGTGTAATGATGATGGTGATGAATATTTGGTAAAATAAAACACAGTGTCCTTTAGTTGTCTTACGAGATGTAATCGACGTTAGTTTCAAACAACAGGTGTATTATCAAAATTAAAAATGAAAAGCAGCTTGTTTATTTGTCCCTAGTCCTTTGTCCCATTTTCAATAACGACTTAGTGTGTTCAAATTTGTTTATAAATCTAAGGCCCTTTTTGACAAAGTTATTTGCGATAACAGTCCTTGTATGTAAAATAATATAGAGGCTTGATTTCAAGTTTGGTTATATTTGTTATTGTATAGAAATTTTTACTAATTTAACTGTAAAACGTATTTTTATCACTGTATGCAAAACTGGCCATAAGTGCCACACCTTAATTTGAGTGGTAGTACAACTGAATTATGTGCGTAATCTCAACGTATCATTCGAATCAGATTGCTTTGTATGGGTTTTTGTCTTTATGATTGTATAATGATGATGATGAACATTGGGTAGAATTAAACACGGAGTCCTATATGTGTCTTACGGGATGGTATATATAAAAGATGAAGTGTATAATCAAAATTGAAAATGGATGTCTACTTGTTTATTTGCCCTCAGGCATTTGTCCATTTTCAAAAATGACTTAGTGTGTTCAAGCTTGTTTATAAATCGAAGGCCCTTTCGACAGAATATTTCCGATAAGACAGTCCTTGCACGTAAAACAATATAGAGGCTTGATTTCAAGTTTGGCCATAAATATACGCTATGTTCCAAAAATATCTACCAAAATTTCTAGGATGGTATTTTTGAAATGAAAGCTGGTTTTTGCAAGCTGTAAGTTAAATCAAACCGCTATGTTAGAAATAAAAGTTGATTTTTGCAAGCTGTAAGTTAAATCAATTTGGTATTTTAATTCTGAAAGTTGGTTTTTGCAAACTGTAACTTAAATCAAACACTATTTTTGAAATGAAAGTTGATTTTTGCAAACTGTAAGTTAAATCAATTTGGTATTTTAGACTTGAAAGTTGGTTTTTCCAAGCTGTAAGTTAAATCAAGCCGCTATTTTTGAATTGAAAGTTGGTTTTCCAAGCTGTAAGTTAAATCAAACCGGTATGTTAGAATTGAAAGTTGGTTTTTGTTATCTGTAAGTTAAACCAAACCGGTATTTTTGAATTGAAAGTTGGTTTTTGTAAGCTATAAGTTAAACCAAACCAGTATTTTAGAATTGTAAGCTGGTTTTTGCAAGTTGTAAGTTATGATTTGATTGAGATTGATTTGCGGATGATCGACTGGTTTCCCAAGCCGCTGCCCTCACGTTTAGGGTGAGTACTGACTCTGGGTGTCGGTTAGCCTTATCGATAAAGTAAGCGATCGCTCAAGGAGTTAGGTCTATATAGTGGGAGAATCGTTACCTGAAGGTTATGAAGAATTGTTAGCTCAGCTTCTTGACTGATTTGATTGAGATTGCTTTCATTGAGATTGATTGATTGATTTGATCGAGACTGAACTGATTGAGATTGATTTGATTGAGATTACTTTGATTGATATTGATCTGATTGATTGATTTGATTGAGATTGATCTGATTGATTGATTTGATTTGGTTAATTGATTTGATTCATTGATTCGATTTGATTGATTGAGTTGCTTGAGATTAATTGAGTAATAATTGATTTGATTGATTGAGGCGCAGTCTATGGACCAATCAGAGACCAGGGCGTGGCCTACCCTTAGACCCTCCAATCAGAACGCTTCGCCAGAATACTGTTTCAAATTTCTAGTTTTCCCGCCATAATAAACATGGGATCTGACAAGGAGCGAAGACCCGAGAACAGGTTCCGAACTCCTATACCTGTCTTATGAGAAAATGTTATTTCAAATTTAGCGCTGTCAAACGCTACAAAATGGGCTCCGAAAATGACCGATACCCTTCGGCGATTGCACGAAGTACCACAAATCCAGACACCGACGCCAAGAAGAGACGCCGACGCCAGGCGTCGTTGTCCCTCGAGTGACCCCATTCTGCTACTTGTATACTTAAAACTTCGTTACCTACAATTTAAGTAATGCACACTTAAAACTTCTTAATAATATTTCATATCTATCTGTATCAGTCATTTTCAGAACAAAACAATATCGTACGAGTTCCACTCAAGCGGTGTCTGTTGAAAGTATCCCCGTTTTATAACACTTTGCCGAAGCCTATTTTAGAGGAATAAAATAGTTACAAGGCCATGAGAATGACAAAAATGACTGACAATTTGAAAATTGAAAAGCGAAAGATACCTATTAAAAATTAAATTTGAACTAGTAAAAATATCATCAAATGAATACAATGTAAAAGAAACCAAAAAAGCATAAAGAAATAAAAGTAAAAAATGTACTTATGAAAATAAAACGGAAAAGTCTGAAATGCGTAGGGCACGTATGGTGAACCAAAATGAAGAACCGATGCGGAAGAAAAGAAAAACTTAGGTACAGATCAAAATGACTGAAACGAAGCAAGAAAGGCTTTAAAAGAGACCGGTTTAGAAGAAAAAGAGAAAAAACGAAAAAAATAGAAAATAATACAAGCATACAGGTGAAAGTATAAAAAAGAAAATAAACATATAGTGTGAACGATAAAAAAGTTTAAAATACCAAAACCTGAAAATACATTTAAGAATTGTACAAACAAGAAAAAAAGTTGCTAGGCCATCTCGTCATAGAACACAAAACCAAAACGAAAAATAAGTAATTAAACTTAAATGATGACAACGGAACATATTCTTCAAATCTAATTTTGATAAAATGTGCTTTACTGGTCTAATCTACGTTTATACCCATTTCGCAGAGCACATTGAATGTTACACTGCCTAATTAAACATAACATTAAATTAAAAATTAAAAAAAAAGGACACAAACAATTCTACTTTTAAAACCTCTAAAAAGTAAACACATTTTTTTGACTCAAAGCTAAGAACATTCTCGATGAAGTCTCCTTAAATAAATAAAACCTCTAATAAAAGGTAAGAAAATTCCTTCAACTCGAAGAGCTGGTGAGTAGAACAGAGGCACTATCCCCTCCACTTTTTTTTTACGTCACAAGCCCCGCCCACTTTCACTTTTTTACTCGCCAACGTGGGGACGCGTTTTTTCTCCCCTATGGTTTCTTTTCGGAGGCCTTTTTCAACCCTAATTTTTTACACAGCCACGTTTGAGACCGTATTTTCCACCCCTCCTGGAATTTTCATCCCTAATTATTTTTACTCGTTCACGTGTAGGACGTATTTTTTCACCCCTATTTGATAACCGCCTACGTGTGAGCTGGTATTTTCCACCCCTATGGTTTCTTTTCGAGGGTCAACCCTAGTTAAGGCCTTTTTGTTTTTACTCGCTTACTTGAGGGGTGTATTTTTTTACCCCTATTTTATGGCCGCCCACGTGTAGGACGCGTTTTTCAACCCCTAATTATTTTTTGTTGTATTAAGAGCCTTTTTGACAGCAATTCTTTTGCTCGCGTAGGGGTTGGTCTTGGGGTTGGGGTTGGACCTGGAGTTGGTCTTAGGGTTATTTTTGATGGTTATCTAATTAAGGTCCTTTTTGGTTGTATTAAGAGCATTACCTCTGGAGGTTAGGCAAACGCACACGCATACAATGCTGGAAATTGCATAATTACCCTAATAAGATATTATTAAAATTATCGATCCTGTTACTTTTAAAATGGTCATATGCTATTTGATGATCCTTTACCTATACGAGAAATTTATTTATACGTTGTATTTCTAATAAGGAGGTTCTTGTAAGACACGTGTAGTGCTTCGCAACTTGTTCTCGAGGCCTTCACCTTCTGGCCGGAGATGATATGGGAACCCTAACCTTATAAGACAAGTGTAGAGCTTAGCCCCTATCGTGGTCCCTTGGTGCAATTGTATGTGAGTTCTCACTTAATCTTACAGCTGTAGGCCTTCGCCCCGTCATACAAAATTGTATTCTAATAAGGAGGTTCTTGTAAGACACGTGTAGGGCTTCGCAACTTGTTCTCGGGCCTTCGCACCCCTGGCTGGAGATGGTATGGAAACCCTAACCTTATAAGACAAGTGTAGAGCTTAGCCCCTATCGTGCCCCCCTTGATGCAATTGTATGCGTGGTCTAACTTAATCTTACAAATGTAAGCCTTCGCCCCGCCATACAAAATTGTATTCTAATAAGGAGGCCCTAGCAAGACAGGACTTGTATCAGGGTCTGCGCCCTAGCCCCTTTGAGTAAAAATTGATTTTAGCGCCATCCAGTGGCGTATAGACTAATGAACATTTTCTATAATAGAAGTTGATAATGCACACCTCTCTCTTGCTCTATCTTGTTTCTCCCTCCCTCTCTCTTTCGGCTCTTTCCCACACACACAAACAAATCAAGTAATTAATTAATGAATCTCAAACAAATCATGCTCGATCAAATCAACCAGATCAATCTCAATCAATCAATCGAAATTATGTCTTACAGTTTGCGGAAACCAAATTACAATTCAAAACTGAATACATTAAAGTCTAATTAAATATGACGTGAAATAATAAATAATTTGTACCCTAATGCAACGATGTTTTATGTATAGGCAGATTCTTTCTAAACAGACACCACCTATACATTCTGAAAAATTACATCTGATTTATTTGCATGTTCAATTACATACACACAAAATTGTTTCATAGAAACGTGTTCGTTAACTGTTATAGAAACCCATTAAAAAAGACTGGAAAGTAATAATTACTTATATATAACATAAGTTAAATTAAATTAACATGTTTTTAAGAATATCAAACTGATGTAATGGAAATAAAAGGCAAAAGGTTTCAATGGTTTTATTATTATACGAGAATTAACAATAACTACAAGTTTAAAAATCCACGAATACGTACGTATTTACTATTTGTAGAGCTGTCTTATGACGTCATCCTATAAGAGTAATAATACACTTTAAAAATCTTTATCGGCATTTTTGTTAGCAATATCAGGTAAAAAAACATATTTCCAACCAAATTTACAATTTACAGATTGTCCAACTTCTTGTCAATTAACTTTATTTTTTAATTTTAGATTATGTTATTGTAGTTCCAACAGCATTTTTCTTTCACGAAGACAACTGTTATATGGTTATCTACCATATACTATGTTGCAAGTATATTTAAAATCACTTTGCTACTCTTTTGGTGCCCGTGATTAAGCTATGTCTTTGATTTTAACAAATCTGTAATACATTTTTTGAATCAACTGATTACATATTTAAATTTCCCAGAGATTTGTAACTTTACCTACAGTGCGACAGAGTAAACGAAACCCTGGAAAATATGTGAACTAATAGTTGTTATTGTATCTAGTGCGCGAAATGCTACTTTGGTGATCGAGAAATGAATTTTTTAACGAGGCGCAGCCGAACTAAAGATTAGTCGAGATCCCCAAAGTAATTCACGCACGTGTTACAAACAAAATTTTTTCTACAACCATCAAAATATGTATATCCCTTAAAATTGCTTTAAATAATTTTTTTCTTGGATTTTTGCTTGATTGAGAACCACAAAAGTTAAAATACAATAATCTCATAGAATTTACATGCAGTGCGCGAAATATGTATTTCGCACACTATTTCGCGCACGTTGTTATGGTAACGTAATAAAATAAAAAAAAGTGTCATTTCGCATATTGTTATTAATATTTCGCATATTGTTATTAATGTGAGAACCTCGTCATTTTTTGACGTTTGTAGAAAAATAGTATACTATTTTATAAGGAGCTAAAGTGACACTTTTTGTGGCGAACCTGTAGGTTTGACGGACAAACGTAGTGAGTCCGGCAAATACAGATGTGCCACAAAAAGTCACTTTGCTCCGCATAAAGTATACTATTTTTTCTTCAGACGTTTTTTATACTTAAATGTGAAATAAGGAAAAATGATTAGGTTGTGGAAATGAGGCAAGCAGCAGTAGACGTTGCTAGGTTTCGTTGAAAATAATGCATTAAACAAGTTGAAAATTGTGCAGATTCTCCGTGTTATTGTAAGTATTTTATTAACATTTTTATTCCTATTTGTGTAAATTAAAATATTACATATGTTAGGAGTATGGTGGATTTGGAAAACTACACGCCGTCAGAAATTACTGAAGCGGCTAATACAGCAATAAATGATCTATTACCTACAAGATCGAGCAAAATCTATGAACGCGATTTTCAGCAATTTATAAAATGGTGCGATGAAAAAAATATTAAAAGCTACTCTGAAACCGTAATGTTAGGCTTATTTTGTTGAATTAGCAACAAAAATAAACAAGAAAAGCTCGACAATCTGGTCCCAATTCGACATGGCGTAGACATAAGCAAATACTTGAAACTTCGTGCATATCTAAAGAAGCAGAATGAAGGATATACCCCAAAGCAGACCAAAGTATTTACAAAATACCAATTTAACCAATTTTTTATCGGAAGCGTCGGACGAAAAATACTACAATAATGGTAAGGTTTAGAAATAGAATGAAAACAAGTCTTTATATTTTGTATTTTCTCAGGGGCATGTCGTTGCGATGAATTGGTGAAGATGAACGTAGACGACATTGAGAACCTGAAGACTGCTACATATTAAAATTCCAGACAGCAAAACCAAAAAAATTTAAATCATTTACAGTTGTAGGGGAATCTTTCTTAAATTTATATAACAAATATGTTGCTTTGCGCCCACGAGATATGAATGATCGATGATTTTTTTGAAATCTGGAAGTGGAAAAACACTCAAGAGCGGTGATGGGAATCCATAAAATAAGTAGTGTTCCTAGGAGGTAGCTTTTTTCTTAAAATTAGCGAACTATATAGAATATACAGGGCATTGTCTAAGAAGAACCGCAGCTACACTGTTGGTGGACGGCGGCGTAGATTTAATGTGCTTGAAGCGCCATGGTGGCTGGAAATCCAGCAATGTAGCTGAGCGTTATATGCAAGACTGTCTAGCAACAAAAAAAGAGGCAGCGTTGAAAATTTTTCCACCTAGTGCAAGCGCTACGAGTACAGAAGTTCATGTAGAAGAGGAAGAATTAAAGACCATTTACTTAGAACGCAGCGAGACCTCCACTGTTTCCTCTGGCGGATTTTATTTTGGGGAAAATGTTAGTTTTAATCAATTGTACTTTTAATCTTTATAACTCTAAACAATAAATTTGTTTTCGTTGTTTTCCAAATTGGGTGTTTGAGTTATTAACTTACATTACTTTTGCATCCGCTGGGAGGGGATGCAAAAGACTTTTGCAGCTGCCGGTGGAAATGTCAAACTTTAACGTTGTCAACTTTAAAATGTCATCTTTTATTGACGTCTGAAGAAGAAAAGAATTTTATTTGAAATATTTGAAGCGGCAAGATTTGTAGCCAATCACACAAAAATGTTTATATTTATTTTATTTTTAAATTTAAAATTGAAAATTTAGTGAAAAATGCGTTTGCCGAGATAAGTGTATCTGATTGGGAAACGTTTTGTACACAAGTTGAACATGGAGCTATTGAAATGTAGGAACGTGATGGATTACTCGATGAAATTGTAGAAAGGTTGCGATTTCAAGCAAATACAGGTTCATCAAATGAAGAGGACGAAAGTTCTGAAGAAGAAGAAAGAAGAAGAAGAGCATTTTCTTTAATTCAATTATTTATTTTTAAAATTAATTTTCTTATTAACACTAATCATTGTAATTTACTAGTAACTTTATATTCAAATGTGGTATATTGCTTTTCTTGATTATTTGTTCTTAAGCTTTAAATGGGTGATCACAGTGGTGTGTTTTCAAGTATTTTATAAATATTTACAAAACTGAAAATGTGTACATTTTTTTGTAGAAAAATCCATGTTATTTGTACTTAAACAATAAATACGTTCAAATTTTTTGGTAATTAATTCTATGTAGTACCTAACTTAAAATAAATAAATTTGTTCACAAAATTTTGAATAAACGTTCCATAAATGTTTTAATTTGCTGCCTTAATACTTTTTGTATGGAATGCACCATGTCGGAAAACAGCTTTATGCGAAAAAACCTCTACGGGCTTTTGTTTGCTTGGTTGAGCTTTATATCCGCAGCTTAGAATATTATCCTAAGATCCGTAGCATACTTAGTTACTACCACCTACACATTTTCAGAATTGGCAACATTGTGGGAAAAATTTACATAACCAAAAATAAATTAAGGTTATTGTTATTGTCACATGTAATTTTTTAAAAAATAAAATGGTAAAAATAAAAAAGAAGACAAATATTAGTAGTGCTAAAGTTAAAAAAATGAAATTAAAGAAAACTAAAAAAATAACTAAAATTCCTAAACAAAATAACACATCAGATTTTATTTCTTCACCAATGGATGATTATGACGATGAAACTCAAAATTTGGATGATTATCTACCGGCAGAAGAATCAGCTGATGAAAGACACGAAACTGCAAGCTTAAATGAAGAGAATGAAGTAAAATCACATAAAGAATCATTAAAGAAATTACAAAACACAGATCCTGAATTTTATAAATTTTTGCAAGAGAACGACAAGAAGTTATTGCAGTTTAATATTTCTGAAGATGAAGATGATGATGATACTTCACCACATAAACCAGATGCAGAGTTGGAAGTGGCCAGTGATGAAAGTGATTTTGAGGTAAAACTATACACTAATTACATGATCTAAGCATTTAATATTTAGGATGAAGCAATGGAAGCAGATAAAGCAAAAGATGGCCAGCAAATAATCACGTTACGCATGCTAAAAAAGTGGCGAGCTGACTTGCAGACTGATAAGACAAAAAATACAATTGCATGTGTCATCCAAGCATTTCATGCCGCTTTATTACGTGTTTCAAATGCGGAAGATGAAATATCTGAGTATAGAGTTGATGGTAATAAAGACATATTTGTGTTTAAACAACACTCATTATAATTTTAAGGCTCTGCTGTTTTTAATGGTGTTATACAGCTTTGCGTACTAGAACTGAGTCCTGCAATTCGAAAATTTTTAGGATTAAAATCTACAAAAATAGCTCCTCATAAATGTAAGAGATTTGTGAAAGTCAAGACATTATTGCAATTATATTTTAATGATTTATTAAAGGTAAAATTGTTAATGTTGTGAGTAAGTGTAATTTGTTTTTTAGATTTTAGGTGCCGTTACTTCTGCAAACATTTTAACAGTACTGTTAAAACATTTACATTATATGTTACCATTACTACAGTCTTTTAGAAGAAGTTGTAAATCAATTGTGAAGAAATTAATTTATTTATGGGGTACAAATGATGATGTGGTTCGCATCTTAAGTTTTTTCTGTATTCTCCGACTAACAATTAATAATCAGACATTTTTGTTAGATACTGTTTTAAAATCTATGTATATGACATACATTGTAAATTCTAAATTTGTTAGCATTAATACACTTTCATCGATAAATTTTATGAGACGATCATTAGTCGAAATGTTTAGTCTTGATTCTAACTCATCGTATCAGCATTTATTTTTGTATATAAGACAGTTAGCAATTCATCTACGTACCGCTATTACAGTTCATAAAACAGAAAATATACAAACTGTTTACAATTGGCAATTTATTAACTCTTTAAAACTATTTGGAGCAGTATTATCTACGAATTATGACAAGCCTGAATTACAGCCTTTAGTGTATCCATTTGTTCAAGTTTGTCTAGGTACAATTAAATTAGTACCTACAACACAATATTTTCCCCTACGTTTCCAAATAATACAAATCTTAACAGATTTTTCAAGAAATACAAAAGTTTTTATCCCAATATTACCTTTCATACTCGAGGTATGTTATAATTATCTCCTCGCTCTTAACTAATTATGGTCTTGTAGGTTTTGGCAATTTATGATTTTAATAAAAAAGCAAAAGTAGCATCGAAGAAGCCTCTAAATCTCACTTGTTTGTTAAGATTTTCAAACAGCCAAATGTCGGAAAATGCATTCAAGGATAGCGTGATTGATCAGGTGTATGCGTCTCTTTTAGAATATTTAGAATCACAATCACATTCTATTGCATTTCCTGATCTCTCACTATTTTGTGTTTTACAAGTATGTTTAATTTTATTTTGAAAAACAGTTAAATAACTAATATTTTTGTAGATAAAGCAATTTATTGATAAATGTACAGTTTCTGGATATTTAAAGAAAATGAAGCAAATTTTAGAAAAAATTCAACAAAATAATACATTTATTGAAAAAGAACGCAAAAATATTAGTTTTGAACTTACCGATTTAGACAAAATCAATGCTTGGCAAACAAATGTTCGTAATAAAGGTACTCCATTAAGCATTTATTATGAAAGCTGGAATAAACTAAAGACTATTAAGAAAAATAAGGAAATGACAAATACAAGCGAAATATCTGATTATAATTTACCTGTAATAAAGAAAATTAAAAAAGATAGCAGTAAAAATAGCAATGATCTATTCCCAAGTGACTCTGAAGATGACGAACTTAATTTTGACAGTGAAAATGATGAGCAAGTTATTAAACAGAAAGTGGAAACAAAGAAAAAACGAAATATGAAAAAAATAAGTAAGCAAAATGTAAACATTATTGAAGATGATCTAAATGAACAAGATACTGTCAATGATTTAAATATAAATGATTGGTGAACTTGATTGTAATTGTTTTTGAATAAAATTGCTGTTAGTGTTTTTTACGTACTTATACTTAACAAAATACACCCACGTACCACACAAAAATAAAAAATCAAGCAGGTTTTAATACCTAAGCTTCATCAGGAGTCGACTAGGACGCACCAAAGAAAATTTGTAATATGTATTATCGAGTAACAATTTGTTGCTTATGTGCTGAAAGTAAAGGTATGAAAGTTTAATGAGTTCTGAGTAGCTTAAAGGTCCTTAATCGGCATTATGCATTAGAATTTGTATATTTTTGAAGATCTCTAAACATTCGTAACAATCAAGTTCTTGCTTATTATGTTTGATTAAGTATACCGTAGCGTCGCCCAGGTACCCTATCTTGAAAAGTGTAAGTGTATCTTCACTTTACTGACAATAATGCTACTATTACTCGAATTTAATTACTCTCAAATCTGATCAAAGTGGTCGTCTAGTAGTAGGTACAAGATTTGCACAATTGTGATTCAGTCCGTTAATACACTATTGTGGGAAAGAACCACCAATAAAACCCACTTTATTCATAAATAAGTAATTGCACAAGTACATTAATAAATTAAAAAAAACAATGAAAAAGTTAAATATATAACAAAACCCCATTAAATCAGGTTAAAGTGCGTACAAAATTATAACATTAAGAGAAAAATGAATAAAAACCAGTTTAGTTGCACATAAACACAATAAAAAAACCATGTAGTTACACCCACAATTGTGCCATAAATCATACGGATAAAAATCGTAATACCAAACGTATGGCTTATTAAAACCAATCATGCCGGCAAATTATGGAACATATAAAATTGCACAGAATTTACACGTATACAATTGTTTAGTGACTACGAAAGACTAGCGTCTATTTCCTGTGCTTTAAAATGAACCCGACCGGACCTTCAGGCAGCTAAATATAGGGTAAAAAATGGAAATTAAATCTACGGTAACCTAGGTTACCGTAGATTTAATTTTCATTTTTACCTTCATCATGCATAAAAGTAGTACCCCGCCATCTTGGATTTTGTGACGTCACTTCCGGTGCACCTTTCCCACCACTTTTTTTCACACGCCCACGTATGAGGCCATATTTTTCACCCTTATTTTATGGTTTCTTTTCGGAGACCTTTTTCAATCCCTTGATGGAATTTTCACTCTTAATCATATTTGGTTGTATTAAGAGTCTTTTTATCGGTCGTTTTTCATCGGCCTTTTTAGTACTTTCTCACGTGGGAAGCGTATTTAAGTCTTGAGCTTGGGGTTGGTCTAGGGGTGACGGTTATTTTTAGTAATTATAGACCATTTTCTTGACTGCGTGGTCTGATTTGAGGGCTAGCATTTTGATTGGTTAAGCAGGTCTTGGAAATTTTTCAATGGCTTACTTTTATAAGATCTTCACCCTTGTCATAAAATTTGCATTCTAATAAAGAAGAAAGACATGCAAAGATGATGATGACAAGTGTTTTTTACAACAAAAAGATTTTATTTAATTTAGTCTGTTAACATGTATCAAGGTTATTGATATTTTTATCACGGATATAAAAAAAACTCCGACCTTAAAACATGTTGATTATGTTCTATGCAATAGCTGAATTTAACGTTGAATACGAGCTAAGCGCCGGCGACCATGTGAAGAACCTCCGCGGGTTGTTACGGGTCAGGCTAGACCAGCAACAGAAGCGATTCACATAAGGGGAGGTCGCTTTTGAGTGACACGAGATGGCAGTGCATCGCCTTTTTGGCCATTAAAGAAAGCTCAAGAACACCAATACCGATAATACCACTAGAACCAGCAGTGCCATCACCACTACCACAGGCAGCTCTACGAATAAGAGGAGGGAAACTAGTTGGGCTAGTGTAAAGGAGGAGGTTGTCATAGTTAGCGACCGTGATGAAAAAGACGTGCATGGGCTACCACCACAACCACCTACGGTAGTGGTACAGACCGATCCGATGGAACCCGCAGCATCAGAAGAGGAGACCTTTATACTAGAGACGCTCCTTATTAGGGCACCACTCGGACCTCTACCTCATCCCTATCAGACATTTGATTACAGGGATGACCTGGATCTAATTTTAAGTAGGCTGACATTTTAAATAAAATATTTTTTTCTGCTTAACTGTTTTATTATTTATTCCTTATAGCCAAACGGTAAAGTGTCAAAGTTTTCAATCCTTCGACGTTTAGAGTAACTTATTCTATACTGTTTAGATTCAGGCCTTCTTAATACATTATAACACCTGTCTCTAACTATCTTCCTATCATTATATACATAAAGAGAGTCTTTACTATTGCTAAGTCTTCTCCTCTGAAAGCTCCGAGTCACTCGACTTGCAATTTCCTCAATACCACCTTCACTCTAACTTTCGATATAAAGGAGGCGTATGTGCCTACATCAAGGACAGAATTGCTTGCAAAAGTGTTTCTTAGAAAATAAAAACTTTGACGTGATTTGGTTTAAACATTCTGGTCCTAATTTTGTGAAATTCTACTGTTGCATTTATAGGTCTCCTAATGACTTTCAAGACTTCTTCAATTACCTTAGTATGAAAGTTGACTATCTGCTATCTCAGTTTCCATCTTGCGATATCTCAGTTGTAGGCGATTTCAATGTTCATAACTCTAATTGGCTTCAGTTTTCATCTACTACAAATCCTGCTGGTCGTAGTGCACAAACATTTGCTGTTTCATGTGATCTCACACAAATGATTTCTGAACCCACAAGAATCCCTGATAACCCTAACCATACTCCACATCTTCTAGATCTCTTTCTTACATCAAACCCTCTTGTTTATCAAACTTCTGTTCTTTCGCCCTTAGGTCTTTCCGGCCACTGACTAATAGAAATCATTTCTACTGTACTTAATTCCACTGTTGTTCGCAAAATCGATAGAACGTTGTGGTGTTTTAAGTCAGCTGGATGAAGTGATTTACGGGATTTCTTTGCAACGTTTCCATGGCGTGAATATTATTTTAAGTCGTCCTCTTCTTCGGACATCGCTCTTTCAGTATCTGAAGTCATCCTCATGGGAATGGAGTTATACATTCCCAAAAAACAGTACCGTATAGGTCATTCACGTTCCCAACCCTGGTTCAATAAGGCTTGTGCTGATGCAATATCTTTAAAAAATAAATATTAGATTAAATAGAAATCTAATAAATCAGTCGACAGTCATGTAGAATACGTTGGTGCTAGAACTATCTGCAAAAGTGACATCACTAAAACTAAAAAGTTGTTCGAACAACGAAAATGCAATGAACTAGCTACATCTCCTTTAGGCAGTCGTAAATTTTGGGCGTTAGCTAAAGCCATTAGTAAAAACTTTGGAACATTCATTTCCCCCCTCACATCTATTGACGGATCGGTAGTTGCTGATTCTGTAGACAAAGCCAATGTTTTTGTGAACTGTTTGCATCAAACTCGTGTCTCAATGATTCTGTAAAAGATGTGCCCCTAGTCAACTCTTCTTCATACGCTACGAAACCAATTCATTTTCGGTACAAGCTCTTGGAATCAATCATCAGTAGGCTTGATCTCAGTAAGGCGACTGGCCCAGACGGTATCCCAGCTATTGTCTTAAAGAAATGTTCCCCCGAACTAATACCAGTCTTATCTAAGCTCTATGTCTTCTGGGGAATTCCCTTCATCATGGAAGGTAGCAAATGTTCAACCTATTCCCAAAAAAGGCGATAAGACCGATCCCTCAAACTACCGACCTATTGCCATCACTTCCATTTTGTCTAAAATCATGGAAAAAGCCATCAATCAGCAACTGCTAACGTTCCTTGAAACTAACTCTTTATTGACCACCAATATGGGTTTAGGCAAAGTCGTTCAACAGGTGATCTTCTTTCATATGTGACCCAAGTTTGGAACAATACAGTAGAGCAGTCCGGTGAAACAGTTGTAGTCGCTTTAGATATCTCAAAGGCCATTGACCAAGTTTGGCATAAGTGTTTACTTGTCAAACTCACCTCGTTTGGGTTAAATGGTACGCTCATCAACTGGGTTTCTAGTTTCCTTGATAAAAGACGAATACGTGTCGTAGTTGATGACTTTTTTTCAAAAGAAGTTAGCATTAACGCGGGCGTACCACAGGGATCCGTTATAGCGCCTACACTTTTTCTGCTGTACATAAATGACCTTATTTCTTCAACAACTAACCCCATCCATTGCTTTGCTGACGATAGCACTCTTCACTGTAGTTCATCTCAGTCTACTCATAGTGATAATCCACCTTCTATGTCAAATCAAGAAATTAAAGCTGAAATGGCAAATTCAATCAACAAAGACATTCAACGTATTCTCGAATGGGGAAGCAATAATCTAGTTAAATTTAATGCTAACAAAACTCAGTGTTGCCTTATGTCCGCCAAAAAATATCGATCATTTCCTGTTGTACGTATCAATGGTTCAGTTCTTAAGTTTTCAGGCTCTATTACTCTGTTGGGTATGACTGTATCTTCAAATCTCTCATGGGTTGACCATCTTCTGTCAGCTACCAAAACAGCTGCTCGTAAAATAGGCTTTTTGTACAGATCTAAGCAGTACTTTACCTCTCGACAACTCGTTCTGCTGTATAAGGCCCAAATTCGGCCTCATCTGGAATATAATTCTCACCTTTGGGTTAGTGCTCCCCAATACGCTCTCGATATCGTTGATCGTATTCAAAAGAAAGCGATTAGGCTTATAAATGACCCGTCCTTAACTTCTCACATACAGTCCCTTGAGCATAGAAGGATGGTTTCAGTTCTTTCTTTGTATTATCGTTATTACAACGGCTATTGTGCTGCTGAATTGTATTCTTTGATACCATCTCGGGCTATCTTTGCGAGAAACACTCGGTTCGCTCATTCACATCATCAGTATGCAGTGCAAATCTCCACTTCTCGTACCAAACGGGCGCAATCCACATTTTTCTACACGGCTTCTAAACTCTGAAATGATCTCCATAGTTTCTGTTTTCCTCTCACTTATGATATGAGAAAATTTAAGGTAGCTGTTTATATTCATCTACTGGCAATTTATTATCCCTCTATCCATCCTCCTCAGTGTTCCTGGGTGCTTTAGTACGATAGGCCTAATATAGCCTATTCAGGTCCACAATCATAAAAAAAAAGTACCATATCTTTCATCGATTCAAAGTTTATAACACGCGAGTTTTTATAGTTTACGGTAATACCCTTCACTTTACACACTGATTTAGTCGTCTGCTCACTGCTTGAAAACACATTATAACTGTATTTAGTATGTGTGAATTCTTGCGATATTGCAGGCTCACATTCCATTAATATAAGTAATTTGATGGTAATCTCATTACATTAGAATTTACATCAGTTCTACATACATAAAGACAAAATTTACATCAACTGGGACTTGAACCTTGATGGCGCAGTTGGTTAGCGCGGTACTCTAGCAAAGTACAGGTCGTAGGTTCAAATCCTACTCCAGGTAAACTTTTTATTTATGTATTTATTAAAATTAATAATAATTTTTAATTTACATTATAACTGTAGTTTTTCGGTCCTGCACTAACAAACTGGGCTATATAACTTCCTTCATCGTACGCCTCCAGCTCATCGGTCAACTGGCTAAGGAAATCCCCGCAAGTTGGATTCCAGTCGTCGGGTTTTGCCACAAATATTACACTGTGTGTATCATAGTACAGAACGCGACAATCTAGTTTTTCTAGGTAGCTATATAGCTCTAAACGTACATGAGCTGTCGTGTAAGCGGCTACGGACACATTAATAGTTTTTTGAGGTTCACCTTCACTCTCTGGTCTATCCCAATGTACAATCACCACATTATCATTAATAGGTATAATAGATTGCACTTGGACCAATGGATCTGTAAACAATTTGAAAAACTCACCCCAAAAAGAATTTAACGTTATTTTGGCTAGGCATCTTAAACCGGAATTTTTCTTAATGTTCTTTTCGTCTAGCTGAATCTCCTCTTTATCGTAATATTCCGTTATGTAGTTCAACTTCTTGGCTTCTGACGTGCAATGGCTAGGCCACCCGGAACATTCCTGTTTGAGTTTTAGGAAATTATCGATGTAACCACTAAACAGTCCACCCTGCTTCGTGGCTTTGTCATATGAGGTTACCTCATACTCCCAAATCTCAAAAACATCCAAAACTTTATAGTTTTTAGAGATAGCTTTACGTAACTCATCCGCTACAAATGTTCCTACGATACTGCGCTCGGGTTCACTATGCCCGCATTCCCCTTCATATAGCTCAGCGCGGCATGTCTTACATAACACAAACATCAATTTGTCATGCATTTGTAGAGGCAAAACAGGATGATAGAGATCAGAGGGCGGTAGTACTCAACATTTAACTAAACCCTACACCGTGTCCAATGAAACGCTCTTACAATCTAAACCTACATGAATTTTCGGATGACCTACAGGATATTTGCAGTATTTATTTACATAAGGGTATAATGAGCACACGTCATAATACATTATTTTCTCGCTAATACCGTCACACTTATGGTAGGGTTTGCTAGCTTTAGTGCGACCACCGTAAAATGCATCTTGTGGATTTAAAGGTTCGTAATCTTAGCCACCTAGATTCTGTATGAAGGCTCTCAACTTATCGTTTGCAAGTTTTAGTTTTTTAAAATCACATTCACGCATCTCCACTAGATTATATCCGCGCTCGCGTAGAAACTGAGATGGCGCTGCCGTGTTCTCGTTTCGGACAAACATGGATGTATTTACATTCAGTTTAGGATCAATATTGGCCTGGTTGAGGAAATACTCCTCGCAACCGTGCCAATAGCAACCCTGAAACCCATAAACGGTATTTGATTCAGCACAGTAACCGTCGACCTTAACACCTACAGGTGTTCTAAACTCACGAGCTTTTCCGGCGTGCTGTATGGTCACATGTTGTGAATGTTCCACCCAACGTAACCATTGTATTCCGACTTTTGACTGGTTGTCGGCACGTCTATAACCGGCTTTTGGAATGAGACCGATTGTTTCTTTTTGAGGAAAAGTCTACGAAACACTTTATTGCAGGTGCTAGCAATCGTGGTAGCTTCCTTAAAAGGATCGACTTTATTTTGAGTCGTGAAGGTCGACCAGAAACTAATGCAGCCTTTAACGAGAATCTTAACGTCCATCAGACAATACTTCACAATCTCTTCACTCATCTTAAAAACATAATTACTCTGGGTCGCGTGCCAATCTAATAGTTTTTTCCTATCCTTCTCTGACATCTGATCTACACAATAATATTCAAGCGGAAGCAAAGGGCCCTCATAATTCTGATTTTCGGAAGTGTTGAAGAAAATGGAAAATATCCCTTGGACTCGGGAAAATTGAAAGTTTTCGGAAATGCCGAGAGTTGTGATGGGATGAAATTATGGGAGTCAATAAACCTGATATCGTCGCATTGGATAGAAATTAGTTTTAGACCGTTGGAGATGACTTTGGCTCTCCATCGATTATTACTAGCTAGCATACATCTAAGCACAAAATAACCATCGTACCCCTTCATGTTATATGCAATGCATGTAACTTTAAATTTTCGTGCTTTATCGGCAACATACGCTAGAAATAATTCAACAGGATCTTCCCTGAAAATGTACACTCTTTCGCTGCACATCGGGCATCGCTCATCCAAATTGTCAGTGTATTGGATACAAACGGAACAAACATTCGCTGCCACGCATAGATTGTTTTCATGCACAAATCGATCATTCGTCACCTCACACACTCTTGCATGCATTCCAAATCATAAGCATAGATGCTTCACCATTATTAGTGTCACTTCGAGCTTTGTTAACGAACATGTAGCAGAGATGGTCAATAGGTATTTAGTCCTTGCACGTGGGACAACGACTGTATCCGCATCTATGTTTACCCTTTACTTCAGTAGTTTTAAGACACTTTAAACATCTACGCAATTTTGTTACATAGTTCAGTATCCCGGTGGCTTTTAAGACATTCCTACCCGTAGAAAATTCTCTTACAATCATTGCAAACAATGGAACATGGCGGCTTTTGATGGCACACAGGACACTGATACATACATTTTGCAAGCTCTTTCTTGTTATTACAACGTTTTTGGCACTGCTCGCAGTAATAACCGCAGGTAAATGCTGAAGTTAAGCTGGTAATTACGTTATAGTGTTTGTCTTCGAGTATTAAATTTAAAACTACTCTACCCGGTTCCCTAGGACCCTCAAAGTATACCGAGTCACCTATCCGCGAGTTATAAACTACGATATTGTATGAAATTAAATGATTTTGAAATGCTTGAATATGCTCGTAACTACCACCCTGGCTAAGATCTACACCGCTGTTTTGGCAAAGTTGCATGACTCGCTCTTGAAGTAAGGGTTAACCCAGCGCCATGCTACTGCGTATTGTATTGTTATTTCTAAATGCTACTGCTAAGACTAGGGCTCGAGCTAAACAATTGTTCTCGATGATTGCTGTCGGCACAACAATAATACCTTGTCTTTTTGCTTTACAAAAATCTGCGAACTTTAAACCCGTCAACTTTTTACGTCCATAGCCAACAGGTACCGACGCTTTATCCACGTTTAAAACTAACAAGTCACTCGAAAAAAGCTAGCATTGCTCTGCATTGCCTTTTTTAGTAGCGACATTACCACTCTCACCGACAACTGGTTCACTTTTCTAAATGATATGCCAATTGGTTTGTCTGGGTAATTTTGGCTCCTTAATGTGATACCGACACGATCAGATGGAACCGCATCCTTGACAATGTATGCATACAGCTCCTCGAATGCACTCTGTAAAATATATGTGTTAGATAAATCACATTTTAGGTAATGGTATATTTTACCTGCAGCCATGTTAAGGGATTCTTCTTGCACGTCTGGTCATTAATATGATTCAGTTGGGTAGAGGATGGTCCGGCCTCTTGTTGCTGAAAGCCTGAGCCCGATTGGTCCTGCCCCTGTAATGTACTCATTCAGTAAGCGAAACAATAGAAAATTAAAAGACATACCGTTACCAAATTCTTCACTGAAGAAGTTTCCAACATCTCTTCATCATGAACAAACACTTCATCCATATTTACTTGAGCAGGCTTTAAAAATAATAATTAAAACTTAAGAATAAAACAAACATATACTTACACTCCACCAACTCTCCGTGCAGCCTCCGCAAAATCATTATAAAGCTCCATGGAATCGATAGTGTCATTTCCACACAACATCTTATAAGTAATAATATTGTAGGCGTTTTTCAGCCCCTCTTCGGTTAACACACCAGCACGGCACAACACCAAAATTTGATTAACATTTAAAGATTCCATAACGGTGATAACGTAATGCTCTTCAGAACAGAACTAAATTAATGCACGTATTTATAGTACACCTCCAAGGTCAAATTAAACCACTAAAAAATCACAAGGCTAACTTCAAAGTCTAGCCTATAGTTGAAGGTGACTTTTTTCTTAAGGTAAAATACGTATGTTGTAAATAAAATTCGTATATAGGTAGAGTTCGCAACTAACAAATAGGGAGTAAAAGAAATGTAATAATTTTAATAACAATTATGCAACCTCTTTTAGAATAAAGGCGTTATGAAAAATAAAAACCACATTGTAAAAACAAAAAACAGTTATCCTCGCTGGATGCTATTTAAACTCATGTTAGATAGACATAAACACTTTGTTAGCTTTCAAATTCATGGTTGACCGCTTCTATAAATATCAATAACCTTAGATACATGTTAACTTAAAAAAAATTCCAAGGTCAACCGCTTCTATAAAATATCAATAACCTTGATACATGTTAACTTAAAAAAAACCAATGCCGGCCGCTTCTATAAAACAAAAATAGCCTTGGCACATGTTAACAGGTTAAATTAATTAAATAAAATCTTTTATTATAAAAAACTTGTCATTATCTTTACATGTCTCTGTTCTTTATTAGAATACAATTTTTATGACAGAGGATAGTTATGCAACCTCTTTATAATAAATCCTATTACAAAACTCACATTGTAAAACTAGAGAATGTTAATTGATTGTTTACTTGATTAGGTACTCGTTTATTTAAAGCAATTTGTATGTACATATACAATATAAAAACACAGTTTGAAGACTGTTATTTATTTATAACACCTAGGTGATATTTTGTTTGTACACAATATAAAAAACTGGTGAAGTCTGGCTTTTACACGATCAAAGTGAAAATCATTTTTTTAAGCATGTTATCGTCGTTTGTTTTATTTTGAATGTAAATTTATAAGTACAATATAACTGCTAAATACGAGTTGCAGTAATCAAGTTTTGTGTATTACTTTCTAAATTAGTTAATGATGGGAAAGCAATAGCCAGTTTATATCCAACCATTTGTAAGTAGAAAACGTGTTTAGTGAGCTGTATAAAAAATATTTCAGTGCAACATATGGTTATTATTAGAACAGTTGAAAGAAAAAATGTATTATTACTCTTATAGGATGACGTCATAAAATCAAATGTACAATAGCGGGTACGTATTCGCGGACTTTAAATTTGTAGTTATTATTAATTCGCATATAATAATAAACCATTAAAACCTCTTGTCTTTTATTTCCATTATATCAATTTGATATTTTTAAAACATGTTAACTTAATTTAACTCTATGTTATATGTATAAGTAATTATTACTTTCCAGTCCTTTTAATGAGGTTTTTATAACTGTCAATAACGCGTTTCTATAAAACAATTTTGTGTGTATGTAATTGAACATGCAAATAAATCAGACATAATTTTTCGAATGTATACGTGGTGACTGTTTCGAAAGAGAACCTGCCTATATAAAAAGCACCATTGCATTAGAGTAGAAATTATTTATTATTTCAGGTAATATTTAATTTAGAGTTTAATGTATTCAGTTTTGAACTGTAAGCTGGTTTCCGCAAACTGTAAGACGTGATTTATTGGTTTTGGTTGATTGGTTAAGATTGATCTGATTGATTTGATCGAGCATGATTTGTTTGAGATTGATTGATTAATTAATTAATTAATTTGTTTGTGTGTGAGAAAGAGCCGAAAGAGAGAGAGACGATAAACGAGAGAGAGAAAGACAGAGGTGTGCATGATCAATTCTATTAGAGAAAACACTCGCTAGTCTATACACAACTAGATGGCGTTAAAAATCAATTTTAACTCAAGGGGGCCAAGACAAGGGGCGCAAACCTTGATACAAGTCCTGTGTTAGAGTTAGCATTAGGACCACCTGATTAGAATACAATTTTTTTTATGACAGGGGCGAAGGCGTACACCTGTCTTATAAGATTAGGTTAGAACCCACATACAATTTTACCACCAACACGACGAGTTAAGATACGCTGTTTAAAACTCGGCACTGCGATGATTAATTACATATTAAGTTTTTGGAAAAATTTACATTAAAACATACACAAAAGAAAAAAACGAATTAGCGTTTTAGTTTTGCTAAAGTTTTTTTTTAAATAAAACGCATTCAATGATTATAATTACTACTTCAATTAATAAATATCACCATCTAACGATTTGTCTTGGAATGTCCAATCAATGTTTAGTAGTAGGCTGCGGAAACAAAAAACAAACGTAGACGTAGTTTAATTCTTAAAAATCCGGTTTGTGAATATTTTTTAAAATGCCTTTCACAA
Source organism: Vesta saturnalis (assembly GCA_036346205.1). Lineage (NCBI taxonomy): Eukaryota > Metazoa > Arthropoda > Insecta > Coleoptera > Lampyridae > Vesta > Vesta saturnalis. The sequence continues at coordinate 1,927,176 of JARFJB010000682.1, forward strand.
ATGAAAAAGCCCTTGATATGATTGCGCTCTATTTCGAGTGCTTTCAAAATACAGCAATAGCTGAAAGACAGTATGCGGCCCGGTATCCAGATCGCCATTATTATGGAAGAAGAATATTTACACACTTGATACAGCGACTACAGGATACTACTAGTTTTCGCCATCCTAGATTTAGGAGGCATCTCATTCTAAAAAACAAAAACAAGAAAATATTATTAATGTCTTAGCTTACATAGAATTTAATAGACGCATTCGAACTAGGGCGTTATCTTTAGACTTGGGAATAGCTTAAACTACTGTACGAAACATATTAAAAGACCACAGGTAAATATTTGTATTAGCACATATTTTTAATAGATACACAGTTTAGTATATGTTCGTTACTTTTTATTTTTAGACTACACCGCGACCATATAGTTTTGCACCAGGATGGTGAAGATGATTTTGATCACAGAATAAATTTGTGTCAATGGATGCTAGGAATGATTCGTGAAAACAGAAATTTTTTATCACAAATTCTCTGGACTGACGAGGCTACTTTTAATAGTGATGGTGGGGTAAACATGCATAGTATGCATTATTGGTGTGCTGAAAATCTGTATTGGATGCGAGAAGTGCAGCATCAAGGCCTGTGGAGGGTAAACGTGTAGTGCGGCATTATAGGCGCAAAATTATCGGTCTTCATTTTCTTGATCATGCCCTATCTAGTAATCACTTCTTAAAGTTTTTAATAAATGAGTTGCCAGTCCTGTTAGAATATCTGACACAATATTAACGAATATTTTCAAGAACGCTGGATAGAAAGGGGAAACCTATTTCCTTGGCTGATCAGGTCACCCGATTTGACGTGCCTCGACTGCTACTTACTGGTTCGCTTGAAGGACATTGCATTCCAAACTCCACGGACAACAAAATTTGACATGGAGAACTGAATTCTAGTTCGTCAACTACTAGCTGCAGAAATCGAGGCAGCAGTTTCATATACCTGAACAAGATTGGAAGACTGTTTAGAATGTGACGACGGAAGGCAGTTTGAACATTTATCGATATATTAAATGCCTAATATTTTTGGGTTGAAAATCGGATTTTTTATTTCATTTGAACTTTCCAAGGTGAGCCACGTTAAAATTAAACTTTTATTTCGCTATAACTCTAAAACTAACAATATTCAAACAAATAATTTTTATGGCAAATTTAATTTACTTTTTGATTTTGATATTGATATAATAAGTACCTACATCATTGCAATTCAGATTTTAAAGAAAAAGCGTAAAATCCTATTTTTGTATTCTTATCGTCCTGTAGCGCGGTGATACACATTAAAAATCACTGTTGCTCTTAATTCGATTAACAACAACTATATCTTTAATATGAGACCAGCATTTATCCAATTCGGCTGAGCAAAACCAAACTTCGTCAATTAAAGTGTTAAACAATCTTCATTTCGCTATAACTTTAAAACGAGCAAAGATATCAACTTGCGGTTTTTACGTTTTTCTTGTAAATTTAATCTACTTTTCGAATACGATGTCAAAAATATACCGTGTGATTTAAATTTTCGGAGTAAAACGAAAAAACTGACATCAAATTGCGCCCTCTAGCACTTTTATTAGGAACTATTGTGTAACAATGGGAACGTCAATTTAAAATACCTACATTTGTCTTCCAAACAAGCTTTATTTTACTAAAATTGAATAAGTGGTTTAGAATTTACAGTAATTTTAATGGTTACACTTTCAATAGATTTCCGCACTCTAATTATGGTCAGTGCCAATGAACCTTAACCCAAAATTAAGTAGAATTGTCTAAACCTTCTAACGGTGCGTTGTAAGCAAAGGTATATCTTTATATAGAAATTTTGGGAGAAATTTAGAATTTTATTATTTAATTTTTAATTGCGGTGTAATACGGAACTTCAATAGTTATTTACAGTTGAGTGCGTTAATAGTAGATTTTACAGTACGACAGCTTCATTTAAGAAACAAACCCGCAGGGCGAGTGTCTCGTTAGCTGGAGCACTGTATCCTTACCGCACAAGACTTATATTAAATTTTTTGGCCGACAACAAATGCGAAAATGAAACATAAATATAATAAGACGCCTATTTAATTGCGTTAACATCATACTTTCATAGGTGGCTTAGCTGACTGCATTTTGACAACTTTAAATACAGTTTCGTTGACAGTGAAAACCCAAATTAATCCAAGATATTATTGCACAGATTATAATAGATATTTATGTATTAAGGGCATAATCAGAAGATTATGGCTCGAGGGAATGTTAAAAGCTCGACGCGAAGCGGAGGGCTTTTATATTCCTGAGAGCCATAATCTATAATTATGCCCGTGGTACATACAATGTTTTATTTTATTTTGCACCATGAAACTGGTACAAAATTTTAAAAAGATTCAGTATTTTCGGCAAGTTTTTAAATGCAAATGCAGTGAAATAAAGTCGACAGTAGGCTAATTTGTTGTTACTAAGATACTGTGATATTGCTAAATTGTTGCTAAGGTACTGTTTGTTTGTAAATAATTTGCATTCTAAAATGGAAGGTGAAAATGCAAAAACTTATTCACAAGAAATTTTCAATTTTTATAAAGAATAAGTTTCATTACTATTATTTTTATTAATAAAGGTTGTATAGTAAGGTTGTTGTTTCAATAATTCTTTCAACTTACGTGACATATCATGTCATGTATTTGCTGTCAATCATGCTGCTTAGCAACAATGACATTTCCGTGCTATAGACCACATTACGCCCGCATTTGGGGGCGTATAACAGATATTTATGTATTAAGGGCATAATCAGAAGATTATGGCTCGAGGGAATGTTAAAAGCCCGACGCGAAGCGGAGGGCTTTTATATTCCTGAGAGCCATAATCTACAATTATGCCCGTGGTACATACAACGTTTTATTTTATTTTGCACCACGAAACTGGAATAAAATTTTAAAAAGATTCAGTATTTTCGGCAAGTTTTTAAATGCAAATGCAGTGAAATAAAGTCGACAGTAGGCTAATTTGTTGTTACTAAGATACTGTGATATTGCTATTATATATCATGTCATGTGTTTGCTGTCAATCATGCTGCTTAGCATCAATGACATTTCCGTGCTATAAAGACCACATTACGCCCGCATTTGGAGGCGTATAATAGATATTTATGTATTAAGGGCATAATCAGAAGATTATGGCTCGAGGGAATGTTAAAAGCCCGACGCGAAGCGGCGGGCTTTTATATTCCTAAGAGCCATAATCTGCAATTATGCCCGTGGTACATACAATGTTTTATTTTATTTTGCACCATGAAACTGGAACAAAATATTAAAAAGATTCAGTATTTTCGGCAAGTTTTTAAATGCAAATGCAGTGAAATAAAGTCGACAGTAGGCTAATTTGTTGTTACTAAGATACAGTGATATTGCTATTATATATCACGTCATGTGTTTGCTGTCAATCATGCTGCTTAGCATCAATGACATTTCCGTGCTATAAAGACCACATTACGCCCGCATTTGGAGGCGTATAAAAAACATTATGGTGGCAAAATAAAATAAAGAACATTATGGTGGCAAAATAAAATAAAGAACATTAGGTGGCAAAATAAAATAAAATTAGTAAAATGCAATATCTGATAGCGACAGTTTAGAATTGACACCACCGAATATAAAAGAGCTGGCAGAAAGTGTGACTTCGGAACTGCTGCCCCACAAATCATCACTGTTTAAGTTATCGAGAGATGGCGGTACTTTACAATTTTAACTAAAAATGTGAAAATAACGTTGTTTTGGACATTTATTTCATCAGAAAAGGTGAAAAGTAAAGTTTCCTTAAACATATTTTATTATTTTATACTTCATATATTTTTTCTATGTTTCTGAAAGCTTACAATTTACTGACCATTTTACCGCACTGTAGCGGTGTTTTTACAATAGTGTGCGTAAAAATGAAGTTTCACTTGACGTTCACAAGATTTTAACGTCAATTTCACGTTTCAGGAGACCAAAAAATAATTTACAACATTTTCTCATGGCTACATTCACAATAAAATGTTTTTCCCATTGTTGTCAGATTGGCAGCTCCGGAGATTATTTGCCCACCCGGTACAATACTTTATGAGCGCATCTTCATCTTAGATTACATTACATGTTTTTTTAACCAGGATATCAACAATGATTGACCGAAAAAAAACTTTTTTACAGAATTTTTATCAAAAGTTTATTCCAAGTTTCTGGTGAAGTTAGGCACAAATATTTATTTCAACTTCAAGTGACATTTCATAAACGTACATAGATTTATGCTTTTTCCTAATAAAATACTTACCTTTTTTGGGGTTTTTAATGGTGTATTTTAAATTATACAATAAACGTTTCGGTAACACTTACAGTTATCTACGTCAGTAGTAAAATCTATTAAAATTGTTAAACATGTAAACAATTTTGTCAAAGTTGAAAAATTAAAACATGTTTAATTTTTCAGCTTTGACAAAAATACATTAAAGCGGTTTTTTTCTTTTTTATAATCTGCAGCCTTTTTTTTTAATTGCATACATTTTAAACAGGAGGTAAGCTAGGTCAGGTTGTCTCTGGCTAGGTTAAGTTCCACAAAATACCAATCTGAAGTTAGGAAATTATAGGGGCTATCCTATTTACTAAAATCAAATTTGAACGTTTAAAACCCAAGGATTAATAAAAGTTTTATGAAAAAAAAATTTTTTTCAACTTCCAATTTATAATTTGAACCTCTAAATAGGGCTTTACAGGTCTTTCTTATGATACATGCCATAAAGCAGTCAAACGTCAATTACGTTTTCGTCCTTACAAAATAACGGTTGTGCAAGAAATTTTCAAAAGCGTTTAGAATTTTGCCAATAGTTCAACAACTTGAGAGATGACGAAATACTGAACCTAAGTTTCTTTACGGATGAAGTATGGTTCCATTTATCTGGTTATGTGATTTTATTTTTCTATTCTCAACTGAAATAATAAACATATAACTACTGTATTATGTACGTAAATGTAATTATATAAAGCTAAATTAAAAAAATTAAGTGATAATTCAAATTAAACGTAAATTACAATTTTTGAAGTTTTGTACGCCTACATAATAGGCAATTCGTCATTCACGAAAGTTTTTGTCATTTATGGTAGTATTTATTTTAACATCTACATTTACGCTACTGTTCTAGGAGCGGCACGGCCAAAAATAATGATCGCACTGTATTTAATCTGGTGTTTTGTATTTGGTAGTTTTGCCGCTCTACATTTATAGTGCACTTGTAATGAGGAGGTGGTAAATAGAGGAAAGTGTGCCGTATTTTTAACCTCAATCTGTCTAAAGATGGAAATAAAAAAGAAAACTAAAATCTACGGTAACCTAGGTTACCGTAGATTTAGTTTTCTTTTTTATGTCCATTTTTAAATCAAACTATAAAAATGCCTTCGTCAAAACACGGCACACCATCCTCCAGTTACTTGCTCCTCTTTAATGAAACTCGTTGCTATAGGTACTTGCTAAGTTTCAACGATTACGTTGGCTAAGTTCACGTGAGACAAACATAACATTACAATTGCACAGCACATTATATGCGTTTAACCAATGAGCAATAAAATGTTTAACTACGAACCAAAGATTAGAAAATCTTTGCTACGAACCTTTAGAATATAGATTTCTAAGCTACGAACGTATATACTGTGTGCACAGTGTGGCAACGTTGAATAATTTTAGCCGCTCGTAATAAAAATGGAACGGGCAAACCTAACCAAACGCAACAATTTATTAAAAACTTGTGTAAATGACCTTTTTAATTGTTTAGATTACGTTAAAAAATATTCAAACAATACTGTTACGGATACAAATGTGTTACAAGAAATAGCAAAAGAATACTGTGAATTAGACATAACATTTAATCGAGCACAAAAAGCATATGAGGCAACTGATAACTATTTCCAAAATCAAGAAGACTGTATTGAAGATTCACAAAAAGTATTTGAAAAGTACTTAAGCGAACAACCAGAGACTTCGTACCAAAACCATTCAATATGGCATAAATTTAATTCTTCAGGAGTTACCTCAGAAGATGTATCATTAGAAGTAACACCTGATGAAGTAGAAGATGTGAATAACAGTATTGATGAGGAAGGAATAGTTCCTTCACAATTTGAACCACCGGTAGATCCAATTACCAAAAAAATTATACAAAATCCATGTCGAAATCGTAAATGTGGACATGTTTATGAATATGATACAATAATGGAACACTTAAGACGAATTAAATTAAATAAAGTAAAGCCTAGATGTCCCTATATTGGTTGTACAAATACAAGAATGGCTTCTAGCAACATTTTAAGAGATGACCAATTACGTGATCAAATTTTAACATATAATGATACTCAAAGCCATACAAAACAAGAGGAGAATATTTCATTAACGGAGATATTGTGAATTTATATTTATTTGCTTGTTAGGATTAATAAATAAGGCCATTATATTTTTGTGATACGTTACCTACTTTTGTACTGTTTAATAAAAAAACTCATTTGTCTATTATTAATGTAACTACTGTTTTATGAGGTATTGCAGTGAGTGTAAAATCAGATTTGAAACTGTTTCCATTTACTACGGTGATAGATTGTAATTCAAATTTTCAAATATTTACTTATTTAAAATAATTATGCAGATATATTATTTTAAAATATCTGTGCTCTTGTATATATAGGACTTTTTCTAAATATTTAATGTTTTTTTTATTGGCCAAATTTATTGTTTTTGAATTATGGTATTTATTTGATGGCTTATAGCAACAACAAAATAAAAGAATTTTGAGCATTTGGCAGCAGTATACGTTACTTTACAATTGTCACTAAATGGGCAACACTTAGTGTAATTCCAAATTATGTTAATATGGCACATAAAACTCGCTTAAAGTAGTACAAGACTACCATAATTAAATATTGCATGGTGACTTTTCAGGAAATATGTTCCAAATTTGTGTGTTCTATTATTTTGTGATTATTAATTATTTAACTTGAGAAATTCCTTCGCTGCAGATTAACTTAAATCATTTCAATTTCGAACGAGAGTTGATACATAGTATTTCATTCTGTAACTCATAAATGGTGACATTTTGGATCTATAAGAAGTATTGACTTTTTTGTATATAATGGTCCAAGCAAATTGTAAGAGCAAATAAATATTGTCTTTAACTTTGTATATCTGATATTGACTCAATTATTTCTCAAGGAGAGTATGTCTACTTGACTCAGATGACACTGACTTAAAGATTATTATAGATAAGTGAAAGCAGTATTGAACCAGACCATTCCAATCTGAATTTGCAAACCCCTAATCTAACAAAAAAATTCCTTCTGATATATCTCAAACACAAAACTTCATAAAGGGCGACAGAAAAATTAACTATTTCTATTGAAAATAATACAGACACAATGAAAATCGTATTTTAAAATAGAAATATCTGTTAAATGGTTCTCACTATATTCAGAACCTGACTAATCGATATTTGAAATTGGTGCAATTTGAATGCAAATGCCCAAATGGTCTCTTTTACAATAGCACCAATGTTTTATAGTAATTAAGTTATCAAGGGTGTTACAGAGTATAATAATGCCTCGTGGTCAACAGTGTACTGGCCCAAGGGATGTACTACTACCGTACCCTACTACCGTAGTAGTAGGGATAACTGTTTAATTTCATAATACCCTAGGGCATTATATCGCTTCTAACGTGTTTAAAAATAGGTGCATTATTGGAAAATAACACACTATAAGGACATTAAATATAATATAATTCCATAATTATATTGTATTTAAAACATTTGTGCTACCTACTAAACATGAAACTCCACGAAGTAGGTAAGGCTAAAGAGTATAAATTTGGTCGCTTTTATATTTGTTCCCTATTGGAATTTATGTAATTTAATTACTGCCTTCCCTTTGCATAAAGGCCAACTATTTTGGCTTTTCACTCCTACAACCTAAACAGATGCAAAAGTAGCTATAACAACGCCTGCTAGTAAAGTAGACCGGCTTTCAACTTCACCCGCAGCTTTTTTACAATCTGCAAGCCTTGCTAGTGATTAGTTTATGATCAGCGAGTAAATTCGCCGGTTGGTAGCTAGTAAACTCGCCCCGTGTAATTGAGCCTTATATAAGATGCATGATCTAGCGGTGGAAACGAAGATTGTACTAGCTAGAGACAGGTTGAAAACCAAAGCGGAAAAAAGAAAAGCAAGGCATGACGAAAAACGAAAAGAATAGGTTGATTGCCTGCTCGGATAATAATACAGCATTGTTTCCTCTGCTTATTCTGATTCGATTTTCTTCGTCGGTAATAAACAACAAATCAATGTTTATACCATAACCTATATAGATAGCTTTCTCGGGTTCGTCATATTTTAGAGTTTGACCTATTAGATGCTCAGTTTTAATGTTCGAGAGATTTCATGCCATACCTCCATATCAAAGTGCAAACATCGTATGTCGGTAAATGTCGTCCAAAATAATTGTACTACAGGTTTAAAGTCATTATTCTTCAATTAACTTCCTACCTCGAGTACGATGCCCACGTTAATAATAAACGTCCTACAACAAAGGTATTAATAAGATGTCTATACCGCAATACTAATTACCTTTAGACACCGCTTCAGGTGCATCAGTCCATGAATAATCAGCTTTATCATCAATATCCCATATATTTCCTATATCAGGCATATCCGCTTGTTCCGCATCCATATAGTCGGATTGATTTCAATCAATTACTTACCCAACTGTTACCACCCTATTTATAGCAAGTGTCACGTCACAATAATGAGAATGAATCTTAGCTGTATCCCACCAAGCTACCTTACATTCGTTTATTACCTGTGCTAGAGATAGGAAGTGCATGCCATTTGTTTATTACCTGAGATAGCGATAAGAGGTGCATGCGGAAATTATAGTGTAAGTACGTAAATCTATTTTAATCATTTACTCATATTGTTATTGGATCGTATAATCTCTGAGTTTGAAACGATGATTGAAAATATTCGACGTGTAATTAAATATGAATTGATACAATTAAGTGCTGAAAATTTGCTAGCAATGTGGAATAAGTTGCCTCATTATTATCAAGAGGATAGACAATTACGCACTAAAATCGGATGTATGAAGCATTGGAATAAATCAGTCGATGTTGATCATATAGATGGACCACCTCTAATGTTTGAAGGTTTTCAATGTAATAATAAATAAATTCGTTTAACTATGACGTACATTTTTTATTGCACCTTTCATATTAACTCCTATACACTGTAGGAATAAACAACTTCATACATTACAAATATCCGTTATTATAATATTTATATACAATATGTACATTAATATAATTATAAGAACAGCGAGGATGACGACGATGATGATTAGGTAGGTTATCCTATAAATATAATTCATTAAGTTTATAATGCAGAATAATAATAATAATGACTTACCTGTATAATTTAATCAAGGATAGTTTAGCCATCATTTTAGCTTTACCAATATCTACGCCGCCTCCATAAACCACCATAATTTGTTCAATGCACTGCTGAAAATTATACACCTTCTCATCCGTTAGCTCTTTCGTTAACCTCTTTGGGAGAAATATAGTATGTCCCTCTGTTTCTACCATATTTAGTGTTTATAATTTTAATATTTTTTAGCCGATATTTATAATCAATAACCATATCGGAAAATTTTAATACAGGCTTGAAATCACCTTCGCCTACTAAGTTTAGGTGTTTTAGAAAATCCATATTGAAGAGTGCAATATGAATAACTGAAATTATAGGCCGATTGCATCTAGTATTTATATCGAATTTTTATCAATATATTGAAAATGTGGTTTCCGGTTTCACTGTTCTATAAGAAAACAGTCACCTGGATGTAGAAATATTGCGCAATTATTTAATTGGAATCATTATCTTCCTTAACAGAAATGATATAGTTTACATACAAATTTTAAATAGCGCTGATAAGAAATTGTTTGAAACGAATGCGTCTGCGGTAGCCGATAACCTCATTGTAACATCTTTTAACATTGTAATAAATAAATTCTTTAGGATTTTATTACATACTTATTAGCTTTAATAATACTTTGATGAGGATATATCTATGGTTTTTATAAAGCAGCGGATTCTAAGTTGTGAAAATATTACAAATTTTCAGTATAATTTTTATTATTTACAAATGCAAATAGTTTTAATCCATAACATCAAAGTCTTTTTCTAATTTATTACTTTATTAGTATTACATATTTATCAACATTATTTTCTATTTATTACTAAATGCATTAATTACGTATTTATTCAATTTTAACAAACGATTATATTGAGAATGTGCGCCGGAAGTTGTTTCTCTATTACTTCAAAACAATAATAAAATCTGTATTTTAATTGTACAATGTAAGTACATATAGTATACATTAGCAATTATTTTTCTAGAATACGCGCCGGATATTGTTTCCATCTCAACTTCTCGAATAAGTTCTCTTTCTAGTACCAACCAAGTTGAAAAGCTGCTCTCATTCATTGTGACGTCAGCTTAAATATTTATATTTATATTTATATATATATATATATATATATATATATATATATATATATATATATATATATATATATGTGTGTATATATATATATATATATTGAAATTTACAAATGTAAATAATTGTAATGCATAACATCAAAGTCTTTTTCTAATTTTTAATTGTAAAATGTACTATTTCTATTAGAATAAGAAACCATAACTGGAGCATTTACAGGATGTTTTTAATAATAAATTTGCTTCTTTAGAGTTTATATTTATTATTAAAGCAGATGATGATTTCTAAATTTAATATATTTAATTAACATGTATTAAATATTTATCAGTAAACGCATTGCTTCCATTTTAAACTAAATATGCTAGTTTAAATTATATTGAAACTTTTTCAATGTAAATTTAATGTTTATTTGAAAATGCAAATTCTCTTTTCTAATTATTATTACTTCAAAACACTGTAACTAGTATTTTAATTGTAAAATGTACGGTTTCCATTTTAATTAGAAAAATTAATTGCGCGTAGATTGCTTTCCTTGTTACTCCGAATGCGGCCTCAATCTTTCAACCATAATTGAAAAGCTACTCTTAATTCATTGTGACGTCAACTTAAATATTTATGATTAATATAAATTACTCCGGATGTTATTTCTAGATAAACTTTATATCGAAATTTAATGTTTATTTGAAAATACAAATTTCTTTAAAAGTTATTATTTATAAATGCAAATAGTTTTAATTGTAATGCATAACATCAAAGTGTTTTTTCTAATTACTTTATTAGTGTTACATATTTATCAACAACATCAATAAAATTATTTTCAGCTCTTATATTACTTTAAAAACAATAACAAAATCTGTTTTTTAATGTAAGTACATATAGTGTACATCAGCAATTACTTTTTTAGAATGCGTGCAGCTTTTTGATTCTCGAATGTGGTCCAACCAAATGAAAAGTTACTCATCATCCATTGTGACATCAGCTTAAATATTTACGTTTATATTACACTTTTTACGTTTCATATCTAAAACCGTGATAGCTCAGTTGGTTATATGGATATGCATATACTCATAACTTAACTTGCTCGAGTTTGAATCCCGGTGCAGACAATTTTTTCATGCTTTATACTACAACCGGAAGTTCCTCTTCAACAGCGACAACCAAAATGTCTGAAAGGCCCCGCAGATTGCGACATCTCAACAACGCGACGCCGGAAACCAACACACCAGAAGCCGCTGAAGACCTCTAAAGAAGCCCTCAGAAGCCGCCGAAGACAGCCTCGAAGAACCTACCGGAAGCCGCTGGAGACCTCCAAAGAAGCCGAAGACTCCACAGGCTACTGAACTCCCCCTTCCTGAACTCAACAAGAGGTGGGGACCATCCTCGCATCCTATTGGCTTGACGTCATTGCTTCTTCCGGTAGGAGGAGCTAGGCCCTCTTCTCCCATTGGTCCTCCAACAACAAACTTCCGGTAGGGGCGGGGCTTAACTGCTAGCTCACATCGCTGATTGGTGTAACGTCACTTCCTGAACGAGAACCCGCTTAGCCTTACTACTGATTACAATTTGAAGTAAGTATCCTTTTGTTCAAATTTCAATTATCCTACATTATGTTAACGTTACAGCAAAACATTTACGTTGTTCAGGGTTATGGGCTCGGAGAAATTGCAATACGAGAAGTGGTGCGGCAGTTTAACGAGAGATTTCCCAACACCAATCTTATGGCTTGCATGCGAATAGTTAAGAAATTTCTTGCAAGTGGCAGCGTTCTTAACGTTAAGAAAGAAATAAAGAAATATGAAAACTGCAAGGCCATCCCAGATTATCATTGAAGCAACGTTCACGTAGTCTAAATGTCAGTAAATCGGAATTTCAAAGAATTTATAAATCCATTCAAACCAAATTGGTACACACTATCGGAGAAGGCGATGCAGGCCGTAGATTATTATTTTGTCTTACCATCGGGGAGAAATGTATTGTAGAACGAAATTTTTATATAAACATCGTATTTTCAGACTTTTACTACAAATGGCGTTATTTCTTCCCAAAATTGTCGCTACTGGTCTACAGAAAATCCAAACTTTCGGATCAATTGTAAAAGACAGTATTACCAAAAAGTGAATGTGTGGTGTGCCGTTTCATATGGTTTTGGAATTCTTGGGCCTTTCTTCATAGAGGAACGGTTAAATCAGAATGAATATCTACAGCTACTTGACAGATTCAGGGAAGAGTACTTACATGATTGGCCGCTAACAGAAAGACAAGCAGTTTATTTCCAGCAAGACAGATGCCCTGCACATTCGACAGCACGCGTAGCTGTATGGATAAAATTGGTGTTTCGAGAAAAGTGGATAGCTAGAAATGGTCCAATTGCGTGGACTCCAAGGTCGCCCGGTCTAACGATATCAGATTTTTGTTTATGAGGTCGCCTCAAAAACTGGTTTACTCTCAACCAATACCCAACAATAGAGAAATACTAGAAGAAAGGATATGATACGTAGTACACCAAATACACATCGAGAAAATTCGGAACAGTTTCAAAGAATTCAGACGTCGCATAGAAAGGTGTGTAGAAAGTGGTGGCGGTTATGTTGAATAAATAATTTATTGTAGATCAATGTTATTCTTACTTTTCGTAAGTTAAATTAACAAATATAAGCTGCAACTCTTAATATAATTCCAACACAACTCTTAAATGAAAAAAAACTTCATCTAGACCGGCAGAAAGCGCCACAGTTTCCAAAACACCTGCAGCGTTACCACTTTGGATGACAATTCTTATACGTTGTCTAAGAAGAGCCTTTGCTATTGAGACACCAATACTTCTCTGCAATAAATTCCTCGCAGCAAAATAACGAAAGAAATGAGACTGTTTTACTGTCTTGTATTTGTTGTGCTTCTGTTGTTTTGCTAAATTAGCAGTAAAGCCTAAGAATTTGCTTGAGCCAATAATGTGTTACGGTAACTTAATTGGTAACAAAATTTATAAAGCCAAGGCTCGGTGGTTCAGTGCTAGTAGGCATTGGGGTGGGTTAATACAGTTAAATAATTATACATAATATTATATACAGAAATAAAATAAAATAATAATCAGGAAAAATGGACGCCACGTAATTCCAAGATAGTTATATTTGTAATTTACCTTAGTTCGAAGTACGAAAAACTAAATAAATCATAGAAAAAAAATTACGAACAAATAGACACAATGGGGTCACAAAATTATAATCGCCATCAAAAACAGATAAATGGTCTAAATGGTAACATAAATTTGACAAGTAATAGAGATACCCGTAAGGATTGATTAATAAAAAAAGGAAATAAATATTATTTTAATATAACATTGAATGATTGATCCAAATTACCTTAAATTAATCCTCGACCAACAAAAAAAAAAGGAGGAAAAGTGATATTAGTTACGTTAATCTTACAAAGTTTTCGGAATTCGGTTTACCCAAGTAAACAAGCGATCAAGTATATCAATAATCTCACCTGAAAATAACTTCTTTCCGGTGTCGTTTCCTTGCGCAAGTAACGTCCGAAATTACAGAAGCTAAATGGAAAAGAAAACAATAATAATTCGGACCTTAAACAATAGGTTGGCCCTAGAAAATGGATACATTAATTACTTGATTGACAACAAATTCGAATACTGAAGGTACACTAATAAATTAGGTTACAATAGGCAAACACATAGTTAAAGGTAAAGTGGTTTACAATATTGATAAATAATTGAAACTTAAACAAAATTATGAATTTAGAAAGAAATCAAATAAGCAAATAGTGACAGTGAAATTTTCACGTATAAATTAAGACTATAAAAGTAAGATAATAATTTATTGAAATGACTAAATTTTAGCTAGGCAAGTTATCTAATATTAAAAGTAAACAATTACTAGGTAAATTCGTGTGAGCAGACAGTAGTTTTCTTTATAAGTCATTAAATTAGAATTTCTTCAGTCGTAAGAAAAATTCAAAATGGCAGCGGTGTTATTTTTCTATTGACGACGCTGGGTCAACTCGAAGTGGTAGTGGGTAGGTAATATACGTAGAGGGAGAAAAATAAGCGAAAACGAAAAGGAAAAAAACGCTACGAAAGAAAATATAACATTAAATGACGGAATGATTCACAAAATTACTGACCTTGTAAGCTGGTAACCACAAGCGTTAGAATTAGATAAGGAGAAACACAACACTCTTGAACGCTTAAAACCGTAATAATTATCACGTAACTTAAGTGACGCGAACTAGCATCAGGTTCGGCACAAAATTAGTTATTCATTGATCGAGAAATCCGGAAAATATCCGTTTTATTTTTAATTAGAAAATCATGTCAATGAATCGCGGTTCAAGTGAAGCAAAAAAAAAATATCCAACTCACTTTTTCTTTTGTGTGTGTGTACCCTTGCAACCACGGAAACAGAAAAAAACAAAAAAACAAAACTAAAAGCGGAAACAAGGGTTCGAGATTAACGAACGCAATACACCAATGAGAATCAAGTAGACTGCAAACGTACGCTATCCGACAGTAAAGAAAAATGAAAACAATTTATTCCATAGAATAGCGATCCTAGAAATGTGACCAAATTAATTAAGATAATGTTACAAATGTGAGATGGAGTGACTGTATCTGTGCAAGTTACATCCCAAACAAGATATTGTCTTTACGTCCATGCTAACATCTTCTCGAAAATGACCTGGTGGCCCCAAGATGCATGGAATCTAAGCTGATTAAAATGCTCTCTTAAGGATCTTATTTAGATGGTTGTGGCGACAGATTCTACCTGCACTCCTAACCACAAACACAGACATGAAGATGGCAAATTGGAGACCTAACACTGAGAGCAACTGCTATTTGAAGATAATGTTTATCCAAAAGAGTACCAAGTTGCAGTGACGGCAAAGCTTCTAGCCATGCTCCGGATTCTTTGCATGAAGAAAGATCTACCTTTCCCAGAAGATGAATGTTGTTTAAAATTGAATTATAAATGTCTTGAACAATCAGAGTCCCAACTTTTTTGCAGATTTGGAAAAATTGGTAGACGAATCAGGAAATCTCATTACCCATAAATCCTTAGCCTCTTTCAAGTACTCAAGCACTCAAATTCGAATAGGGAAGAAGAAAGAATAGAATTGATAAGAGTACAAGAAAGCATGAATAGAGGCCAAAAAGTAGGAAGAGACACGTCGGAAATCGCTCTAATACCATGACCACCAAAAGCAATCGGAACGAAAGCTTTATCCCATGAACTTTGCGAAAATTTAATGTTTACCACATTTTCTAAAACTAATTTAATGGCATCATGAAGAGATTTGCAAATATCCATATACTTCCAAAAAGGGCAGCATTTCAATAAGTAGTAATTGAATGTGTGCATCTAAAAATAATGACAAAGCCATATGAGAATTAATGTGAAAAATATTATTAGTGAGGATTTTGAAATTAGCTAAAATATTGTAAAAAAAAGGCAGGCATGCCAGATTCTAATAAGTGTGGTCCGAGAATAGTTAAACGTTAAACGAGCGACTGTCTCTAAATCATGTAAAAGTTCTGATTTAGTACCGTCTTCTGTAGATACCACATATTAAGATTAGATTTAAGACTTTGAAGAATGCAATGAATGACCAAACTAAATATGGCTGGACCAACACGGTCAGCTTGTTGACAGTCAACGCAAGATTGTATAGTATGTTCATTAAAACATAATGGCTTAGAGTAACACTGCCTGAGATACGAATAAAGGTTAGGAATTTTCTTTTTTTTGATCCTGTCACACAAAACGTCGCGTTCAACTGAATTGAAAGCATTTTTAACACCTAATTTCAATAGAACTTCACTATTATTATTCTGAGAGATAAATGTCCTCCCTGAGTGTACTGCAGCTTCGCATCCACCTTTGATACCAAATCAGAGTTGTATTAGACTGAAGTAATCGGCGAGACAATCAGAAAGAAAGCTTAGGGCCTAATTTGGAAGCAACTCATCAGAAAATGGAACCAACTGCTATTGTGCAAATTCCACCGTCTTTCTTCTTCAATGCACAAAGAGAAGCACCATACAAGAAGTTTGCGTTTACTTTTCCAGAAAGCATCAAATTACATAAATTAGTAATTGAAGATAAAAGACAAGCAACAGAATCGACGGCAGAATTAATGATCAAATCCTTGATATGCCTCCTGCCGCAGAACCACATTTAACTGATGTAATTCCCTTTAGAACTTGATCTTGACCTACTGAGAAGCATTCATGGTTCTCAGATGGAGATTCAAGTGGACAAGATCGAATTGGATGTTTTTCTTGCAGCGTTCTAAAGTAACAGTATTGTTGGGAGCAAGAGCGTCATTAGTTGACAGAATTTGTACAGCTTTTCGGATTTCTCCGTCACTAAACTTTTGATTTTGAAATGGGATTCCTTTTTAAATCCGATGGTAGCAAATAAACAGATACATTATTTTTAATTTTTTGTGCCAAGGAAAGATTCTTAACTTCCTTTGTAGTAACATGAAGGATATGATATGCAAACAGTTCTTCCCATGAATCATTATTTAAAGTAACACATCACTTGATTACAGATGCAAGTTTATTGGCCCTAGAATGCCTGGCAGAGTTTGGTATTATTTTGATTAATATGGCATTAGTTTTTAAATGCTTGAGTGCTGAACTGAAGTCAGTGTGTTTCTTAGAAAAATGGATGCTAACACCATGTTTATTTTTGAAGTACTTCGGTTCTTTATAAAAGGACATTTAGCATATGCCGTATTACTTGCTTGAGAGGTTTTATCGGCTTGAAACGAGTTTTCATCACTACATTCGTTGTCAACAACACCACTTGAGTTACCATCTACACATAGTATCAAAGTCTAAAGTTGTACTCGATGGTTTTACCTTTTCATTTTGTTCTTATGGATCGAATTTCTGTGTTGGGTTCTTTTTGAAGTTATGTCTGCAGACCGAACTATTCTTCTTGTTTGTCAAGGTTGATTTTAAACTTTCATTGCAACTTGCTTCAAATTTTGGAAAGATGTTGTGAAGTGCCTTTGAAGTACCAGCTTCTCTGCGGTCTTGAGATGATCTATTAATGTTTTTCAGTCCTTCAGGGTTTCTTTTTGGGGGTTTTTGTAATATATTCTTCTTGTTTTTCACGAACAACAGCTTGTTGGTTCGTTTAACACTTGTGATAAGTTAGCGTAGTTTAGCATGTCTAGATATTGCTGTACACCAGGCTTTAAAGGATTTAGGAGATCAAAATTTAAATCTCCAAGAATAAAAACGGTTTCACATATTGTTAATAAATTCGAGTAAAATTCTGTTATAAGTTCTACATCATTTCTTAAAGAGGAGGATCGGTATATAAAAACAATTAAAAATGTAAAAGATTTTCTTGCCACTTTAGACATTCAAAATCAGTTGGATTAAAGCTCATTCTTGTAAGTCCTAAAATGTCAAAGTTAACATTTTTATATAAAAATAATCTGTAAATCTCTCGTAATTTTTTAATAATGATCTTACATTCAAATGAATTATTTTGACTTTGCTCGTGCCAAGAATAAAGTTTTAGTACAAAAGCAAAGTGGTTCAATAAAATAATAGAAGAGGAAAAATTGAAAAAATAAGATTTTTACACACTCAAACGTTAAGAAGTCAAGTGTGCACAATGAAAGCCTGCAACATGTGATTATAATTTAAATATTTACAAGTGTTTGATATTTAACATTATAGAAAAATCAACATGATCGTTTATAACTGTTTACATTTACCAACAAAGTATAAAGATTTTAAAACTACCTGACCTAAAAATTACATAAAACTCAGGTACCTTTTCTTTTAAAATAAAGTAAATTTAATACAATATTAACACATAAAATTAATGTTATAACCTGATAACTAAAGAAAACAAAACTTTATTTATTTTTCGATTTATGCTGATTTCGGGTCTGCACTTTACAATTTTGCACTTAAAAGATTCAGTTAAAACCACATGGGATCCTTTCAATAATTTCTTTGCAGTCCACACATTGTGTGGAGCCTGATACGACAACTTACAGTAAAGTTAAACCTAGACTTTTTTGGTTATTACGTTTTCTCAAAGTTGATCAATACATCGTTCAAATGCCTAATTTAACTTAATAATGAAGGTAAAGCAATTTTTGAATTAGTGTACTCAATCTCCATATATACTTGTTCTTAATGTAACATTTAACATGTACTCTTTTACAATGGAGACGATGAATACAGTACTTGAAGTTCATTATGAGATGAGTACTTAAACTATATTTCGATTTTGTTGAATATTCACATTTGTATGTAGAGTAAAATCAACATCGGAAGACACCAGCGCAGAAACGCATTTTTAAATTAGATAAAGTTGCAGTAATGATTGAAAAATGACACAGATCTTAGTACCGTGCACTCCAAAAACCTTACTTTCCAGCTGATCGTTTGCCAAGTTTTGTTTATAACCTCTTTGTTTTTCGGGCGTAACAAATTTGTTTATTACTTATTCTACAAAACAGTTTTTTTTTAAACTATCCGCTGCCTGTATTGAATTTATAAGTAAGTTACTTTAATTATTAATTTCACGTTATATTAATGTAATCAAGTCTACAGTAGTTCTTTATATAATGTGCCACGCAAGTACATCTCATAACGCTCAAGCACCTCAAGCAAGAAAACGCCATGTGTTATCTGAAGAAGAAGATGCTCGCAAGATTGTGTGGAACAATTACAAATACTTTAAAAGTATCAATTCAGGTAAAAAACAGTTAGATAAGGTTTTATTTTGTAATATTTCTTTGCAGTCTTATAGACAACGTTTTGGACACAGTTGTGCAGGCAACGGGGGTATCAAAAAGCACAGTAATTCGTATTTTGAAACAAGGTCGAGCCATTGATTGTGGAGAGAAAATTACGTTTGCAAATGCAACCTCAACACCTAAATCTTCGGTGGATAACTATGGTGAACAAGTCATTCGTCGTATTATTCATAATTTTCACATAACCGAAAAGCAGAAACCTTCTGTCGAAGGAATTTATAACCTCATTAAAGATGACGAAACAATGGGATATTCGGGAAAGAAAACGTTATTTAGAAGTTTACTTTTAAAAATGGGCTTTACGTAAGTTTATTGATTAATTTTGAATCATATCCTATCTTGGGTTTTATGTACGTGGAAAAAAACATCTGATCATCGTAAGATTATAATAGAACGACATGAAATACGTTCTTTGCATTGTGCCTGTATACATTCGATCACTAATTATCGGAAAGCAGAACGACCAATTATATACACAGGTTAGTTTTGAAGATTATAAACTATACATTCTACTGCATAATCCTATGTAAATTTTAGATGAAACATACATACATTCGTCTCATATGACACCATATTTCGTGGACAGATGGGACAAACGCAGGTCTTAAATCTCCTATTAAAAAAGGAATAATCGTGTATGCTGGTATGTTTATTTAATTTTATAATGTAAATATGTTGCTATTTATCATTATTTTAGGTGGTGAAATGGGCTTTATAAATAATGCTCTGCTAATATTTAAATCTGGCCAAAAATCAGGAGATTATAACGACATGAATTTTATAAATTATAAACGATGGATTGAACAGCAGCTCATACCAAATTTACCACCAAAATCTGTTATCTTAAGTTTGTATTACATTATACTTTTTTTGTCTAGAAAACTTTGACTAGTTTGTAAACTAGAAAACTTGGATAATGTAATACAGGAATTCCGTTCAAGTTTGCAAACTAGGTGCGGTCCAAGTTTCTAAACTATTCCTGCGCATTGGAGCAAACTTTAGGGATTACCAACATTTACTTAATTAACCAGTTTACTTTTGTAATTGTTGGTTATGTTTACAAATGGCTTCAAATAAGAGAAAGTGGGGAAATGATGTGACAATATTGTTGGCCTCTTTATATGAATTACAACCCGTTTTATATAAGGTATGTATGTATATATGTTTAGGGACAGTGGTAAAAAATTTGGCATTTTTTTAGACAAATTCTCCTATTTACTATAATAAAGTCCTAAGAAGTAAGGCTTTGCAATCTATAACAGCAGAATTAGAAACTGTTTTTAAAGTGACATGTACAACAGATGAAATTTTAAAGAAAATAAATAACCTGAGAACACAATTTTTGGATGTGCATCGAAACAATTTGAAAATTGCCCATAGCGGAGCATGTGCTGAAGATGCAAACACGCCAACTTGGTGGCTATATGAATCTTTGCAGTTTTTGACACCCTACAACAAAAAGGACAAGGGCATATCTAACTTAACTAATAATCAGGCAATACCAGAAATAGATGAGAACGGGTATGAATTGGAGAGCAGTACCACTGATACAGATATTGTAAGTTTGGTTAGAAATATTTTTTTTATACTATTAAATTTGTTGTTGTAGTTCTCTGCCGAAAATCTTTCTGAAGGGGTGGACACCATTGATAGTGAAGGTCACCTGCGTCAAGTACCGCTTCAATTGCGACAGTGAACAGTTCATTAACACATAAGGATGGACAACACAGCAAACAACAGCAAAAGAACAAACAAAAACGCGTGTCTAATGCAACAACACTGGTATCTGAAGCAATTGAAAAATCGTAAATGAACAGCCTGATCTACCAGCTGACATTGCCAGCTTTTGCAATTATATGGACGCAATTGCTCACTATCAAACATAAAGATGTATTGGCAAGGTGTAAAGGAAATCCTATCAGCCATCCAAAGATCGCAAGATACAGACAATTTCTACTTTTATATTTTGTAAATTTTAATGTAGACCTATGTACATTTAACCTATACTTAATAATAAATTCTTAAATCATATTGTTTTGCCATGGAATTTGTCCATGGTTGTTAAAGTAAGTTGTAAATATATTTCGAATATTCAAATAGTTGGACGTCCTGATCTTAAATTAACACTTTGAAGTGTTGTTCTATTTCTCCACGAACCCAGTTGTACATTGCCATCAGAAAGTTCCTGATCAACTTCATTTAGTACTATATTTGGTGCTTCTATTTTTATAAAATTGTGTAAAGCACAGCAACTCTGGGTAATGAGTACTACTTTGTCTTGTGATAAATTAATTGGTGTTAAAAATATCCTAAATCTGTTGGCAAGTATGCCAAATGCATTTTCGACAACTCTCCTTCCCCTGCTCAATCTGTAATTAAAAATTCGCTGTTCTCGTGTCATATTTTTAAAAGGAAATGGTGTGAGTATGTGACGTTGTAACGGAAATGCAGCATCAGCTAAAATAACATGCGTAACAGGTTCAGTCATTTCTGGCAATGGTTGATCACTTGGTAAATGTAAAGTAGCAGCTTCTAGTGCACAGGCAAAATCGCAACCGTCAAACACTCCTGAAAAGTAAATTATGTATTTAAGTGACTAGGTATTTTGTTTTACAAATATTACCTCCATCACTGATCCTTTCATTTGTGCCAACATCTATGTAGATAAATTTGTAATTTGCATCTACAACAGCTACTAAAACAATGCTATGCGTTTCCTAATAATTGTAATAATGAGAACCTGCACTACGAGGTGCTCTAAAAATGATGTGCTTTCCATCTAATGCACCTACTGTGTTTGGAATATTCCACATGGTGTAAAATTCTTTTGCAATTTCTTCTCATTCTTTTGTTGTTGATGGCATCTAAATTTTTAATATAAGAGTTTGTTATTTTCATATAGTAGGGTACATACCTTCAAATAAGTATCCTTCAACTCTTCATAAATTGCCTCTAAAACTTCAGGGACAAATTGAGACATAGTACACTGTGCAATTCTTGTGCTATATGACAAACCTTTAAAAGATTCACCAGTGGCAAGGTATCTCAGTGTGACCATTAAACGGAATCGTGATGAGATACATTGACGGAATTGTGTGTCTTTCTTTTTATTGCTTTCAACCAAATCATGCAGTTTTCAAATAACTCGTTATCCATTCGCAACCAATTTTGTATGATTCCTGGTCTTCTTGTAAAAGTTCATTTGTAACAAATGCACATGCACCTAAATTCAAACTATCTCGTCGTAGTAGCCAATCTCGGGCCCAGATTTTACGATTGCTTGTGGAGCACACAAATCTAATATCTCTAAACACTTTCTCAATTTTAACAGTTTTTTTAGTCTATTGCGGTTCATTTTAACTAATTTCTAAGTTTAATCACAATTTGAGTTTAACCTCCAACGATTATTCCTTCATGTTTGTTGTTGTTGGCAATAACTTTATGCTGCACTTGCGGAGTTTGCGCAAATAAAGTGTAGCAAAAAAGTAGTAGGGCTGTATTTATATTTCTAGTTTAGTATGGACTCTAGTTTGGAAACTAGTCAAAGTTTTCTAGTATAATGTAATACAAGCTTTAGTTGATAATGCCAGTTACCACAACGTTTTAGCTATAAAGCATCCTATTTCCACCACCAAAAAAAATGAAATGACAACGTGGTTAAGTGAATGTGGAATTTCTTATGACACAAAACACTTTGTGTCTTATGATCATAACTCTACAAAAGCTGAGTTATATGAACTTATAAAATTAAACAAGCCGAGATACACACAGTATTCTATCAATGAGGTGTTTGCAAAATTTGGTCATTCCGTATGCCGCCGTACCACCCGGAATAAAACCCCATTGAGAAGATGTGGGCGATTGTAAAACATTGGGTGGCAATGAGAAATACCATTTTCAATCTTAATGATGTTACGGAACTAGCTAGAGAAAAGTTTCGAAGTGTTGGTGAGAAGGAATGAGCGGAAGTAGTCGTCATGTGAAGGAAGTTGAAGAGGATTACATAAATAAGGAACACATAATGGACAACATTTGTGACAAACTCATAATTCAAGTGAACGGTGGTTCCTCTGATGATATAACTTTTTCGTCTGATTCAGAAGATTAAATTGACAAACTGTTTCTTTTCAGTAATATAGACAATAAAGTGTAAGACGATGTGAAAGTAACTTTGACAGCCTTCGTAACTAAAAAAATGTTAAATTGTTATTGGCAAATGTATTTTAAGAAAACTAGATTTTGTAGCTATGACAATAAAATATGATTTTACTTTATGATTATTTCAAAATTTTACATCTAAAATTGTATTCTTGGACAACAAACGCGAAGTAACATAACCTAAACTTTTATTTTTTCAAATATATTTTTTGTTGAGCTTTACATTCTGACGTCACTTTTTTTGCGCAGCTTGGTGTCTTCCGATGTTGCTTTAACTCTAGTATCTACTTTTAAAAGATGCTGCCTTAAATCGCGTTTCACAGTAGTTGAATAATTACATTCATTGCATTTGTGTTCCATACCTGATGCATACGTACTTCTACATATCTCTTTAAATTGCGCCTCACATTAGCTCAATAATTACATTTGTTACACTTCTATATCATACCAGATCTATGTATTTTTAGATGGTCCCTAAGATAGCGTGCCATTGCAGTTGAATAATTACATTTATTGCATTTGTATTCTTTACCTGATGTATGTATTTCTAGCTGTCTCTTGAAACTGCCTTTCACTGAAGTTGAATAATTAGAAAGGGCACATTTAAATACAGTCTTTGGGTTCATGCAGTATGCTTTTTGAGATGATTCCTTAAATTGTTTTTCATTTTTGTTGAATAATTGCATTGGTCACATTTATAATTAGTACTTGTATTATGCATTGCACTGTCTATTAACCCGTTAGTGCCCGTATCTTTTTTTTGGTTTGATTCTTAGAAAACTATATAAACTATACTAAATAAGATGTATTTGTTAATATTTTAATTTTATTTGAACGGAAAACACAAAAAAAAAAGGTGGCACATACATGTGCCATTGGGCAAGTACCATATGAGTAAATGAAAATGAAATGAAAATAAACATATTCTAAAATTAAAAGTTACATCTCTAATATTATTACATTTGTAATAAAAATAAACGCATTTTAGAAGAAACTATTGTTTATGGTAATTTTTAAAGCAGATATTTGGATGAAGGGCTACTTTGCAGGTATTGCACTCGAAACTAGTTCGGTTAGGGCAGGATTTACATCTTCTCCATTTTCCACTACCTTTGATTATCAAATGATTTGCTTCATTCACACGTATTTGATTGGCAACAGGAGACAATTGCATTGATGATGGTCCTGGTTTCAATGCTTTAGAATCTATAACAGCAGAATTAGAAACTGTTTTAAAGCGACATTTACAACAGATGAAATTTTAAAGAAAATAAATAACCTGAGAACACAATTTTTGGATGTGCATCGAAACAATTTGAAAATTGCCCTAGTGGAGCATGTGCTGAAGATGCAAACACGCCAACTTGGTGGCTATATGAATCTTTGCAGTTTTGACACCCTACAACAAAAAGGACAAGGGCATATCTAACTTAACTAATAATCAGGCAATACCAGAAATAGATGAGAATGAGTATGAATTGGAGAGCAGTAACACTGATACAGATATTGTAAGTTTGGTTAGAAATATTTTTTTTATACTATTAAATTTGTTGTTGTAGTTCTCTGCCGAAAATCTTTCTGAAGGGGTGGACACCATTGATAGTGAAGGTCACCTGCGTCAAGTACCGCTTCAATTGCGACAGTGAACAGTTCATTAACACATAAGGATGGACAACACAGCAAACAACAGCAAAAGAACAAACAAAAACGCGTGTCTAATGCAACAACACTGGTATCTGAAGCAATTGAAAAAATCGTAAATGAACAGCCTGATCTACCAGCTGACATTGCCAGCTTTTGCAATTATATGGGGCACGAATTGCTCACTATCAAACATAAAGATGTATTGGCAAGGTGTAAAAGGGAAATCCTATCAGCCATCCAAAGATCGCAAGATACAGACAATTTCTACTTTTATATTTTGTAAATTTTAATGTAGACCTATGTACATTTAACCTATACTTAATAATAAATTCTTAAATCATATTGTTTTGCCATGGAATTTGTCCATGGTTGTTAAAGTAAGTTTTAAATATATTTCGAATATTCAAATAGTTGGACATCCTGATCTTAAATTAACACTTTGAAGTGTTGTTCTATTTCTCCACGAACCCAGTTTTACATTGCCATCAGAAAGTTCCTGATCAACTTCATTTAGTACTATATTTAGTGCTTCTATTTTCATAAAATTGTGTAAAGCACAGCAACTCTGGGTAATAGTACTACTTTGTCACGTGATAAATTAATTGGTGTTAAGAATATCCTAAATCTGTTGGCAAGTATGTCAAATGCATTTTCGACAACTCGCCTTCCCCTGCTCAATCTGTAATTAAAAATTCGCTATTCTCGTGTCATATTTTTAAAAGGAAATGGTCTGAGTATGTGACGTTGTAATGGAAATGCAGCATCAACTAAAATAACATGCGGAACAGGTTCAGTCATTCCTGGCAATGGTTGATCACTTGGTAAATGTAAAGTAGCAGCTTCTAGTGCACAGGCAAAATCGCAACCGTCAAACACTCCTGAAAAGTAAATTATGTATTTAAGTGACTAGGTATTTTGTTTTACAAATATTACCTCCATCACTGATCCTTCCATTTGTGCCAACATCTATGTACATAAATTTGTAATTTGCATCTACAACAGCTAATAAAACAATGCTATGCATTCCCTTATAATTGTAATAATGAGAACCTGCACTACGAGGTGCTCTAAAAATGATGTGCTTTCCATCTAATGCACCTACTGTGTTTGGAATATTCCAGATGGTGTAAAATTCTTTTGCAATTTCTTCTCATTCTTTTGTTGTTGATGGCATCTAAATTTTTTACATACCTTCACATAAGTATCCTTCAACTCTTCATAAATTGCCTCTAAAACTTCAGGGACAAATTGAGACATAGTACACTGTGCAATTCTTGTGCTATATGACAAACCTTTAAAAGATTCACCAGTGGCAAGGTATCTCAGGGTGACCATTAAACGGAATCGTGATGAAATACATTGACGGAATTGTGTGTCTTTCTTTTTTATTCGCCTTTCAACCAAATCATGCAGTTTTTCAAATAACTCGTTATCCATTCGCAACCAATTTTTGTATGATTCCTGGTCTTCTTGTAAAAGTTCATTTGTAACAAATGCACATGCACCTAAATTCAAACTATCTCGTCGTAGTAGCCAATCTCGGGCCCAGATTTTACGATTGCTTGTGGAGCACACAAATCTAATATCTCTAAACACTTTCTCAATTTTAACAGTTTTTTTAGTCTATTGCGGTTCATTTTAACTAATTTCTAAGTTTAATCACAATTTGAGTTTAACCTCCAACGATTATTCCTTCATGTTTGTTGTTGTTGGCAATAACTTTATGCTGCACTTGGAGTTTGCGCAAATAAAGTGTAGCAAAAAGTAGTAGGGGTGTATTTATATTTCTAGTTTAGAATGGAATCTAGTTTGGAAACTAGTCAAAGTTTTTTAGTATAATCACAGATGTATACATCTGTGGTATAATGTAATACAAGCTTTAGTTGATAATGCCAGTTATCACAACGTTTTAGCTATAAAGCATCCTATTTCCACCACCAAAAAAAATTAAATGACAACGTGGTTAAGTAAATGTGGAATTGCTTATGACACAAAACACTTTGTGGCTTATGATCATAACTCTACAAAAGCTGAGTTATATGAACTTATAAAATTAAACAAGCCGAGATACACACAGTATTCTATCAATGAGGTGTTTGCAAAATTTTGTCATTTCGTATGCCACCGTACCACCCGGAATAAAACCCCATTGAGAAGATGTGGGCGATTGTAAAACATTGGGTGGCAATGATAAATACCATTTTCAATCTTAATGATGTTACGGAACTAGCTAGAGAAAAGTTTCGAAGTGTTGGTGAGAAGGAAAGGGCGGAAGTAGTCGTCATGTGAAGGAAGTTGAAGAGGATTACATAAATAAGGAACACATAATGGACAACATTTGTGACAAACTCATAATTCAAGTGAACGATGGTTCCTCTGATGATATAACTTTTTCGTCTGATTCAGAAGATTAAATTGACAAACTGTTTCTTTTCAGTAATTAATAGACAATAAAGTGTAAGACGATGTGAAAGTAACTTTGACAGCCTTCGTAACTAAAAAAATGTTAAATTGTTATTGGCAAATGTATTTTAAGAAAACTAGATTTTGTAGCTATGACAATAAAATATGATTTTACTTTATGATTATTTCAAAAATTTTACATCTAAAATTGTATTCTTGGACAACAAACGCGAAGTAACATAACCTAAACTTTTATTTTTTCAAATATATTTTTTTGTTGAGCTTTACATTCTGACGTCACTTTTTTTGCGCAGCTTGGTGTCTTCCGATGTTGCTTTAACTCTAGTATCTACTTTTAAAAGATGCTGCCTTAAATCGCGTTTCACAGTAGTTGAATAATTACATTCATTGCATTTGTGTTCCATACCTGATGCATACGTACTTCTACATATCTCTTTAAATTGTGCCTCACATTAGCTGAATAATTACATTTGTTACACTTCTATATCATACCAGATCTATGTATTTTTAGATCGTCCCTAAGATAGCGTGCCATTGCAGTTGAATAATTACATTTATTGCATTTGTATTCTTTACCTGATGTATGTATTTCTAGCTGTCTCTTGAAACTGCCTTTCACTGAAGTTAAATAATTAGAAAGGGCACATTTAAATACAGTCTTTGGGTTCATGCAGTATGCTTTTTGAGATGATTCCTTAAATTGTTTTTCATTTTTGTTGAATAATTGCATTGGTCACATTTATAATCAGTACTTGTATTATACATTGCACTATGTCTATTAAATTCACCTCTAAATTGTGTTACATAATTACATCAAGTACATTTATCTGTAGTACTTGTATCATGCTTTATAAGATGCCGTGCTAAATTGTGTTTCACTGTAGTTGAATAATTACATTGGGGACACTTATAATCTGTGCTTGTATTATGTATCGCATTATGTTTGTTGAAGTATTTCTTAAATTGTGATACATAATTACATTGAGTACATTTATATGTGGTACCTGTATCATGCTTTATAAGATGCCGTGTTAGATAACGTTTCACTGTAGTTGTATAATTACATTGGTTACACTTATAATCTGTACTTGTATTATGTATTGCACTATGTCTATTAAATTGACCTCTAAATTGTGTTACATAATTGCATTGAGTACATTTATATGTAATAGTTGTATCATGCTTTATAAGATGCCGTTCTAAATTGAGTTTCACTGTAGTTGAATAATTACAATGGTGACACTTATAATCTGTACTTGTATCATGTATTGCACTATGTCTATTAAATTGACCTCTAAATTGTGTTACATAATTACATTGAGTACATTTATATGTAATAGTTGTATCATGCTTTATAAGATGCCGATCTAAATTGAGTTTCACTGTAGTTGAATAATTACAATGGTGACACTTATAATCTGTACTTGTATGTGTATTGCACTATGTCTGTTGAAGCAATGCCTAAATTGTGTTGCATAATTACATTGAGTACATTTATATTTAGTACTTTTATGCTTTATAAGATGCCGTTCTAAATTGAGTTTCACTGTAGTTGAATAATTACAATGGTGACACTTATAATCTGTACTTGTATTATGTATTACACTATGTCCATTCAATCTACTTCTAAATTGTGTTACATAATTACATTGAGTACATTTATATTCAGTACCTCTATGCTTTATAAGATGCCGTGTTAGATAACGTTTCACTATAGTTGTATAATTACATTGGTTACACTTATAATCTGTACTTGTATTATGTATTGCACTATGTCTATTAAATTGACCTCTAAATTGTGTTACATAATTACATTGAGTACATTTATATGTAATAGTTGTATCATGCTTTATAAGATGCCGTTCTAAATTGAGTTTCACTGTAGTTGAATAATTACAATGGTGACACTTATAATCTGTACTTGTATCGTGTATTGCACTATGTCTGTTGAAGTAATGCCTAAATTGTGTTGCATAATTACATTGAGTACATTTATATTTAGTACTTTTATGCTTTATAAGATGCCAACTTAAATAGTGTTTCACTGTAGTTGAATAATTGCATTGATGACACTTATAATCTATACCTGTATTATGTATTGCACTATGTCTATTAAATTTACTTTTCGATTGTGTTACATAATTACATTGAGTACATTTGTATGTGGTGCCTCTATCATGATTTAAAAGGTGGCTTCTTAAATTCTGTTTAACTGTAGTTGAATAATTACATTTGCTACATTTATACACATTACTCGCATGATGTATTTCATTATGTCTATTAAAATTACCTCTACACTTTGTTACATAATCACATGGATCACACTTGTTTATAGTTTTTCTTGCATCATGTTTTAAAAGATGTTTTCGTAAATAGTTTTTCACTGCAGTTGAATAATTACATGTGTACATTTATATTCAATATGTGTTAAGTGTATTGCTGTATGTGTAATTAAATTGGTTTTTACTTTTGTGGAATACTCACATTGGTCACATTTATAACTATTCTTTAAATAATTTATTCCTGTTGTACTGGTCATACCAATATCATTTACTAAATAAGATATATCCCCTTCCTTAGTATTTGCGATGTCTTTAAATGTTTTCTCATTATGGTCCGCTTCCTCCTTTACGTGATCATTATTCAACATGACATGTTTTTAAAGAAGCGAATGAATTTGTGCTTCCTCATCCCGTTCAAGTTTAATAATTTTTTCATCAGAACACTCGGTCATTTTGAATTTGTTATAAATTTAAATAATAAATCGAACAATAAAAAGCACATGAATATAAAAGCTTGGAAAAGCAGTGTTGCGACAGGTTACTTTTATTTAAAAACAGTGTTGACACATATTGCTATTGTCATTCAACTACTGAAAAAAATTAGAACGAATACTTAAATCAGCGTTGCCAAGTCGCGCGTACGTTGAATCAAAATTATGGATTATGTAGAGTCAAATATTAAAAAGGGTATTAATAATATAGATATAAATGTATAATACAGAAGAGAAGTCAATGTTCTTGAATAAATACCACTTCCGCTTCGACATTTTCATGGGTTCTACTTTGGTTGGGAAAAATTGAAGTTGAATGATATAAGTGCCCTCTTTATTGTTTCCTATGTACCTTTCCATTTTTGTCGTTGGTGTAAATTAATGAACCTAATTGTTTTACATATTGCGATATGAATAGTAAACCTGCAACATTTTATTATGTAACTAGTTTTACAAATAAAGTGTGATAAGTACAGGGTGAGTCAACGATAGAGTAAAGTATATTCATACTTTATGTGTGAATTTTGCCAATAAAATGTATTTTTGTAATTTGCTTCCATTTTGAGTCTGTAATAGACATATGAAGAAACGCGACGTCATCACCTCCGATGTCATTATAGCCATTCATTTATGGAACAACGAAAATTTTAGGTTGACAAAGCTTGATCCGGAATTATGTAATGCATGTCAGTCTTACAAAATGTGTCATAAATAGTATGCGTCTAGTGGAATACTTTGATGTGAGCAAATTCGCGAATGTATTTTTGGAAATTTCAAGTATTTCTGGGGCCGTATCTTGATTATTTTCCATTTTCGTGTTCTGTGACAGAATTTGGATAAAACCAAAGGCGACTAGATCAAATTTTCACTTTTAAAATTAAGACATTACCACTCGCCACAAAAATCCCCAAATCAACTAAAGTAAAATTTTTTGTTCAAAAACGGTATAAAAAAAGCAAATTGCAAAAAAAATGTGTTTCATAAGACCTTTAAAAACTAACTTGAACTTGAATTTGTGCTTCAAGACTGGTCTAATGAAACTTATTTTTTAATATACTATTGATATGGCTAATAAGTGTCGGCATTTTAAAATTATTCTTGACTATACACAGTGTTCTAAAAAAACAGAGCAAGACATTATTAGTATTTTAATTAATCGAACGCCCTGTATATCATTCGATTTTTAGATTTTATATGCAATTGAACGGTTTGATGAATTGAAAATTCGAGAAAAATTGATTGGATGAAGGGGTTATGTGATAAAGGTGTTGTTGTAACAACCCTTTTTTGTGTTGTATAAAATATACCGTAATTTAAGGTTTTTCATACATTTAGTTGTAAATATAAGAAAAAGTTTTAATTATTGAAATATAGGTATGAGGTAGGCAACTTAATTTGCATATCTTCATAGTGCATATTTTCTTAAAGGTATATTCCCATAAATTGTTTTCTGATCATTGCGCAACGCGTCTTAACTTAACCCTTTGTGCAAAGACATGCGCGCACAACATTTTCATGTACTTTGAAAGCATCCATTTTACTTACTTCCTGATGCACCTTATAGCAGAAAGCGCCGTTTTTGTGGTTTTGTACCTAAATTTTATGTGAAAGTGCCATAATTTTATGGTAAGATATCTTTTAACTCGTAATACAAAAATTAAAACATTTGCTCTTTTCAGGCACTTTTCACTTTTTTTTTACTGCATTTTTACTTTTTTTACTGCATTTTTAGTGTAATTACATTTTAAGTACGCATTTAATTTTACTGTTGCGTACGTTTTCATTTCATGATTGCAAATTTTATTGAAAAATTTCAAGAAATGCATTAAACGGATTATTCCAATTTAAAGAATAAATTTTTAAGAGATAATTCCATTTTTTTGGGTGTGGCTGATAACATTATTTCAAGAGATTGCGCAGTAATGGTGCAAGAATGACATCACCTTGGTTGCCTCTTTCGTAAACATTTAGATACCAGAGGGTATTAAAAATTTGTGTACAAAATTTTACAAAGATGTAATGATTTTTTTTGTATTTTAAGGTTTTTACAATTAGTTTTAAGGTATATTTTATTTAATCATCTCATATTAGCTATCAATAAACATAATTGTATTTTTTTATTGTTTTACATTTTGATCAAATTTTTATTGTTAACAAACTCGGTTTAGTTGTTCCGAGATAATTAAGAAAAAAATAACTTGGCGCCCGAGATCATTTTATTAGTATTACATTAATCTTTTATTATTTATGTTAGGTGGAAGTAAGCGAGCAGATTTAGTGGTAAATAAGCAAATCAAAAATATTGAATCCACCCTACTTAATTTACCGATTGGAGTCGAAGGCGCTATTAGTGGTGAGTGGTTGTATCTCCAGTCAGTTTGACGATTTGTGTTTAGGAGAACTTATTTCTTTATTTTATTACTTACATTTATTTATTATTAAATTTATTACACCACCCATACATTACATTGTAACGTGTAAAAATCGATATCGGATGCTTTCTGATCGATTCTATAAATTTTTTCTGATTATTACTGTTTGGAAAAACAAAATTTATCTGTAGCCTGAATCGTTAGGGTTGTTATTAACTTAAGTTTACTTGTTAATTATTTCTCTACCTTAATGATTTAACTTTTCTGTATTTACTGCCTTTGCCATTTATTATAATGGATTAAATGATTTTCTTTTATTGTGTTTACTTTTCTACGTTGTAAAGGAATTATTTCTTCGTATTTAACTTTGTATTCCATAACAAAAATTGTTAAAATAAACCTGCTAATGCCATCTATAAGTAGGTTCTGGTTATTTTCAAATACTAACATTTTTATAGGTACCTGTCACTTTGCTAAATCAACACTAGATGGTGATACCATTGAATAATTGCATATTACTAATCAGGTTTTATTTGAAAAGAAACATCTGTTTAACATTCTTACAAAATTTGATAAGGACAATTCTGTTGAATACCTTTTTCCGAAAGTGTGGTTCTTTTAACACAACCATTTTGTTGTAGTTATTATAAGTTTTTGTTATGAACGAATAAGTTCAAAGTTAAATATGTAATTAGAAATTATTATTAATTAAATTATTATTAATAAAATTAATAATAATTTCTAATTTTGTTGTAGTGAAAAATTATATTTTAGAAACTTTCTTTGATTTCTGTTTTCTGGGTGTAAATCGCCATTTCTAGAGGAAAAGTTTTGCTTCAAAAATTATTTCTTCATTTGACGAAGTAAAAGAATCGCTACTGATTGCGGATATAAAAAATATGTTGCTTGCACCCACATGGCTTAAACTACGATATGTAAATTGAAGGAAATATATGTAACTAGTTCGTGGTAAATTATCACAGTATAGCTCGTCTTCAACCTATAGAGCTTTTTTTCTGTTTGGGTGTTTTCGTTCTCCGTTTTCCTTCTTCGTGTACTGGTTGCTGTTAAGATTATACGTTATGTACCTTTCGTCTCGCTTTTGATATTGCTACGATGTGCTCAGAACTGGGAATGAGCATAACTGACTACTGGTAGCTGCCCTGCAATGAAGAGGATAGAAATTAAACTGTACTAAATAAAGTACACGTACTCATTCAACAATCAGGTTAGGTCTTTCCTTATCTCTTGTATCTTGTATTGTATACATTGTCAAGTTTCTTTCCTAATTGGTTACGTAGTATACCTTGCAGCTCCTACAAAAGATTAACCATATTATAAATCATTTTTACTGAACTGTTTACCTGTGTTACAATTACATAATCATATTACTATTCGAAAACATTTAACTTTTATAAATACTTCACTAATATAGAATTGTTATAACTAGATCAATCCATTAGTTAATAATTTGTGCACATAGTTAACCAAGTTTGAGGTAATTACTATTGAACTTTTAAATAAAACACACAGTGATGTGTTAGCATTTGGCTTCTATATTTGATACTATCTCAAGAGCTACTGTTTACGCTATCGTACGCAGGAGCAATAACTCAAAGCATAAATTGTGTATATAGTGAGAATAATGAGAAGATGCGTGCACCTCATAACTTTTTCATGACGTAATTTTGTAGTATTAGTATTAGGTTAGGTGAATCAAACGATTGCACTAACAAACTGATATCTCTAGGAATAATCACGAAATGATACACACGCTTGTTCTTAAAAGAACAGTTTTTGTAAATACAAACAAAAAATTAAAAATTTAAACAAACAATTAAATCGATTAAAGTGCAATGCAATAAATCGTACTAACAAGACACTGGGCAAACTTAAAAAAAAATAAACCCCCAAATTTCAAATGTTTTGGTGGAAAAAGAAAGGGTTAACCCAACAGACCCTAACCTAGAAGGAAAGCAGACTTTGCCTAGAATTTCAGCGACTCGGCCTATTCAAACAGGATCACATATTGGTAAATAAAGCTTTTTAGTAGGGTCTTACAGTGAAGCAGCAAGATTGTACCCGGTGTAAGTACATGCTCTACTCAGATGATGGACTCAGTTCCCGATATAATCGCTGTATTAACTTACCCCTGAAACCTGGATGCGCCACTCTCTTTGGAAGTATTGTTAGGTATTTACTCTGGTAAAGAGAGAACCTTAATTCGTGTTCGTAAAAAAATTTCAAAAAAAGTAAAAAAAGGTTAGGCAACACCACAGCCAATACAAAAAGATGACAACATAATCTCTACACCAACCTGATTATTTATTGTAGCTTAAAAAAAGTTTGTACATAACATATCAACGATAGTACGTCATTAAGTAAGCACAAAAAATGAAGATTAACCCTTTGCCCCAGCACATATATAACTAGTTCTTGTAACATAAATAGTTCATGAATAACGTATATTCGAGGGAAAAAATACATAAATGAATCACTTAATTAATCAAACGTGTTAAAAACACAGTAAAAGAATTAATCCTTTGCAACAATGCATATGTTTAACAATAATAAGTTCACAACACACTCGTCCTTTTTGACGAACACCCGGTATATTATATATAGATATATGTTAACTCAAATACCAAATAAGTGCCGTCCCTATAACACTTGCATTTAAACAACAAAATAAAAGTGGCCCGTCTACTAAAATTTTAGTATATCACGTTTCTATTATGCTAAACCAACGTGCATGAGCGAAAAAAGAAAATACGATCAATCGCCACAAAGCGTTTGTTAAAAAGGTTAATTTAAAAATAGTTAAAGCGGATTATTGTTGCGATAGACTATAGACGAACTAACGGAAAGTAAAAAAAAAGCAGGCGTTAAACACCAACAAATTTCTTTAGCTAACCTTTTTCTAGTGATCACCAAAGATAAAGTTTGTATATAACTCACACAATGAATTCTTTTCCTAATTTACCAATAACCCCCTTTAAAAATTGTAGTACATGATATGAGAATTGAATACAGCAAGTGGAGAAAATTAATTACAAAATTACAAAAAAAAAGAATAGCTGTTATACTAAACATTCTCTTATCTGTTTTATTTTCTTTAGATGCAGGTTGGTCGTCGTACTTGACCGGCATCAGGTGTGTCGCCAAAGATTAGAGTGGGATCGTGTTGCAACGGCCATTGTCCTTGACGGCGCTTGTAAACTTTGATTCAATTTACCACAGTCATCAATCAAAAGAAAAACAAAAAAAAGATAAAGGTACAGCCAGAGAGATATAGGCGAAACAGAGGCACCAAAAAAGCAGAAAAAGGACCCTACAACCAATAGAATATGGTAGATAATGTTAATTCAAGCGTTATTTTGCGTACGTTCTTGGATATAGTTATCGACCAAACGCAATTCCTCGATAGGAAGATAGTGACGGAGGTTAAACAATTATAAATCCATCAGTAGTCAGGCTATGTATGTTCTACGACCGGTAGTGACGTCACACCAGTCAGTGACGTGGAGTGAGCGCTTAATTTCCGCCCAACCGGAAGTTTGTGGTTGTAGGACCAATGGGAGAAGAGGGCGTGGCTCCTCCTACCGGAAGGAGCAATGACGGCAAGCCAATGGTATGCGAGGATGGGCCCCGCCCCTTGTTATGTTCACGAAGGGGGCTGGCACATTATTTGGCCAACGAGAGACGTGGCCGCCATGTTGGAATCCTTCAGTAGCCTCCGAACGTCTTCAGCGGCTTCCGGTAGGTTCTTCGAGGCTGTATTCGTCGGCTTCTGAGGGCTTCTTTAGAGGTCTTCAACGGCTTTGTAACAACCTTTTTTTTGTGGTTGTATTAAAAATACCTAAATTTAAGGATCGTTCATTTATTTGGCGTAATATTAGAAAGGTTTTTAATTATTAATATGTAGAATTGAGAATGGCAACTTAATTTGCATTTCCTAGAACATATCTTTTGGGTGTAATATTACATAAATAGTTATAGTTCCCTTTCTTAAAAAATTGGATTTATATTATTGTATCCGCGCAACGCGTGAAAACTTTTAGGGGGAAATACACTTGAGTTATTCTGAAAGCTTTTTTTTAATTCACTTAACGCTGAATGTTACAGCAGTAAGCATGGTTTTTACCTAATTTTTTTATATTTGGTGCCATCAGATTGTGATGGTAAGTTATTTTCTAATTCATTATATTTAAAACTAAAGCATTTGTTTGTTTTTTTAGGCACTTCTATTTTACTTATTTTGCACTTATTTTGCACTTAGTTTGCACTCCTATTTCACTTATTATGCAATTATTTTACTAATATTTTTTAATGCATACTTTTATATGGCATTTTTATAATTATTTTTAATGGCACGTATAAGTCTGTAATTTACTATTCTATTTTCTGGTTTAAATGGCAATTTTTACTTGAATTACATTTTACAACGCAAGTTCTACATACTTTTATAAATAAATTTGGCGAATTAAACTTCAAAGAAATTCAATAAAGTTATGGACACAATATATTAAGGATAAATAAGCAAGACATTGACCTCACCAAGTTCACCATTCTGCTTCATAGTTACCAGTTATAGTTTATGGACAGAAACGTTCAAAAGTAATGTTTTTATATAATTTTAGAATAATATAAGACTTCTGATTTTTAACCTTTTAATCAGATATTGAATAAACTTAAGTATATCATGTTATTTTATTTTCATTTTGATAAATTGTTTATTATTATTCATTAACTAGGTTTTGTTGTTCCTATATATATATATATATATATATATATATATATAAAGACAACATGGCGCTCGAGATTTTATCATTTTTCATAATTTTTAGATAACATTTTTTGAATTAAGTGAAAATAATTAAGCAGATGAGAAGCATGCAGTATTTCAGGTATGTTAATTAAACTCTAAATTAGAACTCTCCCTATTTCATCTTCCGATTGAGCCGACGGCAGTAGCGATTAATATTTGGTAATTTTTTATTAATTATAATTATTCGATCAATTACAAATTGTTTTTTTTTTTATGATTGTGGACCTGAACAGGCTAAATAAGGCCTATCGTGCTAAAGCACTCAGGAACACTTAGGAGGATGGATAGAGGGATAATGAATTGCCAATAGATGCCTATGAACAGCTACCTTAAATTTTCTCATATCATAAGTGAGAGGAAAACAGGAACTAGGGAGATCATTCCAGAGTTTAGAAGCCGTGTAGAAAAATGTGGATTGCGCCCGTTTGGTACGACAAGTGGAGATTTGTACTGCATACTGATGATGTGAATGAGCGAACCGAGTGTTTCTCGGAAAGATAGCCGGAGATGGTATCAAAGAATGTAATTCACCAGCACAATAGCCGTTGTAATAACGATAATACAAAGAAAGAACTGAAACCATCCTTCTATGCTCAAGGGACTGTATGTGAGAAGTTAAGGACGGGTCATTTATAAGCCTAATCGCTCTCTTTTGAATACGATCAACGATATCGAGAGCGTATTGGGGAGTACTAACCCAAAGGTGAGAATTATATTCCAGATGAGGCCGAATTTGGGCCTTATACAGCAGAAGGAGTTGTCGAGAGGTAAAGTACTGCTTAGATCTGTACCACATTATCGCTTTTGTGTTAATGTTATAAGTTGGCCCAGTTTTAGTGTTTATATACTAAGGCAGCCGCTTTTAATGTTACAATTTGGCGCCCGAGCAGGGACTTGATTTTTATTACTTTGATTTTTATTACATTGAAATTTATTACTTTGTTATTTTAATTACTTTATACTTGATATTTTATTTACATTTGTGTTAATAATATTACTGTGGGGCCAGAAAAAGGGATTTGCTGTTGTTTCAATGCTGGTTATTCTCACTTGTTTGTTTATTTTGATTATGTTAAGAGTTGACCGAGATTTAAGGAGTGTTACCATTTATTGTTACGCTTGGTATTTTTATGTGTTTATGCTTAATGAAATTTATTGAGTGTGTTATATAATATTTTTTACGATGTCAACTTTAAATTATTTAGTTGATGTTTTATATATTGATGAGTTATATTAGTAGAATTAAATTTTTTTTCAAATGTAAATGAAGCAGAAGGGTTGACATTAGATGAGAGACGTAAATTAAATTGAGAAATTTATTTGATTACATATATAACTGGAATTATTAAAAAATGCATTCAATCTTTGATTATGATACATTACAACGATTTATGGATTCCATTTTAGGACATGATTTATTTCAATCAATTTTTGTTTATTTAGACGATATTATTGTTTTTTTCAAGTACTTTTAAGGAACATCTTGCTAATTTAAAAGAAGTTTTTAAAAGGCTTAAGGATGCCAATTTAAATATTAATAAAGATAAATGTGAATTTTGTAAACCTCAATAATCATATTTAGGTTTTGTGATTGATAAACTTCATAACATTCAATTGTTAATACATTTATTTAAATTTTGAAACGCTTGAATTACATTACTTTTGATAATGAATTTTTATATTTATACGATCAGTTATTAAATTTATGTAACGATTTGCTCTTCTGAAGGTGGTTTGCTTTACTAACCCCACCAGTTAAAGTTTTTACTTTATTTAACGTTTCGGGTCCTTGATTCTCGACTAGTGGCGTGTGCGGGTGGTAACGCGTCATTAGCTTTTATGGTGTTGCGAGGGGTCTTTCCTGACCGACATCACCACATTTTCCGTACTTTTTCGTACATTTTCTTTTTATTTTCTAAATATTGCTTATATTTTAATTAGCTTAACATTTTGTATTTTTTTAAATTTTATTAATTTCATTTATTAGCTTAGTGTTTAAAATCTCCGCTTTGGTGATCTCCGAGTCCAACTTTTAGGAGGGGGTGTGTAACAACCTTTTTTTGTGGTTGTATTAAAAATACCTTAATTTAAGGATCGTTCATTTATTTGGCGTAATATTAGAAAAGTTTTTAATTATTAATATGTAGAATTGAGAATGGCAACTTAATTTGCATTTCCTAGAACATATCTTTTGGGTGTAATATTACATAAATAGTTATAGTTCCCTTTCTTAAAAAATTGGATTTATATTATTGTATCCGCGCAACGCGTGAAAACTTTTAGGGGGAATACACTTGAGTTATTCTGAAAGCTTTTTTTTAATTCACTTAATGCTGAATGTTACAGCAGTAAGCATGGTTTTTACCTAATTTTTTTATATTTGGTGCCATCAGATTGTGATGGTAAGTTATTTTCTAATTCATTATATTTAAAACTAAAGCATTTGTTTGTTTTTTTAGGCACTTCTATTTTACTTATTTTGCACTTATTTTGCACTTAGTTTGCACTCCTATTTCACTTATTATGCAATTATTTTACTAATATTTTTTAATGCATACTTTTATATGGCATTTTTATAATTATTTTTAATGGCACGTATAAGTCTGTAATTTACTATTCTATTTTCTGGTTTAAATGGCAATTTTTACTTGAATTAAATTTTACAACGCAAGTTCTACATACTTTTATAAATAAATTTGGCGAATTAAACTTCAAAGAAATTCAATAAAGTTATGGACACAATACATTAAGGATAAATAAGGATAAATAAGCAAGACATTGACCTCACCAAGTTCACCATTCTGCTTCATAGTTACCAGTTACAGTTTATGGACAGAAACGTTCAAAGGTAATGTTTTTATATAATTTTAGAATAGTATAAGACTTCTGATTTTTAACCTTTTAATCAGATATTGAATAAACTTAAGTATATTATGTTATTTTATTTTCATTTTGATAAATTGTTTATTATTATTCATTAACTAGGTTTTGTTGTTCCTATATATATATATATATATATATATATATATATATATATATATATATAAAAGACAACATGGCGCTCGAGATTTTATCATTTTTTCATAATTTTTAGATAACATTTTTTTTAAATTAAGTGAAAATAATTAAGCAGATGAGAAGCATACAGTATTTCAGGTATGTTAATTAAACTCTAAATTAGAACTCTCCCCATTTCATCTTTCGATTGTGCCGACGGCAGTAGCGATTAATATTTGGTAATTTTTTATTAATTAAAATTATTCGAGTAATTACAAATTGTTTATGACATCATCGCTTTTGTGTTAATGTTATAAGTTGGCCCAGGTTTAGTGTTTATATACTGAGGCAGCCGCTTTTAATGTTACAGCTTCTGGTATGTTGGTTTCCGGTGCCGCGTTGTTGAGATGTCGCAATCTGCGGGGCCTGGCAGACATCTTGTTTGTTGCTGTTGAAGAGGAACTTCCGGTTGTAGTATAACGCCTGAAAAAATTTGCTTGCATCGGGATTCGAACTCGGGTAAGTTAAGTTATAAGCTGTACAATCAAGGATGCATCCGGTTTTAAACTTTTCTTATCAACGCCAATGGAATCTAATAAAGTAATAAAATACTAGTTGCAGTGTTTGAAGTAGAATAATAAAATAATGCTGATAAATACATAACTACTGCATTTGATAATAAACGTGTAATTACATTTTTGACTTTATCCTAAAATAAAGTACAGCAATCAGCTAAATCTAGAAATCATCACATGCTTTAAGTAATGTAATAGCATGAATTTAAGAATAAATATAAACTCTAAAGATGTAAATTTTATCATTTAATAACATCCTGTAAATGCTCCAGTTATGGTTTCCTATTCGAATGAAAACCGTACATTTTACAATTAAAACATTAGGAAGAGACTTTGATGTTATGCGTTATAATTAAAACTATTTG
Organism: Vesta saturnalis; assembly: GCA_036346205.1. NCBI lineage: Eukaryota > Metazoa > Arthropoda > Insecta > Coleoptera > Lampyridae > Vesta > Vesta saturnalis. The sequence continues at coordinate 1,968,698 of JARFJB010000682.1, forward strand.
CATTTGTAAATAAAATCATATATAAAAATTACATTGAAAGTTTGATATTCCAATGCTAAAATATATTAAAATGAGGTTATCGCACAAGAAGAAAATAGATCTTATCAGCCACAGACGCATCCGGATTAAAAAAATTTCTTATCAATGCTATTCAAAATTTATATTAATAATTTGATACTCCATATGCAATAAAGAATTACAGCAAATAACATTTTTATATCCAGATGTATATTTCAAGCATTAAATTTACATTGGTAAATTTCAATATAAAGTTTATCCAGAAATAACATCCTGAGTGATTTATATATGAATGATACTGCCATGAACAAAGAAGCAAGCAGGTTATTGCCTGCTTCTGCTATATAGAAACCATGGGCATTACCTCCTCAAAGTATTAGTAAAGCTAATAAATATGTATTTTGTGTAATAAAATCCTAAAGAATTTATTTATTCCAATATAAAAGAAATTGGAGCGTTATAGGATACTAGTCAAGCAGTTAAGGAAACCGGCTGGTACGAGGGTCCCTCGCAATCAAGGCTAGAGTCGAGTAGAGGGATCTAACTACAGCCTTTAAATCTAGGGTGAGCACTGGTATTATTATCAATTTAGGGTATTGGACATTAGGGACATGTTTTAATGATAGTTTTAAGTTATTTGTACTTAGGATTAGGGAAATTTTTTGTATTTATAATAATATTTTAAAAGTTAATTTAGAATTCTCTGCAGAATTCATTAAACCACCTTTAAATGATGATGATGATAATTTAATGTATAAGGAATTTAGTTTTACAACCAAAAATTTTACTATTTTAAGAGCTTATCTAGAAAATGAAAATTTGAAAATCTATTCAATAATCATGTAGTAGATTACTTGATGGAGCGATTGCTTCAGTTTAAAGAACAGGATAGTGGTTGGGCTTTATAAAAAATTATCTCGTTAACTGTGAACGCAAACAGTATAACTCTGATAAGGGCGTCGTCCTTTATTCCTTTACCCCCTTAAATAATGCGTCATTAACGTTAAAAACAATGATGAAGCCTGTTTCGGGTAGGCTTTAGCTTCAGCTCTCTTTCCCGTTATCCACCTCAACAGTGCTAATTTATCCCTAAATGTGTATGCCTTTATTAGAAAAGACTTGACTACATATAACACGGTACCGGTCTATTTATGTAATAGATAAGAAACAACAGCATGTTAATTTATTAATGATCCAGCAGAATTATGAAATTGAAAGCGAAATAGATGATAACATTTCGAGACTTGGAACAACTAAAGATGATGATGAAGTCATTAAATTTCATTTCTGCTGGATCAAAAATTTATCACAGTTAACGAAGAAGAAAACCTATGCGATAGATGCCTTCACAATTCTAGTTCCCAAATTAAGCTAAGTAATCACGAGTTAGATTGTAAGTTAATTAATAAAAATAGAATAGAGATGCCACAGCCAGGTTCGAATGTGTATTTTAAGAACTATGAGTTTAAGCAGACTGCCCCATTTATTTTATATAGCGACTTGGAATGTTTAGTGCAGGAGTTTAAACATGACGAAACGCGAAATATCGTTAAGCATAAGAAACATAATGTATGCAGCATCGCATATTATCTCCACTGCACGTTTAACGATTTTTTATCAAAGTTTCGGTTGCGGAGGGGCGAGGAGTTTATTAATTGGTTTAGCAACGAGCTGTTAGGTATTGCTAGTAGTCTGCAACAATATTTTAAAAATCCCACACCTATGGAAACGTTAAGCGACATGCAAATGCTGGAATATAATGCATCCACCCACTGTCATATTTGCGAACATCCCTTTTTAGATCATGATATTAAAGTAAGAGATCATAGTCATTGCACCGGTCAATTTAGAGGAAGTGCTCATCAAGCATGTAACATCCGGTATAAGGCCTCGCGAATAATACCAGTTTTTTCCATAATTTTGCCGGTTATAACTCGCACTTCCTGATAAAATATATTTCCCAAGTCATCCCCGGCCACATTTCATTATTACCTAAAATTAAAGAACGCTACATATCATTCACCAATGACATTTATTCCATAGTTAAATTTCGATTTGTAGATTCATACCGCTTTATGAACGAGTTTCTAGATAAATTATCCTCCTGTCTATTATTTAACGATTTTAAAATTTTACGCAGCACGCTAAGTCATTTGGATGATGAGCAGCTGCAGTTATTAACTAAAAAGGGGGTGTATCCGTATGAGTATGTAGATACGTGGACTAAATTAGATGAAACTTGTATTCCTGATAAGGATAAATTTTACAGCAAGTTGAGGTAATCACATACCACAGATAATGATTATGCGCATGCTCAGAACGTTTGGCAAAAGTTTCAAATTCAAAATTTAGGTCTATATAGCGATGTTTATCTAACATGTGATGTGCTTCTACTTGCTGACGAATTCACAAATTTCAGAAATAAGTGCATAACAACACACAAGTTAGATCCGACATTCTTTTACACTGCTCCCAGATGCACCTGGCAGTGTACGTTAAATTACACTGAAGTTAGACTGGAACTGCTCACCGATGTTGATATGTTATTGTTCGTGGAATAGGATATAATAGAAGGGATAACACAATCCTATACTAAATATGGCAAGGCTAATAATAAGTACATGGGTGAATACGATCCTAGCAAACCATTCTCTTATATCCTTTGCACAGATATGGTTAATTTATATGGATGGGTTCAAAATCAATGTTTGCCACGGGATGATTTTAAGTGGCTTAGGGAGGGTCAATTAAATTTATTACCCTCCGAACCAGTTTTGAATTTACCGGATGCAAAGGATTAATCCTAGAGGTGGATCTATTATATCCGGATAATTTGCATGATCATCATAAATACGTTCCATTCTGCGTTGAACACGATACTCCATCTAGTGGTAAAAACAGGAAACTGCTCGCAACGCTCCATTCTAAGACTAAGTGTGTCATTTATTACCGCAATTTGAAGTAATGCCTTCAAGCAGGCCTTGTGCTTCAGAAAGTTCATCACGCGATTAGCTTCAACCAATTACGTTGGCTCAAACCATATGTAGACTTGAATACAAGGTTTCGAGCAGAATCTACTAACTCTTTCGAGAAAAACTTGAATAAACTCTTAAATAACGCAAATTTCGGCAAAACCATGGAAAAAGTTAGAAATCATAGAATCGTCAAACTTGTCACCAGGTATAGAACCTATTTTTACATGTCCCAGCCGAATTTCCACAGTAGAGAGATATTTGATGAGGAATTGATGGCTATCGAGTTATCCAAGGTGGAAGTCTACTTTAATAAGCCACTATATGTGGGAATGGCTATTTCAGACATTTCTAAAACATTAATGTACGATTTCCACTGTAATTTCATGCAACGTCAGTTTAATGATGGTTGCATGAAATTATTATATATGGATACCGATAGCCTGGTGTACGAGATGAAGTGTGAGGATGCATACGGTCTTAAACGCAACAACATTTAGCGTTTCGACACTTCTGATTATCCTGCAGACAACCCCTACAACATTATAAGATGCAATGGTGAAGTAATTGGCATCTAAAATGTACAGCTTTAGACTTAAGGATTATGAGGCAAGAAAGTTGAAAGGTGTTAGGGATTATGTTGTAAGAGATAGGATTAGTTTTAATGATTATTTAAAATGCCTAAGAAGCGGGGATATTACAAGCGTCTCTCAAAGCAGTATCATATAGAAAATCCACCACGTTTATAGTATAGAACAGCGTAAAGTCGCTCTTAACAATCGCGATGACAAGAGGTATTTGCTGCCTAATGGTATCGATACACTGCCTTGGGGACATTGCAATATTCCCGCAACTACGGTTAAGAAATCAGTTATTATTATTACATCGTAGATTAAGAAAGCATTTATTACTATTGTTAGGTATTATCATCATCATTATTGTTATTACTATGTTATAGGTTAAGAAATTTATTATTATATTAGAAGTAATTTATCATGTATGAAAATAATCATATGTTATGTAACAAATTATTTATTGCATGAAAATATATATACATGTTATACAAAATCTGTTTTATTAATCCATGAATCATGTGATTTATCCATACCAAGCCATCGAACATATAGCTAGTTCTCCTTACGTTCGTAACACCTCAACGAGAAATATATCCGGATGAGCTGTTTTCTGTAGTTCTTCAGCGTAAAGTTGACTTAGTAAATATGTAACTGGATTACTAACCTTTACCTTAGCAATCTTAAACAGTTCGGTGGGAAAATTAGGAGTGTATCCGTTTGCAAGAATGCACTTTATTATTATATTCAGATGTAACTTTCTGCAACACATCTAGCCACTTGCATTTACCTCTAAAGCTAAATCGTCTGTATAACGCAGTTTTCAAAGTTCTTATAAACCTTTCAACAACGGCTGCCTTTTTAACACTATACGTTGAGTAATGATATATTGCATAACTCTTCATCAACCCTTCAAAATGTTTATTATAGAATTCATGTCCTTGATCCGATTGCAAGTTATCCGGAGCTCTACCCTCCAAAACTGTCGCTCAACAAATTTCGTCGGTATTCTTCGACTTTAGAGAGCGTGTCCATAGATATTGGGAATAGCAGTCTATCACAGTTAGAATATGCTTATGATTGCGGTTATCTTTAGCATACGGAATAAATTCGGCTAAATCCGACTGCCAAAGTTCATCCCGATGCTTGACGATGGTTCGTTTCCTCACGAAATTCTTACGCGCTTTCGGTCAATTTTAAATTTGTCTAATCTACGTATCTCCTAGATGCAACATTATCTTCTAGGATGGGTTCAGAGACATTGCAAAATCTTTTACCTTGCACATCGTAATTATCATCCCAGGTTAATTTGATATTTGTAGTTGCATGTTTTAAATGCGATAACGAATGTCTGCCAAACTTATCGATGGACATTATTAAGCAATTATACCTTCTTCTCGGAGCTCTTTTCGATATTAATGATTTCGTTATCATGTCCAGTGTAACCTGCAGCTTTAGATGTATGCAACAACCTGAGCCGTTCAACAAGTTCGCGAGGAGTATTCCAGTATACATACTCTTTCACTCTATTCGACAAATTCTTCATGATGCAGCTCGTATAGCCCGGGAGTGCCTTCACATACCTCATCCTAAGTTTGCATCATAACGAAGACCGCATGTATTATCAATTTGTTCTTGATTCCCGCGTATCAGTAATTCTACATAGTGGCGAGGTAAAAGATCATATTGCTCTAAGAGTTCATCGGCAACGCCTGTGTCGTCGAGCAATCGCGTTAAATTAGTTGGCTCCACCTGCCCTTCCTCCTTCCTCTTCAACAGAATTTGTTTCAGGAATAATGTCCGCTTTAACGAATGGCGGAGGGGGTCTAAACTTAGCTGGTGCTAATGCTATTTCAACGAATGAAGGAGCAACCAGAGGTTTGAACTAGAAAGTAGCAGGTGTTTACGTTGCAGCGGGTACGTGTATGAACCCCGATTTCACCGGTACTACTTTAATTTCCGCGTTAGCGTTTGTTCCAGAAGTTCTACTAAAGGTTTATATGCAGTTTCCGCTGAACGATATGTTTCAAGTTCTCCCCTCTTCAATAATTCGAGCTTGCGTTTGATTGCATTACGAGTCTGCGTTAACTTCCACCACGTTTATAGTATAGAACAGCGTAAAGTCGCTCTTAACAATCGCGATGACAAGAGGTATTTGCTGCCTAATGGTATCCATACACTGCCTTGGGGACATAGCAATATTCCCGCAACTATGGATTTAGGTTAAGAAATCAGTTATTATTATTACATCGTAGATTAAGAAAGCATTTATTACTATTGTTAGGTATTATCATCCTCATTATTGTTATTACTATGTTATAGGTTAAGAAATTTATTATTATATTAGAAGTAATTTATCATGTATGAAAATATACATATGTTATATAACAAATTATTTATTGCATGAAAAAAATATATATATATATATATGTATATATATATATATATATACAATCCATCGAACATATAGCTGGTTCCCTTACGTTCGTAACACCTTCTCAACGAGAAATATATCCGGATGTTTTCTGTAGTTCTTCAGCGTAAAGTTGACCTAGTATCGGTTTAGCTTGGAGATCCTCCAGTAAACATGTAACTGGATTACTAACCTTCACCTTAGCAATCTTAAACTGTTCGGTGGAAAAATTAGGGGTGTATCCGTTTGCAAATATTGATTTATATTTAGAAATCCGGACGTAATAACCAATTTTAAATTTTGCTGTCCCCATTGCCTTAATATTATGAAACATAGGTAAATATGTTGATGCAGTTACATCTTTAGGCTTCATTCTAACCGTGGAATGCACTTTATTATTATATTCAGATGTAACTTCCTGCAACCTATCTAGCCACTCGTGTTTACCTCTAAAGCTAAATCGCCTGTATAACGCATTTTTCAACGTTCTTATAACCCTTTCAACAACGGCGGAGTAATGATGTATTGCATAACTCTTCATCAACCCTTCAAAATGTTTATTATAGAATTCACGTCCCTGATCCGATTGCAAGTTATCCGGAGCTCTACCCACCTTCAAAATAGAAGTCATCGCTCGACAAACTTCGTCGGTATTCTTCGACTTTAGAGGGCGTGTCGATAGATATTTGGAATAGCAGTCTATCACAGTTAGAATATACTTACGATTGCGGTTATCTTTAGCATACGGAATAAATTCGGCTAAATCCGCCTGCCAGAGATCATCCGATGCTTGACGATGGTTCGTTCCCTCACGAAATTCTTACGCGCTTTCGGTCAATTTTAAATTTGTCTCATCTACGTATCTCCTAGATGCAACATTATCTTCTAGGATGGGTTCAGAGACACTGAAAAGTTTTTTACCTTGCGCATCGTAATTATCATCCCAGGTTAATTTGATATTTGTAGTTGGATGTTTTAAATGCGATAACGAATGTCTGCCAAACTTATCGATGGGCATTGTTAAGCAATTATACGTTCTTCTCGAAGCTCTTCTTCGATATTAATGATTTCGTTATCATGTCCAGTGTGACCCGCTGCTTTAGATGCAAACAATCTGAGACGTTCAACAAGTTCGCGAGGAATATTCCAGTACACATACTCCTTCACTCTATTCGACAAATTCTTCATGATGCAGCTGGTATAGACCGGGAGTGCCTTCATATACCTCATCCTAAGTTTGCATTATAACGAAGACCGTATGTATTATCAATTTGTTCTTGATTCCCGCGGATCAGTAATTCTACATAGTGGCGAGGTAAAATATCATATTGCTCTAAGAATTCATCGGCAACGCTTGCGTCGTCGAGCAATCACGTTAAATTAGTTGACTTCACCTACCCTCCCTCCTTCCTGTTCAACAGAATCTGTTTCAGGAATAACGTCCGCTTCAACGAATGGCGGAGGGGGTCTAAACGTAGCAGATGCTGCTTATACACCGGTTTCAACGAATGAAGGTGCAACCAGAGGTTTGAACTAGAACGTAGCAGGTGTTGACGTTGCAGCGAATACTTGTATGAACTCCAATTTCACCGGTACTACTTTAATTTCCGCGTTAGCGTTTGTTTCAGAGGTTTATATGCAGTTTCCGCTGAACGATATGTTTCAAGTTCCCCTCTCTTCAATAATTCGAGCGACTTCGTCTGCCAATATTGCCAGCGCATTGATTTAAATTGACCGAATGTCATATCTGTACCTACATGCTCATCGTATACATACTTAAAATTTATGCAATCATGTTTAAATAACACAACCATATTCACATTATCGAGAATAAATTGCTTAGGGATCTTATGGGCCTTAAGATTTTCGGTAGTAGGGCTCTATCTGCAGACGAGAGCACATCGTTAATCGAAGACGACGTTCAGTTTCTATAATATATCGGTTGTAAAGTATTAAGGCGATATGGAAAAACGCGCTGAAAAGTTTATTCACAGGGGTGAGGTACGAAGATGTGATAGTGGAATGCGATTGTCGAACTTATCATCCCTACAGAACAAACGCATACAGCAACTCCGATGAGATTAATCTGCTTGTGCGAAAATCCAATCTCATTACAGCTACTTACGATAGTGTTACATATTTAGAAGATACTTTAACCCCTAATGAAGCAAATAAAGCGTATAATCTCAGACACAGTGCACCTCTCCTCCTCTTCGATGAGATTCGATTCATGTTAGGCGACCAGGTGATTGAAACCGTACGTTTTTATCAGGTATTAACAGTACGATTAAAGGATATTGCTCATATACTGCAGATCAAGGTACTTGTTTATCGCATGCAAGATGGAGCCTGCAAAACAAGCCTCTTCAACTGTTAATCAACACCAAGACCACCTTATGCGCTTCCATACCGATCAAGCATGTTCGGGATTTGCAGAGTTATACGCAGCCTCTAGTCAACATACGCAAAGAGCTGGTATTGGTTCGATCCAAGACTGATGTCGACTGCTGCAGCGGTGAAACGGATGTTAAGATCAACTTGACGAAGGTTACGTGGAAAGTTCGGTATATAACTCCGAATGATGCTATTAAGTTATCTATCTGTCAGATTAATAAAAATTGACCGACACAAGTTGCGTTTCACGCTCGAGATTTTTGTACATATATCCGACCCTACCCGCATCAACGTCAATGGTTTGTGCGGTGAAGAGCAGTACTGCTTTTCAACGCCCTGAATGGTAACTGGTTGCTTCCCACACTAAGAAGCGAAATAATAGGGATGAGAGTGCAGCAAAATTCGACCACTTAAATATCTCGATTATAAAAGTAAATATTAATAATAGAAGATATCCGTACGAGCAGCAAAGTCTCGTTTTCGCTGATAACAAATACGTGGATGTTTACTATGCTTAGTTAGCAACAGTTTAAGAGTTAACCGATATTTATAATTAACTGTACTGATCAAAACGAGAGTATTCATAATGTAGTTATTAATTTGAAATTGGAAGTATCTTCGGCTTTTACCGCCGATACTTCGAATATTGTGTGATTTTGCACGATGTATTCATTGGGTATGAACCATTTACTAGCATTGCACGTAGAATGTAATTACCATATAAAGCTGAATAAAGTTGTATATTGAATCACATTAATAAGATACTGTTTCGCATAATACGTGTTTCATTGTTCACACCTGTTTTTATAGGAAAATCTATGTACCGCAAGGTAGGCGTCTAAAAGGCAGGCGTTTAGAATCGCAAGGTAGGCGCCTGACAATAGTAGACAGGATGCAAACCCTCCTTATTAGAACCTATTTCAAATTTCTAGTTTTCCCGCCATAACAATTGCAGGAACCTAGATCAACTTAATATACCACTAGATGGAGCTGTGATCAAACTCTAATCCGCTTTCGAAAATGTACCACTAGGTGGAGTCTCTATCAATCTCTGTTAAAATGCTGATTTACATAATATACATTTATTTTACAACTATGGTCTATTAATGCTTAAAGATACGTCTTTTATAATTTTTTCCGGGAAGATGTGTACAATTTCAGTTAAAAATGAATAATCTTTTACATTATAACTATGACCTATTAATGTTGAAAGCAATCTAAGACTTTGACAGAAAAATTTACTTTTAGATAGTATACTTTCTTAATCTCTCATACCTTCATTATACAAATTCGTTGCTACTTTATTTATAAAATCTTCATAAATCGAATAATTACGATAATCATTCATATAATTCAGCTTCTGATTTATCACCTCCACAGCCGAAAAGAATAGGTAGATCGCCTGCTCGGATAACAATACTGCATTGTTTCCTCTGCTTATTCTGATTTGTTTTTCTTCGTCGGTAATAAACAACAATTCAATTTTTATACCATAACTTACATAGATAGCTTTCTCGGGTTCGTTAGATTTTAGAGTTTGACGTATTAGATGCTCAGTTTTAATGTTCGAGATTTTGCGCCATTCCTCCATATCAAAGTGCAGACAGCATATGTCGGTAACTGTCGTCCAAAATAATTGCACTACAGGTTTAAATGAACTTTCTACCTCGAGTGCGGTGGAATTATGGATAAATAGCGCCCTCGTTAATAAAAACCGTTCTACAACAAAGCTATTAATATGATGTCTATACCGCAATAGTAATTATCTTTAGACGCCGCTTCACGTGGATCAGCTTTATCATCAATATGCCATATATTTCCTATATCTGACATTCGTTTGTTCAGCATCTATATCGTCTGATTGATTTCAATTAACTACTTATCCAACTACCACCCTATTTATAGCGAGTGTGACGCCACAATAATGAGAATAAATCTTAGCTGCATCCCCCAAGCTATCTTTATTACCTGTTCTAGCGATAAGAAGTGCATGCAGAAATTGTAGTGTAAGTATGTAAACCTGTTTGAATCATTTACTCATTATTGTTATTTTCAGATAGATCATATAATCTCTGAGTTTGAAGCGATGATTGAAAACATAAAATATGAATTGCTACAATTAAGTGCTGAAAATGTGCTTGCAATATGAAATAAGTTGCCTCATTATTATCAGGAGGATAGACGATTACGCGCTAAAATAAGATGTATGAAGCATTGGAATAAATCAGTTGATGTTGATCATATAGATGGACCACCTCCTCTAATGTTTGATAGTTTTCAATGTAATAATAAATAAATTCGTTTAACTATGACGTACATTTTTTATTGCACCTTTCATACTAACTCCTTTACGCTGTAGGAATAAACAACTTCATACATTACAAACATTCTTTTATTATAATATTTATATACAATATGTACATTAATATAATCATAAGAACCCTATGATGATTAGGTAGGCTATCCTATAAATATAATTCATTAATTTTGTAATGCAGAATAATAATAATGACTTACCTGTATAATTAATCAATGATAGTTTAGCCATCATTTTAGCTTTACCAATATCTACGCTGCCTCCATACACCAGCGCAATTTGTTCAATGCACTGCTGAATATTATGCACCTTCTCATCCGTTAGCTCTTGCGTTAACCACTCCAGGAGAAATATAGTTAGAAATATGTTCCTCTGTTTCTACCGCTACCTTTCTACCATATTTAGTGTTTATAATTTTAATATTATTTAGCCGATATTTATAATCAGTAACCATGTGGAAACTTTTAATATAAGTTTGAAATCACCTGCGCTTACTAAGTTTAGGTGTTGTAGAAGATCCAGATTGAAGAGTGTAATATTAATAACTGAAGTTATATGCCGATTGCATCCAGTATTTATATCGATTTTTTATCAATATATTGAGAATGCGGTTTCCGGTTTTATTGTTCTATAAGAAAATAGCCACCGGATGTAGAAATATTACATATTATTATTCAATTGAAATCATTATCTTCCTTAATAGAAATGATATAGTTTACATATAAATATTTGGAATAGCGCTGATAAGAAATTTTTTAATACGGATATGTCTGCGATGTATAATTGATAAATCTTTCACGATAACCTTATTTTCATACATTGTAATATCTTTTAGAATTTGAATAAATAATTTTTTTATTACACAGAATACATATTTATTAGCTTTACTAATACTTAAATATTTGGAGTGCGCGCCGGGTGCTGTTTCTCGAATGTGTTCTCTCTCTAACACTGACTATCCTTTCAACCAAACATGAAAAGCTGATCTTCGCTCATTGTGACGTCAGCTTAAATATTTATATATTACAACTTTCAATATAAATTTTATATATGATTTATTTACAAATACAAATAGTTTTAATTGTAATGCATAACATCAGTTTTTTTTCTAATTTATTCCTTTACTTGTATTTTAATTGTAAAATGTACGGTTTCTATTAGAATAAAAAAAATTAGTCGCGCGTAAATTGCTTTCCTTCTTCCTCCGTATGCGTTCTCACTCTTTCATCAACCATAACTGGAGCATTTACAGGATGTTATTAAATGATAAAATTTGCTTCGTTAGAGTTTAAATTTATTATTAAATTGATGCTATTACAATAATTAAAGCATATGATAATAATTTCTAGATTTAACTGATTGCTGTACTTAGCTCTAATATATTTAATTAACATGTATTAAATATTTATCAGTGAATGAATTGCTTCTTCTATTTTAGAATACATATAATGGTAGCTTATGTTATATTGAATTTTTTTTAATGTAGCTTTAATGTTTATTTTAAAATTCAAAGCTCCCCTTTTTGTATTTTATTACTTCAAAACACTGTAACTAGTATTTTAATAGTAATATGTAATTACATATGGTGTTTTAGAATGCGTGCCTGATGTTACTTATCTAAACATTATAAAATCATAAAATTATCGATTTACCTTATTAACCAAAAAATATTTACATATACCTAGATATGTTCGCTTTAATATCGGGGTTACTTCTTCCTGAAACTAATTGTTAAATACTCGGACGCCAACTTGTTTATAAATATGAAATAAACAAATAAACCATTATACAATAAATTTAAAAGAAAATTTCTACAATAACAAGTTTTAGTGCGCAACCTATATTTAGTTATAAACTGAAATACATAAAATTGTGAGTAATTAATGGAATCAGTATACCTTATTCTTGGTCACACTGTAGATAACGAAATGGCTGCATGCACGGTCAACGTTTTTGTAAATTGTTGCGTAATAGGGGTTGAAATAAATCTGGATTTGTATGCTTTATAATTCCCAAATGAACAAATCTCACTCTTGATTAATCGTACTAATACCCTAAATTGTATTAACAGTAAAATAATTAATTTCGTAGATGCATATATGTGTGAAGGTGAATTTAAAGTAAAAAATAGAAAGTAAACGTGAAAGTAAAAAAAGTGCCTGAAATGCAAACGTCTCAAACATTGTAAAATAACTTTAAATAACCCACCATAAAATTTATAGTACTTTTAATAAAAAATATTTAACAAATCAATAATGGATGCTACATCCACCTTCTTAACTCAACCAAAAATGCAGCTCCCAGTAGGTCTTTGCGTATGAACATGTCTGAAACTGAATGTGCAAACGAAATGCGAACGAGTTCGAATTAAAATAATTAAATGCTTGTTTGTATGTAACTAGATATGCAACACACGCTGCATGAAATGTACGTTAAGTTGCCTACATAGAGTTGAATTAATAACAACACGTTCGAAGTTTGTTACAACTCTACGAAAAACGTTTTTAAATAAAAATTGTGTAAAATTTAATAACCAATGAAAAAGTCTTTAAATATTTGGCTATAAAATGAATATTGTTTCAGATCTAGTGTTACTTAAAAAATTTCTAAGTAATGTCATTACCGCCACTAAATTTTGAACAAGCAATACTTGTAGTTTGAGCATTTAGCGTAATGTAATCGACAGTACATCGTTAGTCAGGGACTATCAATGTCATTATTGACTAACAGCGGTGTTGGTATTATATGAGCAGTATTATTGACGTTACGCGGTACAATTTTAGAAACATCGACGGTATTTGAACCAAACGAATACCGATTCGGTTTCCAACTGGTGACGACCGCCCCTCCCTCACGCACGCAATACTCTTTATAAGCGACAGCGGTCGCAACAATTATTTCTACGAACTCTAATAGCTAGACTGGAATTGGTGCGCTTTCCATAGCCACCACAAGACGCCCACATAACCGTCAACTTACGACGCGCTTCACGCTCTCAATCAAACACTGTGATTCATATCTGTAGATGCAAATGTAGTACCTGGGGAGGATTGATGACACCAACTACGCCTAAGCGAATACGCAAAATTCCTTGCAACGCGTCTTGTAGATTCCGTCATCACTCACCTCTTCCTGCCACCGTCACACCTATGCCACCTTCGCAACAGAAGCCGACACCATTCCAGATCCGAGAACCTTCTTCTAAACTCTGGAATGATCTCTCTAGTTCCTGTTTTCCTCTCAGTTGTGATCTAAAAAAAACTAAGGTAGCCGTTCATAGGCGTCTCTTGGCAATTCAATATACACACCTATCCATTTTCCCTACGTGTTCCTGCGTACTTTAACACGATAGGCTAAACTTTGTCTGATCAGGACCATAATTATTACAAAAACAGCAGGCATCGCCCTGGCCTACAGCTAGATGAACCCGTCACGGTACTGCTCTACGATTCGCGCCAGTTACCGTATGGAAAAGAACATTAGTGAACTGTAAATTTATGTATATATGTTAGTAATGTAAGTTTGTGAATAAATACGTTACATGAATGTAATATGGTTAATTTAATTAGAACTTTCGCACACACATACTGCCTGCTAAACTACCAATAAGTTGCCAAAAATGCCAAATTGGCATTTCGTGTACTGATTTTAAGATAGTGGATAACCCCTCGTTCCTACTGCTAATGGCAAGATATTGGACTATAATTTTTAACACATGAGCCGCAATCTACCGATAAGTATGACATTAAGGAGCACATAGTACCACGATATTACGAATAAGTATACACCTATAGATGCTCATGCTAAACGCTTAATATTCTTGATGCTATTATTCCAAGTATGTGGTTCAATGGTATGCATACTGTAAAAGATTTTTCTCCGTTTATCTCATTGAATTCCACTTGTAATGGTTCTTAATTTTTCGGTGACCACCCTAAATGGCTTAGTGCTTTGCTCTTGCTCGCCGTATAAGAACTATATCCCTTAAGAGTAGATATTATGCCCGGATTTCGGCAAACGTCCGCTCTTTGACACGAATTTCCTAGAAAAGAAAGTTGGGAAATTATTGGATAAATTGCATGATTTTCTTTCAGCTTCTTCTTTTTTAAGCTCAAGCTTACCTTCTATGTACAGAAAACTGTCGTAAGTAGCCGTAATTAGATCTTGACTCTGAATTAAGATGCGTATTTCTTCATAAGGTCCATACTTAAAAGATCCATACGGAAGATAAGTGTAAATATCTGATTTAATCATAGTATTATCAAAATGTACGTTTTGAAAGACGTTTAATGATTGGGCCATTGTCGGTGAGAACTGTTAAACCAATTGATGTTAAAAAGTGTTTCTCTTCAGATGTTAACTGCAATGAAGGTTGATGACTAATTAATGTCTTACTGTAGGGATGATGTCTTTTATATGAATTTTTGAAAGATGGAATTGGGCCTTGATTAATTCTCAGACCCATGTCCGTATAGTTCTAAACGTACTGTGAATGGTTTACTTTCACCAAAGTCTATTAATTCAGCCTTTTAATTAGTCAAATTAATTGTTATATTACTAATTATGTCCGTGTTTACTTCTAAATATTGAGTGTTGCTGGGAGTTTTATCTAAACGATAACCTGGTGGGACTGAATCTCCAATCTCATATAATACTTTTGCAGATTTCCCGTTTCGACAAGATCCCTTTATAATGTTGCACTCTACGTGTAGATTAGTGTGTTTAAGTATTTGGATGTCTAACGCGGACGTATGTAAAATATTTGGTTCTAATATTTTAGACTTGAACCATAGCATGCGACCAATGCTATCTCCTTTAGTAAAATCGATCTCAAAGGAACTGTTTATCTCACATTTAAGTGTATTTTATTACACCCCCGAAAGTAGCTAGTAACTTCGATTGGTGGTCGAAGAACACCGAAACTATTGTAATACCATACCTTTTTACCACGCTTTTTGTAGCAAACCCAATACGTACCTGGCCCGCCTTGGCTATCTAAGTTAATAATTCCAGATTATTTTTCCATGGTAATTTAGGCATGCTATCTCTCATAACAATATCCCTAAAGTAGGGTACATTTTTGGTGTATTTCTTTAAATCAATATCTGTTAACGGTCTTTCGGGTAATCTATTCAGTTTTTTGAGAACGGTTTTAAATGTAACGCACCACCTGATTTGTATGGTTTTACATAAAGTGCACCGCCTTTCTTATTCATGGAGCCTATAGCGATAGATTCCATCATGTGATTATGACGCGATGTCTCTTCCTGTAATTCTTTTAGCATTTTTAGCTTTATTGACTGCTTTGGCAATTCCCGATGCACCGCCGGCTAAAGCACTGATTGCATGTAAACCTGCGAATGACGGAATAAGGAATGGTGGAAACCCTCTTTGTTTAGGTAAGGGAATTACTCTAGGAACTTTAATGTATTTTTTCCCCTCCAAACTTTTTTTCTACACGTTTTGCCGTTGAAAACGCCGACTTTGTTGAGTCTGTAAAATTTCCGTGAGGTTTAATTTTTTTAGCTATTGCTTTGCGTAAATTCAATAAATTTCCACCATTACATAGCGATTTCTGTCTTTATAAATGTCATCGGCACTACCATTGAATTCTTTCTCGCGAAAACGACGGTAGTCAACAACTTGTTGTATGAAATTTCCATAAAAACACGTCAGATTGTAAGATTCATGAAATTTCAATCTATACCTTATTATATCCTTTAAACTGAATAGTTCTTCTACATTATGAGCATTGAATGTGCAAGAACAGCAGTTGTTTTTTCTATCGTAACTGTTTTTAAAATTCTGTCACTATCCTTTAATCAATTCCCAATTGTAATAAATACCAAGATTGCTAGACAGAGATTCATAATGTTGATCATATATTATATCTTCTTCTTCGTTTACACTTGACCAATCAATTTTGTTTTCAATTTCTTGGGATCGCAAAAATTGTAATTCTACACATGAATGCCATCTTAGAAGTTCATTCCATTCCTTCATGTCTAACACTACATTATTACTTTGATCACAGTTACCGCACCCTATACGCACTACTGGTGTAAGGTTGAGGTGTGTACTGTATCCAATTTCAATATGTTTAGCGTTATGAGTATCGTTCGATAGTTTTTAATAAGCACAATCGATTAAGTATTCTTTAGCTGCTTGTTTATACACTTCATCCTTATCTTGAGATCAGCCAGGAGAAGAGGAATAACCTTCATCTTTTCTCTTTTCATTTTTATTTTTACTACTACTACTACTACTACTACTACTATCACTATTTTGACAGCACCAACAACAAAATGTTACATTCACATTGTTACTGCAACGATATGGGGTGTCCATACATAACGGTGAACTTTTGAGTATAGATCGTTCCAGAAGTTATCTTATTGCTGCTTGCATGACTTTACTTCCTTGCAATTGTACTACGATTAAACTCTGTTTACGAAATGATTCTAGTTAAATCATGCGTAATTTACATATGGTTACTACAAAGAAAATGTTATGTTCGTTGTTTTTCCGACTACACCCAAACTATTTATGAACACATCCTTCGTATCTAGCAGCGTTTAAAATTCTTCAATTCAAGTTTCTCCTTCTTTGAAATAATCACAAAAGCGCTGAGGTAATACACCTTTAAACTCATCCGTTTCCAACACTATACGTTCACCGTACTTCGTATTAATTACTGCCACATTAATAACTTTATATTTTTTCGATATCTCCAGGTCACACGCACTTTTATAGAATTTGCAATAGGGGCTTTGGTAATTCCATGTTTCCCAATTACAACTTGCTAACTGACTGACTGATCTCAACACACAGCTGGCTGCGGTTTATATACGAAAAAACGTCTCCTTCAGCACCTACGATGCAGTCGATTTCTAAGATGACCTTGAAAGTTGATTAAAGCTTTCTCATTCATAACGAGATATGAATAAAGCTTTTCTTTGTATTTCGCCATTCATGCTCTAATAAACCTAATTACCAAGAATCGCAATATGATGATGACCTTGACATGAACTGATTCTATTTTTAGATTTCTAAGAATTGCATTATGATGATGACCTTGACATATCTATTATTAGATCACCGTGAACAAATTTCCCGCCAAAAGTTTATACTGCCTTCAAGAGCTCCAAACGTTATCTCTCTCTCTCTCTCTCTCTCTCTCTCTCTCTCTCTCTCTCTCTCTCTCTCTCTCTCTCTCTCTCTCTCTCTCTCTCTCTCTCTCTCTCTCTCTCTCTCTCTCTCTCTCTCTCTCTCTCTCTCTCTCTCTCTCTCTCTCTCTCTCTCTCTCTCTCTCTCTCTCTCTCTCTCTCTCTCTCTCTCTCTCTCTCTCTCTCTCTCTCTCTCTCTCTCTCTCTCTCTCTCTCTCTCTCTCTCTCTCTCTCTCTCTCTCTCTCTCTCTCTCTCTCTCTCTCTCTCTCTCTCTCTCTCTCTCTCTCTCTCTCTCTCTCTCTCTCTCTCTCTCTCTCTCTCTCTCTCTCTCTCTCTCTCTCTCTCTCTCTCTCTCTCTCTCTCTCTCTCTCTCTCTCTCTCTCTCTCTCTCTCTCTCTCTCTCTCTCTCTCTCTCTCTCTCTCTCACTCCAGATGACCTTGACATGAACTGATTCTATTTTTAGATTTCTAAGAATTGCATTATGATGATGATGACCTTGACATATCTATTTTTAGATCATCTTGAACAAATTTTCCGCCAAAAGTTTGAACTGACTCCAAACATTCTCTATCTCTCACTCCAGATGACCTTGACATGAACTGATTCTATTTTAGATTTCTAAGAATTGCATTATGATGATGATGACCTTGACATATCTATTTTTAGATCACCTTGAACAAATTTCCTGCCAAAAGTTTAAACTAGCTCCAAGAGCTCCAAACATTTTCTCTCTCTCACTCCAGATGACCTTGACATGAACTGATTATATTTTTAGGTTTCTAAGAATTGCATTATGATGACCTTGATCAAAAGTTTGAACTGACTCCAAACATTCCCTATCTCTCTTTCCAAACATTCTCTCTCTCACACACTTACGATTTGCATGAAAATTTGACATATACCCCATATACAAAGCAATAGGCGAGTGAACTTGAACTGGTCCAGAAACTATGTCACTACTGTAGATCTGTAATACAAACGCTTGAATGTGAATGTCAAATATTTAAGATAATTCTACTATTATGAAGAAGTAGAAGTACAAATCCAGAACACAGCTACACACATTTTTTATAATTGCGACTCTAACTCGGAAATTTCGATATAAGGTCAGATATTTCGGTTTAAACTCGCAACTTCGGTTTAATCTCGGAAATTCTCACATAAACGCAGAAATTTTGACATAAACTCGAAAATTCCTACTTAAACTCTGAAATCCCGACTTAACCTCGGAAATTCAGGCATAAACTAGGCAATTTCGACATACACTCAGAAATTTCGACATAAACTCGGAAATTCCCACACAAACTCTGAAATTCCGAATTAAACTCGGAAAATCCTACTTAAACCCGAAAAATCGGAATTAAACTCGAAAAGTCCGACATAAAGTTAGAATTTCCAAGTTTCAGTCGGAATTTCCGAGTATAAATCGAAATTTACGAATTTAAGTCGGGATTTGTGAGGTTACGTAGAATTCCGAATATTATATATATATAATATATATATATATATATATATATATATATATATATATATAATAATAACAACATGCGCAAGACCTACTTATTAGCATTGTAATTGAAGGGCAGTGGCATGCCCCTGAACGGACAGACGAACAGCCGGACATTTAAGTTAAATCAAGCCAGTATTTTTGAAATGAAAGTTGGTTTTTGCAAAGTGTAATTTAAATCATTTTTGGAATGAAAGTTGGTTTTTCTAAGCTAAAACTTAAATCAATCCAACATTTTTGAAATAAAGGTTGGTTTTTGCAAGGCATAACTTAAATCAAACAATATTTTTGAAATGAAATTTGGTTTTTCTCAGTTGTAGGTTAAATCAAACCAGTATTGTTGAAATGAAAGTTGGCTTTTCCAAGCTGTAAGTTAAATCAAGCCGGTATTTTTGAAATGAAGGTTGGTTTTTGCAAGCTGTAAATCAATTCAAACCAGTATTTTTGAAATGGAAGTTGTTTTTTCCAAGCTGTAAATAAAATCAAGCTAGTATTTTTAAATGAAAGTTGGTTTTTTTAAGCTGAAAGTTAAATCAAGCTAGTATTTTTGAATTGTAAGTTGGTTTTTTCAAGCTGTAACTTAAATCGAAGAAACTTTCAACATGTGTTTGTAAAAGAACATAAACATCATTATTGTATTTTTAAGGTATGTTTGCGTTTTCCGTAATTAGCTGATTGGGGGGTTTTGCAAGCACATCAAAGTTATTTGAATAGTGAACGGGTGTTATTGTGGCTACAAAACTGTGGAAATTCAGAAAATAGTTACTTTATATTAATGAAAGGGGAAAACCGTTAGGTTCTTAATCTTGAATTTATTTCTATATTACTTTAGGACTTAAAATTGGGTTGTAATTAAAAATCTTTGTATGTATTTGATTGAGATTTGTTTGATTGAGGTTCATCTGGCGCCAAAATGGAGTAGGAACGCGCCACTGTCCTCCAATCACAACCTGAGGCTGTACAAACATTATTTGCCATCAAATCTAGCTAAAGTGTGTTAATGAACAAAATCCAATCAGTTGCGGGGCAGTTTTTATTGGACCATAATTAAAAAAGTGGAACGGACCAATCAGAAATCAGAACCATGTCACTAACCTCCAATCACAGCCCCCAGCCTGAGGTACAAAAATTCTTGTTCATAAAATCTAGGACAAGTTCGTTAATGAGCAAAATCCAACCAGTGTCGGGGCATTTTTTAGGGGTCATAATTTCTGGGCGGAGTCTATAAACTTCGACAAGGGACAAAGATCCGAGAACAAGTTCAGGAGACCTATAGTTGCCTTATGACAGTTTATAGTATGAGGGCCCCCTTATTAGACTACTATTTCAAATTTCCCACCAAAACAAAAACGGCGACAACATGGCTGACAAGTCACTCCCCCAAAGTAGCTGGCTTGATGGCCTATAAGCCACGCCCACAAAAAAAACCAAGGTCAAGTTCGTTAATGACCAAAATCCAACCAGTAGCGGGGAATTTTTTCAATTCAAAAAAGTGGGGGGGAGTTAAAGTCACCTCACTCTGCTAATATTCATTTTCGGTCGAGAAAAGCTGTATTAGTACTACAGATATGTGTGTTAGTACCGGTGATATCTAAATCTAGTAAAATTTCAATGACATTAGTTTTACCAAAAACCGCACGACAGCGCTCAAAGTATCTTGCATCTACGGGGTAAAGCAATGCCTTTTTCAGTAAATAAACATGGTATTGGATGAAGTCAACATACCAATCTAAACATACACGTGCTATATGAAAATGTAACAATTCACGGTTAGCATACATAATTAAAATACTTATCTTTTGGTCAATTAAATCGTGTCTCTTCTTTATACATCTTTAATAGAAACTTAAACGTTTCGATAACAACTACCATTCACTGAGAACGATACTGTAGTTGTGATCAAAATGTTTAAATTCATATAAAAGATAAATAAAGAAAATACGAATTAATTACCCGAAAGTTAAGTACCTTAAGTACACATATAACGTTGATGAATAAGCCTGATCGGACAAAAAAATATTTAACGAAAGTATCTTTTTTACTTTTCTATATAGATGGTCTCCATCTGTGGCATTTTGATTTAGTCTTTATCTTCCAACCTACATAAACATATGTAGCTATAGAAAGTTATCCAATCGATTTTTTTTTTACTATCGCTAAATCGACTTTTTTTAGATGAACACAAAAAATAATTATGATTGTTGAAATTGTTCAAGTAACACTAAAAACACAAACACCCAATTTCATACCTATAAAAACGCACTGTCGTCAATATAAACCTTAGAATATAGAGTAGTACTACTCTATATTCCAAGATGTGGACAAACCGTCGAGGAATGCAAGTGACGTCACAAGCGAATCGAGCGATCGATATTTTGGCGAACGCGTGCCTTATGGGATTCAGCAATCCTATTAGACATTTTCAAGTGACGGCACAATATATGACCTTGCCTCATGTTGGATAGCTTTAACACACGTTCTTATGGGATGTGATTGTTTTCTTACAATTTTATCGAAAATCGTAGCCGGTGAAAATGTTTCTGTGCTAACACTTGTAGATGAGGATAGCATTGAACAATTCACCAGAAATACGAGAATGAAGTGAACAATTATCCTACATAATATTCAAAAGTTCGTGGAATTTTTAGGTTAGTTATCATCAAACTCGTCAAATTAAAGAATTACATTCAAGGTAAGCTTTTTTAATTGAACCTTATATCAAAATAGCTTCACAAGTAGTTATTAAAAACAAGTTCAATCATTTTTGATAGTGTTAATAAAACTGATTTAATTATAATCACTTAAAGTCATTTTTTTCTGGAAAGAAAACAGAGCGTACATTATTTACCAAACTTCACGTGGGTTTTACCTTATTAAAGCAAGTAACAAAACACAAATTTCTATTGCAATGTCGTAAAGGCACCAATACGTGTTGATTAATTAACTATGAAATATCTTAACACTATATACTAACACTACAATAAGACAATTATTACGATTTTTTATGCAGAAAACACTCAAAAATCACAGCAAAACACGTAGGCTCCTATGAAACACTAACACAAGTCCAAGATCAGTTGTTAGAGGCGGAGCTTGTGACGTACTTGAATATACCTAATTAGTTTACGGTGCTTGACCTATACACAAAAACCCTGTAGAAAAAAATATATGTATTTACGCAGTTGGTAGTTCTGTAAATCTACAAAGATTGTCAGATGTCAAGTTTCTTTAAGACACCATTTTGTGTGTAAACATATCATATGTTACTAATGGATTTATAAACTTTACTTTTGCTCTTTTAACAAATGCAACCACACGTAAAGGTATAATTTATTATTGACAATCTGCCTTACACATAATCAGATGAATTTTTACATCACACTTGCTTAATTACAGAATCAAGCCTCTGATGAGGAAGAAGATTTGGAATCCTTACGATTAGCTGCTTTACAATCAATAAAAAGATCTTTACCGAATACCACTAATAGTGTAGCGTTATTGCCTAACAAACAATTCAAGAAGTCAAATAAAAGGGGAAGAGGATGCCATTCAAATGCAAGACATCATCGAAATGTTAGTTGTAAATTTAAAAGTAAAAGCGATGGTTTAGTTTCTAATTTTTAGGGCGTATTTGGACATCGCATGAGAAATTCAACTCTTGTGTCTGTACCTACTATAGAATCAGATACATGTGAAGTGAAATCTAAAGAATCAACATCAAAATTGGTATTACCCCAAGATCGTTACTGCAACAAACAAGCTGTTACAGAACAGAAATTAGAAGTTAGTAGCAAATTTGATAGATATAATGATTCTGAATCAGATTCTGATTCTGATTTAGAAGAAACAGTAGAATCTACTAAATTAGAACGTTCAAGTAGTTTAGAGGCATTAATGCAAGAGTTAGAAAAGGAAATCCATGGTGATTCGAAAAAAGTAGAAGTAGGAAAACAAAGTAAAATTTGTGAAGAAAAAAAGGAAGTAATTGAAACAAAAACTGTTGAACCTGAACCTGTTACTATTGAAAGTGAACCAGTGAAAGATATACCTGTAAAGAAAGAGAAATCACCGAAACATGAGTGGGCTGAAAATGCTATCTCTCAAACTCCACAAATGCCATACTCAAACATTCAGGTTTCCTACCCACCTATTCCATTTTTAAATTTTAATACATCTCCTTGCTCAGTTGCTCCATTTGATCCTCATTTACCATATAATTTCCCAGTTGTAAATACGACAGAACCTCAACCTCAGTTTCGATACACGCCCAACTTTGAAAGATCAATATCACCATTGGCATTAAATACTGATATTTTAAATACAATTACTGCACCCTTATCACCTAGAAGTGCTGCATTTGTATTGCAAAATCGTGAAATTATTGAAAGAAGAAAGAAATCTCCTAGACGATCGTATTCCAGAAGTCCTTCCCCAAGGTAACTTTTTTTTATATTACTGTGAGGGTTAGTTTTTAAGTTTTATAGCATTTGGCAATAATTTGTTCATTGAGCATGCTTGGCCGTGGTTTTAATTCTCTTTTTTAAAAGGCATTCTGTAATGTTTGGTGGAGAATTAGTGTAAACTTGACTTAATATTGATTTATGTGAATAAGGTTCTTATAGCTGTAGTATATGAAAGGCATTTACGAAAATTGGATTGAATTAGTCCAATCACTCAAAATTGTCGTATCAACGATTGTTGGAGGAATTGTTTTGTTGACAATTTGGAGTGGTCCGATTAATTGGGTTTAGTTTGCCTTTATTGATCTTTCATACATAAACATTTGTCCGCAGCTGTTATACCTATTAGAACCATTTGCATGTTGATGTTCAGTGCTACCAACATACAATATGATGGCCTTGTCAAACAGTTTTTAAAAATATTTTGAATGATTTAATGGCAGCTTAAACAATTTTGTATATCACATGTCCAGAAACAATAGTTTTGAAAATGTGAGCTGAATTCTTATTTCTGGATGTTGTTACAATAACTATTTTTTATTGTACATATACAATGTGTTTCTGGAATGACTTCTGTATAGGTGTACCGTATCAAATATTTTTTAATCTCGTTTTGATATTTTGGGAGATACCCCCTGCTTAATCTGAAAGGAATTTTAACCTCATTTTTAGTTTTTAAAATTCTAGATGGCCATTGAGAAAAAATCATCTTATGTGGAAGCAAAGTCCCATTTCGGTCATTAATACAGAAAAAGGTTATTAAGGAAAGTTGTTGAAAATATGAAATTATAACTTTATTCAAAATTTCACAAATATCAGATGATTTGTATTCTTGCATTGTAACTACAGGAAGTGATCCGATATTTGTGAATTTTTACACATATCTATATCATTGACGATTAACCAAGAATAGACCCAGCATTCCTTATCATTTTATGAGGAATTATTTTGCTCCAACATAACATAGCTTTCTGGCAGCAACATAGGCGTACATTTCTGGAGGGACTATGGTTATTAATAATGTCAATGTAACCAAACAATTAGAAAACAATGCAATCATGTATCTTTTTATTAAAAAGTTGTAGTAATATGTGAAACAGTATTTGCGCTTCGGGTTAATAAGCAGAAAAACAAAATATGAATTTTCTCATTTTTGCTTACAAGGGGTCTTTACAAATAATTATTATGTCTATGGTTTGTTTACTTACCCATGAGTGTAATGTAAGGTTACGACTTAAATAATCCAATTTTCTACATGCTACACACTATCTCACCATTATAAAACTTAAGTTATACTTATCACTATAAACAACAAATAATAACGTTGCACTTATCTAAACCTTCGAAAAAACATGGCAACAATAATTAGTAAAACAAGATGTTGT
Organism: Vesta saturnalis; assembly: GCA_036346205.1. Lineage (NCBI taxonomy): Eukaryota > Metazoa > Arthropoda > Insecta > Coleoptera > Lampyridae > Vesta > Vesta saturnalis. The sequence goes on from JARFJB010000682.1 coordinate 1,993,904, forward strand.
CAACTATGGTGGTGGCCATCTTCTCGCATTTTGCAGTTATGTTGAGACACATACAATGGTAAACAAATAGGTCTATCCTTGGTTAATCGTCTTTGTATAATATCTGAGTCCCAACAACTTTCCTTAATAACATTTTGCTGTATCGAAGACTGAAATGAAACTATGCTTCTACATAAAAGTTTTTTCTCAATTTTCATGGCCGCCTAGAATTTCAAAAACTAAAAATGTGCTTAAAATTCTTTTTATAGGTACTAAGCAGGACGGGATCCCAAAACAATAAAATAAAATTCCAAGATTTTTGATCAATTATACCTAAAAAAGATAATCTGAGCATACACTTTGTAAATCCATTATAGAATATTTACATTATTTTTCTGATGTCTATGATTGGAGAATAGTTTTTATAAGTAATAATAGCATAAGTGTTCAAATATGCTACTATGGAAGTGCATTAGGTGGGGTTTAATTATTGTGTTTGTTTTGTAATTATAATATTATATAAATAAAATTAAATCTTAAATCGTTTCTCTGCCAACATCGATACAACAATGTTTAACAACAAAATGGCTACTTTAATATGTTTCAAGATGTATTTAACGAAAATGCTAGCTGATAAATACGGATTGTTTTAATTAATTTTTTGCATATAATTTATTGCTATTGGCTTTTTAAATAGCGATAAATATATGTACACGTCGATTTTTATATCAAGTTGACCAATTTTTTATGCAAAAATCATTTTTGCAACTTTATTTCTGCATTAAAAAATTAATAAAATTATAAAAGAACAAAAACGATTGTAATTCTCAAAATGACACTAATTCATACACAATAATACAATCTGGATACAAATCCAGATCTTACATTCCTTAACTTTGAAACTTTAAGACACAACTTGCTCAGCAACAAATCGATCAAAACTAAAAAAGAAATACTGTTGCGTAAGTACCGACAAGCCCTTTAAACGTAGGAGCAACTTGACCCCTCATCCTATTTAAAAATTATATTATAAAAATTGACGTGTTTCTAAGTTTTAATCAAAATGTTTATTTAGCCAAGTTTCAAGGGGGTGCAAATTTTTTCGTTGGGACACATCTATTATTAAAGAGTGAATAGTAAGAGTAGTAAGGAGTGGCCAATCTAACTTGCTTCTAGTTTTAAAACTATCCTAGAGATTAGAAATACATGGTAAAGGTCTTTGTGTTTTGCTCAGGTCAAATAGTATTGACTTTAAGAGTATCTCAAATTCCAACTTCATAACTTTGTAGCAAAGTAAAATAAACACTGTTGACATTTGCACAAAGCAGGGAGCTAAACAAAAATAAAAAATAATTTTTGTATTTTCAAGTTCTTAATTACAGTCCACACTGTATATTTTAAACATAAAATTATATTATAAAAATCGACGTGTTTTTAAGTTTTAATCAAAATGTTTATTTTGCCAAGTTTTAAGGGGGTGCAAATTTTTTGCTGGGACACATCTATTATAAAAGAGTCAATAGTAAGAGTAGTAAGGAGAGTCTAATCTAACTTGCTTCCTGTTTTAAAACTATCCTAGAGATTAGAGATACATGGTAAAGGACTTTGTGTTTTGCACAGGTCAAATAGTATTGACCTTAAGAGTATCTCAAATTCCAACTTCATAACTTTGTAGCAAAGTAAAATAATTGCAATCGACACTGTATATTTTCAACATACTTTTTGATGGTTTTTTAGGGTGAAGATAAAGGGATGTGGTTTGTGCAATATTGTGCTACTTTTTTGTTAAACGTTCGATATCATTTTAATAATTGTCATAGCCTACTTGGCTTTTGATATATAAGGCGTCTTTGAATTCTAAGCCAATTTGAAAATTTGGCATTTTCAGAAAAGTGCGAATTTCTCAATTGTTAAAAAAGAGTGATATAAATGGTATTGGGGGGGGGGTTTCGGTACGGTGCAGTGCGCGCGCATACGCCTGTGTACTTTAGACCATTATCACCTTGCTTTTAAATGTGTAGCTCTACACTATAAGAGAATGGCGTTTTTGCTGCCCAAGCGTACTTGTGCATGTTTAAGAATTTTCAGGTTTAGCACAATAGGACAAAATCTGATTGGAACACCCACTTGTTTATACCAGATGCTTTCATTTAAAAATACCACAATCAACATTAGAAAACCTTATAGATGAACTATCCTCAAAATGGAAGCACCAGGTATCAACAAGATGGTGCTCTTGGCCACAATGCCAGATTAGTAGTTTATTTAAATGTTCATTGGCCAGCATGATCTACAGATTTAATGTGAAGTAAATATTGTGATTTCAATATTGCTATGGCCGTTTCAGGGCTTACGTTTATATTAAAATCAGATACTATACATCTCAGTTTATTAAGTTTATCTAAACAGCTTTGGTTAATACAATTTTTTGTTCTTTATAAAATAAGCACACCTTACCCTTAGGAAGTTCTGGACCCAGATTCACTAAATTTCAGTTAATGGGATAACCAGTCGTTCCCGATCAGATGGTAATAGCTGCTTTGTTGCCAGATTTATCCTTTATTGGGAAACAACTTTGCTTTTTTAAATTTAAATACAATAGTATTTTTTCGGCTTATATTAACCCTCCAGTACGCCTTAATATAACCTCAAAGGAGCAGGATTCCATACATTCTGCTTATGAAAATTTTGAAGTCGTGTTACATTCCTGTCAAATTATCATCTTAGGCGCATCAAAATATTGATGTTGATCGGTTATGGAGGCAGCCAAGTAGAAGAAGGCTGCCATTTTGAACATTTATTAAAGTAGGTTAAGTATAGTTGTTACTTTTTATGTTATGTCTATTGTTTTCTTTATCAATACATTTTTGTCAGAAAATTTATCTTTATAATCAGGACGCATGGAGTCCCACTGCTTTGAGGTTATACTAAGGTGTACTGGAGGGTTAATATATGACAATAAAAAACATTTCATTTAAATTTAAAAAAATCAAAGTTATTTCTGAACAAAAAGGTAAATCTGGCAACAACGTAGCTATTGCCATCTGATCGGTTATCCCCTTGTTCTGAATTGGGTGAATATCGGTATAATATTTCCCAAGATGTTTGACTGTTTTCAAACTTTTTATTAACCCTGTATACAGGGTGATTCAGGAGGAAATGGAAATATTTTAACATGTCCAGGAGACCAAAATAAGCTCAGCGTTGTAGTCCAATACTCCTCTACTGCATGAACAGTACAACCAATGAGAAACCATAAACAAACATCATGTCTGCATATTCTTTATGACTAAATTTATGAGGCATTTTCACAATTCTTATAAAATTAGCATAACTGTCAGTTTATAAGACACTTGCCAATGTGATTCAAATTGCCATTTGGGACAAGGTTATCAAAGTTAACTTGATTAGTATTTTGTTTGTTTCCTTTTTTTGGTTTTGTAACAAATATTTCTTCAGTTTTTAAACTACAATTAATCAAAGTATCTCTGAATCAAACAAAAATCGGACTTGAACATATGAGCTTATTTTGGCCTTCTGGACATGTCCTTAAAATATTTCCATTTCCTCCTGAATCACCCTGTATATATATATATATATATATATATATATATATATATATATATATATATATATATATATATATATCGTTTTTGTAAAATATTCCCAAAGGAAAAAGTCAAGAGGACTAAAGTCCGGTGATCTAGGTGGCCATAAAATAGACGCAACGCCTTGAGATTACTTTGTTTAAATATTTTCGAACTCTTAAGAGGCTAATGGGCTGGAGCACCGTCTTACTGGAATCATATTACTTGTCTAACATGAACCGGGATATTTGCCAAACATTCGAGCAGATCGTTTTGAAAAAATTATTTTAACAATTTTCACCGTTAACGGTTCTTTCAAAGATCTGCCATTAACAAGAGCAATCCAAGTGTTTAGACTCCAGCGGTTTTGATTTCTATTTTCTCTCATCCAGTGCGGATTTTCAGAAGATCAATAGTGACAGTTATGATGGTTCAATTACCTGTGTATATGAAAACTACCTTCGTCACTAAACATGACTTTCCAGAAAAAATTTCACCATTTGAAGAGCCCATTGACCAAATTCAATTCGTAAAAAGGTAATCGTTTGCATTCAATTCTTGCACAGGCGTGATGTGATATCGTTTGTGTCCAACTATACGCAAAAATCGTTGAGCTGTCGATCGAGGAATTCCAGTTTGGCGCTCTATTTTTCAAAACGTGACATGCATCATTCTCAGAACTGTCAAAAGTTGAGCATTACCTGGATTGATATTTGGATTTCTCCTTCATTAACGATGAACTGGATTTCTTCGTAAACGATTCTCAATATTAAACATATCTGATTTACGATTTACTTGAATGTGCTGCAGATCGATAGCTCTTACGACAACGCACAACAGAATATATATATATATATATATATATATATATATATATATATATATATATATATATATATATATATATATATATATATATATATATATATATATATATATACATTAAATCGAGGAGGCAAGTCCCAACGTTCTAGATTGTTTCTATCTCCACGTTATGGCGACATACGAAATATTAACATGAATAATTTATTGCAACTAGCTAAATTCATTTATGACGTATCGGTTTTTTCGTAGAATTGCCTATAAACATTCCATTTTAATTAAACTTTATATGTATGTATACATTATATACAGTGATTTTCTTTAATTCCCCTTCCTATTTATTAAACGGATCAAATTACAGATTTGAAACTGGGTATAGGGTAATAGGTACATGAATACTATGTTTTAGTGTAACATTAACAGTTGAAAATTTTAAGACGGCGGCTATGCGCCATTTTGAAATTAAATTTTAAATGGAAAGGAAGGCTTGCGATACCTCATTTTGAACTTCTACGTAAGTACTTTATAACCCTAGAATATTAAGTGAATATCTTGACAAAATGGCGGCATTTTAATTCTATGAAACAAAAATTATTATAATTTACATATTTAATCAAAAAGTTGTTCCCGTACTTCTTGACCCAAAAAAAGTTTGTCTGGAGTTTCTTGTCAAATACACGAACGTCATTATTTCGACAAACACTTGATATCCTCTGACGAAAATCCAAAATAGAAGCAGATTCCGTCTCAAACACATTTTGTTTTTTAAATTTGTTTTAAAAAGTCCAAAGGGGTTAAATCAGGCGACCGAGCAGGCCATTCTGTGTAACTCCGACAACCAATTCGACGACCGCGGAACTTAGTGTCTAAATAATTACGCAAGTTCGGTGATAAGGAGATCGACAGTATTTTCCAACATATCCAGATACAATGCTCCAGTTAATTTCTGTGGACACTGCATGTGGGTCTCCCGAAAAATATGAGGGTTTGAATCACTCCAGTACCGACAATTTTGTCTATGAACATTACCATTTTACAAAAATATACATTCGTCGCTAAAACAGATGTTGTGAAGATAGCTGGGATGTCGTAAAATTCTTTCCGGCATATTTTGTCAGAATACTACTCTTCGATCTGGGTCATCTTTAGTTAACTAATGTACCATTTGGATTTTGTATGGATGAAATTTATTACTTTTTAAAATTTCTACAGTAGATATCCGCGTCATGTGTAGTAGATTATTGGGGATTGACTACCATTTCACCAATAATCACAATTTGTTCTTCCAGGATATGTTTACGACCTGGTGGGCTTTTTATTATTCACACCACCAGTAGCTGTGAATTTAGCTCTCTAAGGTATTTTCTACAAATAGGGCGTTCTGGAGAGCGGTCATTCAAATTCTTTCAGTTTGTAGTGTTTTTTTAGTGTTTTCAGTGTTTTTTTAGTGTTTTTAGTGTTTTTTGGTGTTTTTAGTGTTTTTAGCGTTTTTAGTGTTTTTTTGTTTTTTAGTGATTTTACTGTTTTAGTGTTTTTTTAGCGTTTTTTTAGTGTTTTTTTAGCGTTTTTTAGGGGTTTTTGGTGTTTTTAGTGTTTTTAGGGGTTTTTAGTGTGTTTTGGTGTTTTTAGCGTTTTTAGGGGTTTTTAGTGTGTTTTGGTGTTTTTAGCGTTTTTTAGTGTTTTTAGTGTTTTTTTTGTTTTGAATGTTTTTAGTTTTTTTTACTGTTTTTAGTGTTTTTTAGCGTTTTTTAGTGTTTTTAGTGTTTTTTAGCGTTTTTAGTGTTTTTTTAGCGTTCCTTAGTATCTTTTAGTGTTTTTAGTGTTTTTTAGCGTTTTTTTAGTGTTTTTTCAGAAAATTTGCGATGTCCCATAAATAACTGCTAAAATTTTCTCTTCTAATGGGCAAGAACTAACCATTTTACGAACACTTAACTAGAACCAAAAACTGAACGAAAATAATACAGGATGAAATAAATGTACACTGACACATTTGTCAAATTCACTTCCAGTGCCCTTTAATATGAATGTGTAAATTTTAATTGTTTTTCTTTCATAGCATTAAAAATGCCGCCATTTTGTATTTCGTAAAGATATTGATTTAATATTCTAGGGTTATAAAGTACTAAAGTACTGGGGTACCGGAAGCCTCCCTTTTCCATTTAAATTTTAAATTCAAAATGGCGCCTAGCCGTCATCTTGAAAGTTTCATATCGCTGATTTGATTCGTTCAAAAAACAAAAGGAATGGGGGGATGTTAGAGAAAAGCACTGTATTGTTCTTATTAGTCATGTGAGCCCGCATATTGCTGGTAAAAAGTTGTATTAGTACAATTTTTTAATTTTTCGGTACCTTTTAAAATAATCAAGATACAGAATAGGTGTCAAAACGGTATCGTTCGTCTGTCAAAAAAGTAACACATTATTGCAAAATCTGTATCCCTCTATACCAATTTTTACAAGTCAGAACAGTTGCATCATAACTAACTTTGTTTCATTACCATTTTTAGAACCCGCCTATTGTGCACGAGAGGATGCAGATAGAACTGATTTTGGTCAGCATTTCTGACAAACATTTGACATAACACATAATTATTTTCATTCATTTATATTGTGATAAAATAAACATAACCCCTGAAGCTGAGATTTGATAGTTGTCAAACTATTATTTTTCACAATCTAACAACATCGGCGTCCTCTGACCGGATTAATATTAGTGACGCAACTGCTCTGACTCTTGAAAAGTACACTGTACAATTGTTTGAACCAATAAATTATAATACAGTTTCCTATGCATTATATTGTTGAACTGTTTAATTTAGATATCGAAGATCAAATTCACGGTCAACATCACCAGTAAGGCAAAGATTATCACCGACGAATAACCAGAGAAGACTGGCTAGTTATAAACGTTCACCCCCAAGTCGTTATAGTTCACCAAAAAGATGTCGTAGACTTCATCATACTGAAGTAAAACCATCACCTCCCCACAAAGAAAATGAAGTGAAAGACCCTGTATATAGTCGTGGTTCTAGTCTAAGTTTAAGTCCAAGTCCAGAAAGATTTGATACGAAAAAATCGGAAGATAAGAAGCTTACAGATGATCCTATTTTGGAAGCAAGACGAAAGAAGTTTGAAAGTGATGCTATTCCAACAGAAGGTATTATAAGACTTAAACCAAAATCTGACGAGAATGGACAACTTATAAAAGAAGGTAAATTGTTTTTTGTTTTAACAATTTTATTTCGTACTGATTTGGTACATTTCAGATGATTTAAATAGTGATAACATGGAAAGTCCTGAGCTAAACGAAGATGACTTACTAGCTACTGATGATACTTACATTGATTTTAATTTAAAAGTTGATGATCTCTTTTCTGACGAAGAATCTGATAATGAAAATGAAGGACGGTTTAAATCGAAATCTTACGTTGGACCTGCTAAACCAGTTAGTCAATTCTCAAATGGTTTGTCTACAAAAATTGAATCAAGTAGTGAGAAAAATAAAGACAATGCGATTCATAGTTATTCTAGTTCGAAATATGAGAGGCGTGAAAAAGATAAAACATCACTTCATCGTGATGGAAGTAAAATTGACACTAGTAAGAAGGTGTCCTTAAAAATTTCTAATCCAAAGACTAAATCTCACATATCATCGATTGAAAATAAAAAAATTGAAATTAAAATCCGAAATCTCACAAACTATGACGATGATTCGGATGTAGGTGGAAATAAAGATAGAAAGGATCATTCGCGTAAGGTGGAAGTTACTAATGATTCAGTGATAGATAGAATGTTGTCATCAGATACTGATGACAATGAAGTCGATGATAGCCAGGCTCTTGTTAATAGTGAAGGTAATTTAATAACGAAAGTTTGCATTTTATTAATTTAATGTAGGTTCAGGTGATTTAAGAGCTCAATTAAGTAGAAAGCGGGCAGAAAGGCAACATATGATACCAAAAGTTGAAAATATTCCATCGAGATTGCTAAAAAATGCTCTTCAGGGTGCCATCTTTAAGAAGTTAAAGAAATTAAAGTCTAAAAAGAAAGAAAAGGACTTGTCACCACTAGGTAATTAACAGTTGTTTATTATTGAGTTTTTAAAATAATTTCAATCCCCATTCTAACTTTATTCTTGATTTTAATTACTAAAATTGCATTGCTTTACATAAAATGGTGTAGGAAATTATTATTTTGTATATAAATTGAATTGCTAATGTGCATGTTGCTTGCATTAGATAATGTGGAAGATAATAATTATGCTGCTGTTAGATCGACATCCGTTACAAATGGTTATGGTGTTGCCGATATTAATTGTAGTACAGCTAATACAGAACGAAAAGTGCGATTGTTGCATTGTGATTCAGAATCAATAACCACTGCATCAGGTATTTGTAGCACAAGTGTTTTTAAATTGTTAGGAGCTGTTTTGCCTATTTATCTACAGCATTTTGTACATTTATTTCGTGCTTCTATTTATGTGTGTTTTGTTATGTTTTTGCTTAATAGTTTACAACAATCAATCAAAAAGGTTCACATTTATGTAAACAATCTCAACTGAAAGGTGTGTTATTATTGGGAAGTTTAGAACTTCTAATTCAATTGATAATTTAAATGTTATAGGTAAGAATTATAAGGAATGAGCATACAGGTACCCATGAAAAGTGAAATGTTGCATTAGTGTGGACATTTTTTGTAAGACCACAAACAGAAAAATTTATAAACTCGAATCTGTAGAACGGCCAAGTTTGAGGTATACGATCTTGGGATAATGTCAAACATTCTCTTAATACTTTTCTATCATGGTTAATTCGTAATTTATATGCCGTGACTAATATTACATCGGGAGTATGAAAAATAATTGTACCAGGTGTCTGATTAAGAGATGTAACCCACTGTATCTCAGAAACTATTTATCATACAACTTAGGGAAAAAATCGGTATAATACAGTCGCTTAAGCTTTGTAAATTATTTTCAAGTTTCGTACTCCACTAATAGAGGGCGTAGTTCACAATAATAACAAAAACATAATTTTTCTATAATAAATGCATAGTAATAGTACCACAAAATTTAAATATTTGTAATCTTCAGATCATTTTACGTAGGTTTGCTCCAGTACTTTTTCCTCTATCTTGTAAAATAATTGGTAGGCGTGAGTGGGAAAGCTGATTCAATAAAATAGTTATAACTTTTGTGCCGCTTTATGGATTTTGACAAACTTAGTATCATTGCGTAATAAAATATTATATCATTGTTGTATTCTGGTTTTTTAACGATCGCTAGGTGGCGTTGTTTGAACAATTGTTATTTTTTCTCCTTTTTTTGGAATTTTCAAATGTGATGCTCAGAGCTGTTCAAAATCATTTTAAAAAAGATTTAAATCAAAAATCATAGATCATTTTCATTTGGACAAATGATTTAAATCAAAGATCGTTTTGAATATAAAAATTATTTAATCTTTTTACTAAAGAACGCATTAAACAATAACAGTATAAATTTTTTAGGTAGTTACTTTATATATCTCTTTAAACACTATTTTTTGATTTTAACAAAACAAGATTTTCAAGTTTTTTTTCAAATGCTTTGATGGAGAATCAATAAAAGTAAAAAGGAGAACTTTTACGTAACATTAGGAAAGATTAAAATGCAATTATATTTAATAAACATTTTCTTTAGAATAGCATATTTGTTTAATATGCCTAATTCATTGGAAGGGTCCTGCAAATACTGAAGAAATTGTAATTCAAATTCCTGAGAAATAGACGGTGGTCCATTTACAGTACACATTTCTGATATAGTGCTTAATTCAAAAAAATCTTCAACTTCCTCCTGATCTATTACTTCATGGACATAGTTTTCAGCACTTATAAATTTTTTGCCGCATTTATTACTATGTTTTTAACTTGATTCTCTTGAAGAACAAAACTGGTATATTTAAACGAATTCAGCCACCTTAGCTTAAACTGTGGCAAAAGTGTTGAGGCTATTATGGCCATCTCTGATTGACTGTTATGCTTAAAATATACCGAAAATCGAGTTTCAATGGATTTAATGCAGACTTCAATTAAAAATCCAAGATATCGATGGTTAAGAGATTTCATTTTTCATACTTAACACGTAAACTTCCAATCGTTGGCATAACTGTTCCAAAGTATGTAAAATTTTCTCCTTGAAGAATATCTATGGATAAGGCCAAAGGTTTTAGGATGGCAACATATTCTTCCAAATAATCTATCTCATTTTCTTTAAGCGAATACTGCTTTATATTTAAAGTTTCATACAGGATATTTAGACTTATTTTTCTTTCAAAATTTGGCTCAAAGAGTCATAAAACTAGTCCACCTTGTTGCTCCAGGGTAGCTAAGGTGATGTCCTAGTATTTTTAATTTTACTGCTGATTTTGGACGTCCTGATTTATTCCATAGTTGTGTACACTTGTTAATGATATTTGTATGTTTGGATCTTATATTATGATTTTTATTTATGGAATTCATTATATCCGTCGTTGCAATTAGGTTTAACGTATGAGTAGCGCATGTAAAATGATTTGGCAAGCAAACAGGTTGTTCCTGTTCATTTTCCGTTACTTCACCAGGCTCAAAAATAATATCTTGCATTCAATTTTGTCATTATTGTCATCCTCATCATCATAATCCACTTGAATACTTGGAATTGAATTTAATGGAACTCTCGTTTGTAAGTGTACCCCATATTCCTTAAAGACTTTTATAAAGTTGGCTCCATTATCTGTAATGGTAGCTAATATTTTAGTCACATTAAGCCCAAATTCGATATATATATTTCTCAAGAATCTCAGCAATTTTATCAAAAGAATGTGTACCAGAGAAGCGCCTGCAGGCTAAGGCGACTGATTTCCTTTTAAGGGAATCAGGGTCAATCCAGTGACAAGTTACGCCCATAAAACTTCACTTTTTAGAGGACCATATATCTGCTGTACTGCATACAAAATTGGTATTCGAAAGATTGGCTTTAAGTTCTTCCACCATGTTGTTTTTTAAAACTGCAATTTTTCTTATAATTGTAGTTCGTGATTTTACGTTTAACTTCATTCCATCGAATAACTGCACAAAATAGGGATTGTTAATTATAGAAACCGCGCTCATAGAATTAACAACAAATTGAATAATTCTGTGGTCTAACTGCTCTTGAGATATAGTTTTTGGCTTGTCAAAACTGGTTCTAATATCCAACTGTGTTATGGGTACAGTTTTAAATTCTGTATTTTTTTTCTGAACGACCTGTGCTCGTGACTTTATTTTTTTCTGACTTTTATAAAGTATTTAATCATTATACACTGTTAAATGTTTATTTTTTAAATGTCTAAGGAAGTTAGTGGTTTTCTTTTAATATCTTTTTGTTTGGGCATTTCTGACATTGGGCTGATATTACTGCATTTTCACCGCGACTGAGAATGTTAAAAAATGTTCCATCAAACAAAACTGATTCACTTGATGGTTGTAGCGGACATTGACCAAACTCAGTAGAAATGCTGCTCGATGATTCTTGAGATGACTAGGGCTAGGACTAGGACACGCGTTAGTTCCATCAGTATCAGATATAATGTCTAAATTATGTACTGACTTGCTACTCTTGTTTGAATTAGCTTTAAAATAATCAGTTAACTTATTTTTCGTTTTTGTATTTTCTAAGTTTGGCTTGTATTCAGGATCATCCGAATCATCTGTGGGTGCGTAGGGATCCAATATATCTTCAGATTCAGACATGAGTATATCAGTTTCCTCCATTTTTCCGATTGCTATTCTGGTAGGGTAGCAATTAGGAACCTGGGTAGATAACCTGTACAAAATAAACATTAAATTTTAAACAAATTCGTATTTTAAGAGTTCTTGTTCAAGTACCAATAAAAATATTTTATTATTTTATCATAAAAATTAGGTGTACCTACATAGATTATGATGTGTACAGAGTTTTCGTATATTTTGGAGCATTACTAGAGCCTTTATTTCAAGACCAAAAAAAACTTTGAAATACAAAAGTCGCAGGATTTTTTCCGAACAGTCAGAATTTGTCATCGGATTAAACAAATGAAAATCGAAACGCTGTCAAGAAAATACTAATTTTCGTTTTAAATGGAATATTTAGTATATATTCCTTTAGATTCTAATTTTAAAAATAAAAAATTGGTAAAGTCGTTTAACCAATACTTTGCTCTATAATGATTTTCGAAAAAAGCTGTAAAAATAAGATGTGAAATATTAAAATAAAATTAACTTGGCTCGGTATTTATGAACGCAGGGCCCATTTTGTTAGAATAGATGCACATAAATCACGAGTTTTTGAGCACCCTGTATAATATTGAAGAAACTGTATTAGATGTTTTTTCAAAGTTACGCTGTTATTTTAGTAAAATATATGAATTAGGTATATAAGTCACGATTTTTTTGGACATCCTGCTCCTGTATAACTTTGAGACTATTGAGAGTACATTGTTTAAGATGCAAAAAATTGAAATAACATTGACGTGTTTCAGAGTTTTTGAAATTATGCTCTTATTTTGATAAAATAGACGATTTTATTTATAATTCACGATTTTTTTAGACACATTGTACATTGAAAAAATTATATGAGATGCAAAAATAAAATTGACGCGTTTCCCAGTTTTCAAATTACGCTGTTATTTTGACAAAATGGACGAACATTATAAGTTCCAAAAAACTAAAATCTAAGGGTTTCAAAATAATTAAATTGTGCTGGACTTAAAAAAATCAAATTACCCCTTACCTCCTAGTTCTCCGCCGTACGTTCGCTTTTTTAGAATCGTCAACTGAATTTTTACACAACTGTCCAAAGTCCAACTCACTATTTAACACAAAACACAAGCTTAAAACTAATATAAAATGTTATTTTACTATAACTAAAAAACTTCTTGATACTTCTGATACGACGACACAGCAAATGGGCTAATGCTAATAATACAATGACATCGCACGGTTGCAGGTCAATTTAGGAATACACACGACACACTAATATAGAGAGGCCGGTCTGCCACGCGTTTATGCAGGAATAGACAAGTTTCCGATAATGCCGACAAATCATGAATCATGATTTTAGCCTTTTAATTTATAGTAGTTGTAGTGTTTTGTTTCATTTAAATCATTTTAGAAAGATTTAAATCGTTTTAAAAAGAGTTAAATTGTTTTAAAAAGATTTAAATCGTTTTAAAAAGATTTAAATCTTTTTAGAGATTTAAATCATTTGGAAAAGATTTAAATCTAAATTTTTAAGTCAAAGATCAAAGATACTTTTCAAAAAGATTTAAATCATAAAACAAAGATCATTTTCTGAAAAAAGATTTTAAATCAAAGTATTTAAATCAAAAAAAGATTTAAATCTCAACTGATTTGGACAGCTCTGCTGACTGATGCTATATATTTTAATCATTTACCTGAAAGAGCATGGAATTGAAAAAAAAAATGGTAAAAACCGCTTCTCAATATCTATTTTCTAAGCGAATATACGAGACAAAATAGGTATACTAGGGGATCGAGTTTTATACTTAGGTAAATTGAAAATTTTACATAATCTAGTAGTCTTCCAAATGTCATAAATTCTTAAATTTAAAGTAATTTAATTCATTTGTTGGTAATTGTCAAGAAAAGAGCGAGGCGTGCGCCGCCATATCAGAATATCTAGTGGATTAATAAATGTTATATCACCACACGACTCTGTTAGCCTAAAATATGTTTCAATATCTATTTGTTTTATTTTTTTTTTGTAACAAAGTCATATCACAATAGAAGATGTATGTAAAATTAACGAAAACTTTATTTTAAATTCGCATGATGAACTCGCATGCAAAATACATGTAAATAATTTTCATTGAGTGAATTAAGAGATTTTTGAAAAAATAAAATATAGTTTATAAGATAAAACTATTGTTTTTATACTTCTCAAATTAAACCAATCAGCAAATATATAATTATTTAATTAATTTGAACAAAAATAAAAATAAAATTTTCTTGCCATTTATTATGGATTACTATAGGCAAAGAGTATACAGGGTGTTCCATAATTAACTTGAATCATTTTAACCAAAGATTCTTTGGCTAAAAATAAGAAGAAAAGTCCAGAGAACATAGACTTTTAAGGCTTCGTTTTCAAAATACAGGTATACCAAGGTATACAGCAATGATGTTTTTTCATAATATTTCGAAAACCTGTACAGATATCTTAATAAAGTTTTATGAAGTTTCTAGCTCTAATATAGCGACTTAAATGCAGTACAGTACGTTCCACACTTTTGTTCATGGGCGTGGGAACCAGGGATGGTCTTGGGCAAAATTACCCAACTCTTTTTTACAATGGAGTTATTGCAAAAATATGAAAATTCACACATTTTTATGTAAAAAAGGAATACTTACTCCGATTCGCTAAGTTCAACCGTTTTCGAGTAAAATCACTTTTAAAATTTTGGGTCGTTAAACATTAGAGCATGTGACGGCATACGATTTTGAAAAACATTGGAAAGCTCGCAGGTGGTTTGGATTAATGTACATACGAATTATTTAAGCAAACATCAGAATAATTGTTTCTAATAACATAAGACGTTCAAGTCTTTGTTTTCAAAATACAGGGTATCAAAGTAATAGTGTTATCACAATGTTTTTTTGAATATTTTGGAAACCCGTGAACAATCTCCGAATAGAATTTTATGCAGTCTAGTTCTACCTAAAATGTTTTAATCATTTAATATCGTTTCGATGACTATTGCTAAAAATATCAACAACTACTATTGAAAATAAAATAAGAAATAAAATAAAGGCGATAGTTTCGTTTTTAGAAAATTTTAGCAACGTCGATATCAATATATCATAATTACAAGTGGCACCCTCATGCTTTGATGGATCGATTGTAAATTAGAATATTTTGAATATGTAATTAGCACTTAGCACTACCTAATGAGAGTTTTTTAGCGCATTAAATGTTATGACAAACATTGATTTCTAATAAGTATTATGTTTTAAAATTATAAAAATACTTTGAAAACTAAATAAGTACCTATGTGTACTTAAGTAAACACTGCGACCGACGCTGCAGCGTTAAATTGTTAGGCATCAATTTTTGAATCAGTTGACTTTCAATTTGTGTTTTCTGTACAAAATGTCTTTCTTAGTAATGGTAGGAAATTTATACTTACTTTATAGGGTTAGTTAGTTGCATAATGTATAAAATGAAAATGAAAAAGACGAGCGAAAAATTTACACGAACTATGTTCAACTGTGATTGTTACTATAAATGAAAATTTTGTAATTCTCTTTCTAGTTCTACCGGTGCGACGAGATGCAGTACAGAACGTTACACTTTTTGTTTAACAGGTTGCTGCGTTTCTATAATATGCAAGTCACGGAACTGTGCATTACCGGTCACCCGGGACTGGTAGCTTGATGCGGATATAGTGCGATACCGGTCTTCGGGGACTGGTAGTTGTGTAATTAATTTTTCGATTGTTATATTCATATTATAGACATTAAAAGCGGTTTAAGATCACTTTTTAAAAATAAAAATTTGTAACAACTTACTGTTATCCGTTTTATGATCAGGTTTCGCGTTTAAAAATTTTTTGAAGTGTCAAATGGCTTGCTATTTTTTAGACCATAAGATCACATAACAGAAAAGACCTCTTAATGCTTTATTAGTATAAGTGATATTTGAAAATAAAAAATATGTAATTAAATAACTGTTCTTAGCTATTAAAAAAAACACTTAATTTCCAGAAATACAAACTATTTTTTGTGAATGCTATTAAAGCAAGAAAGAACACATTCCTGGTTGTCCAGGACATTCGTTGCAATAACTTGTTACTTTTGTAACCAAATTACTTGCATTTTTGCTTGAATGTGTTTGTCTTAATTTATGATAGCATCCTTGGCATTGTCTTCTCCTTTTCTTTCTTGGCCCAGACGGTTTAACAAAGGTGTGTAAAACTCTTTTGGGAGTTATGGTTTCTTCATGTGCTACTGAAGTAACAATTAACTCGCTTCTTCTAAACTCCATTATAGACAATTTTGAGAAACTAACCTTGTTATAGACAATCCAGGCATTTACAATAGCTGTTCCGAGCAAAAATTCAAAGGCTAATTTACGGTACCATTTTAAACTTTTTCTTAATACAGAATGATAAGAACTCATCTGATCACTAAAATCTACTCCTTTTTTTGCTTTATTGTAATCCATAATTACTTTTGGTTTAAGTATAGGCTCACGCTGCTAGTTTCATTTCCCTGTTGGTTTAAAAGTGGTTGTATGAGTTGGATCAGTACTTAACATTAGAACTGGCCGTTAGTCCATCCATTTTATAATACGTAAGGAGTTGTTCTGAGTACCACAGATTTCTCCCTTTTTCATTTTTTTAGGTAGCGTTTTGGGAATTCCTCTTCTGTTGGACCTTAGGGTTCCACAATAAATGATTTGTTTTTTAAGCAATGATTTGGCTAAAGGTAAACTAGAGTAATAATTATCAGCATACAAGTAGCGGTAGTAGTCATTTTTGCACTCTACACTTTTATGAAGATCATACATTATCTGCTCACTTTTCCATTTTTCCATTTTGTAGATTCGTTGCGGTACTTCGGGATGAATCCCTTTATACCTTCGTCTTGTTTTTTCGATTAATGTGGTTGTTGAGATTGGGCCTTTTATGGCTTGTGGATATTTTGTTGTTTTCTAGATTTGGTTTTCTTGTCTGAGGGCTTTTACTATTCTCATTACAAGAGCGAAGTCCTCGTCTTCGGTTCTGTTTGTTTGTTTTGTCGGATTTGCGGCGATTTGTGCGTATGTAATGGTCTTGTCTATTGTTTTTGTTGGTGGTCTTAGCTGTTGTTTTTGTGTTTCGTATTCGGGTTTTACTGGGCATTCGCGGTAGTTTGCCGAGTGTGGACCGGAGCAGTTACAGCACTTCGTCGGTTCTACGGATTCTCTGGTAATCGAACATTGGCGTGTGTGATGCGGCCCCGCGCACTTTACACACCTCGCTGCTGCGTGGCATCCACTCGTGCTGTGTCCATAGCGCTGGCAATTATGGCATTCCCCTATGCCAATTTTAAACGATTTGTCACTTTGACAGTAAACTATTTTATTCGTTAAAATCATGAATTATATTCTCAATAGGAATACTGCCTTTTTTTTTTGAATAAAATTCCAGAACTGCGTAACATCAGTTTTAATTTTTCAACATTTGAAGTGTAGCTTTTATATGAAGTGTTTATTTGAGCTTTAACATGCGAACGTAAATGATCAAAGTTTTGAATTTATGACTTATTGTGAATATATATATATATATATATATATATATATATATATATATATATATATATATATATATATATCAGAAGTCATGAGCTCACAATGGTCCTATTATTAGTAATGTCTACAACAAGGATGCATGTCCACAATTTTCAGCGTGCCCGTTCTAACATCCCGACTCGTATATTGAACATCGCACAGTCTTTCCAGTTGTTTCATTATTCATTGCCTCCATCTGACATGAAGTTTTCAATGTCTTACGTAGATTATTGTAGTTGTTTTTACCATGTTGTCTTTCGTTATAAACATTAAAAAAAAGGTTGCATAATTATCCTTAAAAAATTGTTATTCAAATTATTTCACTTTGTAGGTTGGAAGGGCGTGTTCCACACCAGATATTTTTTTTTGATAGCGTATCATTGCTTTCTCATATAGGTCTGTATAAAGAGAAAGTTATGTAATCGGTTTAAATTTTCAAACACTTTTTTACATCTCTTGACGTTTTGTGGCCTAACAGTACGAAAAGCTATCAATAAAAAACAAGTTTTTAGAAAAAACAATTTCGTTTCTGTCTGTGTCTGTGCGTTTGTGTGTGTGCGGGATATCTTTTGAACCATTGCTATCGGTATGAAATTAGGTATAAAAACAAACTAATGCTTTTTGATACAATTTCAAAACAAAAAAAGTATATTATAATCAGTGGTGCGCCGTTTTTAAGGTACAAAATTGTGAATTTTTTAATTTATCAACCGATTTTTTTGAAAGTTGTGTATTGGGGGTTTTTTAAGACCGCTAAGTATAAATGATTTTCATTAATAAGAGGATTGGAACCCATTGCGCATTATTATTATTATTATTCCTTGTATTATTATTTTGGACAAAGTTTATGATTCAAGAAAAATGTCCTAACACGAAATAGTACACACACAGATCAGTATATACGGTACATTGGACTTACCTTATCAAAAAAATGACACAGCACAAAATGTGACGCTTTTCTTTAAAATAACTTGCGTAGGAAGCTTATTTATCCACCGTTAATTCTAAATGTGTCGTTTCTCTTGAAAGCTTGATGCCCTCCACGATTTACTCGACACAACTGAAGTTGTGTCATTTATCGACAAAACCGTGTAAATCCTGCGCAGTAGAAAAGTGACACGTGCGCCCTCTACCGCTCAGTTTATGAACTAACTTTGTGACTTATTCTCATAAAAGTAAAGTGGTTTTGTATACATTGTATCAATTATCCCAAAAACTACGATTTTGGGTTGTGTCATTTTTCTTGTGCACCGACGATATGTACACTTTAATAAGTCATCCCATTTGTAAATAAAGTACATTGAACAAAACAATACATTTTTCCAAAATGTGTCGTTTTATACTTAAAACTATAACTAATCACAATTACCACTTATAGGACAATACATAAAATAAACTAATTATTACAAAGTATGTAAGTATTAATTTGATTTAATGAACATCTATAATAGCCATTAAAGTGTTGAAATTACACTATTAACTATAAATTAAAAAAAATTAATAAATAAATAAAATATATCTAAAAAGTACAATAACTAATATTGCATCGTAAGCATGAACATTTGAATAGTATTTTTCAAAAGTAATAGAACAGCGATTAATATCACATTCTGACGATATTTGATTGAAATTGATAGACATAACAAAGATGGGCAACTTTTTAACACATTACTTAAGGCAGTGTTACAATAAAATGTAGTAGGGTTTTGACAGAATCGCTGAGGCACATCAAAATCTAGGTATGACAATAAAACGAGAGTCATTTGATTGTGTAACAACTGAATGTTGAACTTAGATAAGAGTAGGTCATTGTCATAACCAAGTATTTTTAAATTTTTCAAATTGAAAATTTTGCCATTCTCAAACCAGACTTGCATACATTATGAAGCTAAATTTGTGATCAAACGTTATACCTAAATCGGTAACCTAATTGTAGCGGCTAAACAGACGATTTTCACAATATACGGGTATTTTATTGGCTGATTTTTTTTGAAAATGTTACTACCTTGCACTTTGCAGCATTAAGATATTGATTATTTTAGCTCACCAACTTTAATATATTTTCAATCTGCAATTGCAGCTCGTTACAGTCATCAATAGTCTTAACCGAACAAAAGATTTTTAAGTCGTTAGCAATTAACAATTTTTCAACGGACAGGCTAGATGGTATGCCGTTAACAAATGGAAGAAAAGGTAAAGCCCAGTAGATCTGTGGAACACAAAGGAAGGAACGAAATCACTAGAATGATGATTGTTAAATGACACATACTGATTTCGGCACTTCAAATATGACGTGAAAAACTTTAACAATGGCGCGTCAAAACCAAACGTTTTAGTTTTAAATGATAATGCTGTGGTCTATTTCATCAAACACTTTTTAAAGTCAGTATAAATTGTATCTACTTCACCTTGATTATCAATAACTTTAGTAGTGTATTGAGTGAAATACATCGGATTAGTGAGCATAGTTCTGTTTGGCATAATTAATACCATGTTGCCATGAAGAAATATAGTTGCAGACTTGTGTATAAATTATAGAATGCCGGGTGATTTCAAATATTTTCGCAAAATTTGAAAGAATACTGATGTGTCGATAATTAGTAATGAGTGTGGATAGCCAGATTTTAGAATTGGACAAATTCCGTGCTATTTTCCATACATTTAAAGCGGAATTTTTAATGCGAGATTAAAGATTTAACGGTTTAGCTAATATCATATGGTAATCTCTTATCAGGAAGCTGGAGATGAGATCCTATGCAGTCATTCTGTTACTAAGTTTATTTAACGCAGTTAATATTTGAATAGGTTGACAATCATATCTGGTGTATCGTATAAAATGTTAATGGAATAGATCTTACCATCGGGCATAATATATCTAGTGTTATGATTATCATTATTTATTAATCATACCATGTGTTATATTTGGTAAGAGAATATAATGAACGTTAATAGAAAAATATTTTTAAAGTCTACTATTTTAAACGATTTGTCACTTTGACAGTAAACTATTTTATTTGTTAAAATCATGAATTATATTCTCAATAGGAATACTGCCTTTTTTTAATAAAATTCCAGAACTTGGTAACATCAATTTGATTTTTGCTTTTATATGAAGTGTTTATTTGAGCCTTAACATGCGAACGTAAATGATGAAAGTTTTGAATTTATGACTTATTGTGAATATCTTCAATAAATGATTACAAAAATTTATAGTATAGGTCAATTATTTCGTCCGAAGTATATTCAGAAGTCACGCGAGCTCACAATGGTTCCATTATTAGCAATGTGTACAACAAGGATGCAAGTCCACGATTTGCAGCGTGTCCGTTCTAACATCTCGGCTCGAATCTCGAACATCGCACAGTCTTTCCAGTTGTTGCATTATACATTGCCTCCATCTGACATGAAGTTTTAGTTGTTTTACCATGTTGTCTTTCGTTATAAACATATTAAAAAAGGTTGCATAATTATTCTTAAAAATTATTATTCAAATTATTTCACTTTGTAGGTTGAAAGGATGTGTTCCACAGATATTTTTTGATAGAGTGTCATTGCTTTCTCATATACGTCCTATAATATATAGTAATGGTGTAAATCAATGTTTGAAAGCGTTCTCTATACAAATCGTTAAGATAACTAGAGACACCAACTACTCAATAAAAGATAATGCCGTTGACTCAGGAGGTGGATTAAATCGGGTCTGGTTCTTGCTTTTTAATTTGTGATTACCAACAAATTTCTGCTTAGTTATTTCCACCTAACATCAATAAAGTAACTTCAGGGTAACAATAATAAAGTTATCTCGGACGCCAAGTTATTTTTTGTATTACGCTCGGAATAACTAAACCGAGGATACAATAAAGCATTCACCCAAATGTCAAAATAAAAGATATACAAACTATGTTTATTAAGCACTTAAATTTGGGATTATATAAAATAAATCTTAAAACTAGTGTTAATAGCCTTATCCTTCTAAGTCATTGGGTATAAATACCTGTTATAAAATTTTTGTACAACTTCTTGAGAACCTCTGTTATCATAAGGAATGCGGAAATGTAAACCATCGATGACGTAATCTTCGTACAAAGTTGAATTTATTTCTTACAAATTTATATTCATTGAAATTTGAATAATCCAGAATTTATTGCATTCTCTTGAAGGTTCAAATAAAAGGTGTGATCTAAATTTAGATCTGAATTAAATGCAAAATGTAATCATATAATAAAAGTATCCAAAATGGTAAAAGTATAAGTGTAAGTAGAAGGGTAAGCAGAAGTGCCTGCAAAATCAAATATTTCAGATTTTAATATAATACGAGTTAAAGGTGTCTTACCATTAAATCAATGGCACTTTACACAAAATTTACGTGGAAACCAAAATGGCTTCTTTCTTAAAACAACGTACATCACGGTATCAAGTGATGTAGCGATGCGCGTGAAATATGTGCAGAAAATAATTCCACGATATGGAAGTATAAACCCTTAGGAAAATATGCAACTTAAGTTACACCAATGCAAATTAAGTTACCTACCACATTCTTATAAATCATTAATAATCAAAACCCTTTTTTAATTTTACAACTAAATGAACGAAGAACGTAAAAGATTCATTACAGTCCGTGTAAAGAGAAAGCTATGTAATCGGTTTAAATTTTCAAACACTTTTTACATCTCTCGACATTTGTGGCCTAAATAGTACGAAAACCACATTTTAGAAAAGAAAATCTCGTGCCTGATTGTGTGTCTGATTAAAGCTATCAATAAAAACAAGTTTTAGAAAAACAATTTCGTGTCTGTCTGTTGTCTGTTTTGTGTGAGGATATCTTTGAAACAAACTAATGCTTTTTATACAATTTCAACACAAAAAATATATATATAATAACCAGTGGTGCGCCGTTTTAGGGTACAAAATTGTGTATTTTTAATTAGTATAAATCATTTGTCATATTTAAAAATTCAAAATGGCGGATCAAAATTAGGGATTATCGTATTTATTTAATTTAATTTTCAAAGTCGGGTATTGAGGGCTTTAAGATCGCTAAGCATAAATCATTGTCAAAATTAAAATTTCAATATGGCGGATAAAAAATTTGGTATTATCGTGTTTTTAAAATCCGACATCACTAAAATACAGGTATTGTGGGCTATTATAATGATCAATTTTGCAAGTTTGTTAATTTGTAAAACATCTAAATAAAAAAATTTTAAAAACTGCCAGTGGCGCACCATTTTTAAAGTCAGGTATTGGGGGTCTTAAGATCGCTAAGCATAAATCATTTGTCAAAATTCAAAATGGCGGATCAAGCCTGATTGTGTCTGTCAATAAAAAACAAGTTTTAGAAAAACAATTTCGTGTCTGTCTGTGTGTCTGTTTGTGTGTGATATCTTTTGAACCATTGCTATCGGTATGAAATTAGGTATAAAACAAACTAATGCTTTTTATACAATTTCAAAACAAAAAATATATATAATAACCAGTGGTGCGCCGTTTTAGGTACAAAATTGTGTATTTTTAATTAGTATAAATCATTTGTCATATTTAAAAATTCAAAATGGCGGATCAAAAATTAGGATTATCGTATTTATTTAATTTAATTTTCAAAGTCGGTATTGAGGGCTTTAAGATCTAACATAAATCATTGTCAAAATTAAAAATTTCAAAATGGCGGATCAAAAATTAGGTATTATCGTGTTTAAAATCCGACAGGTATTGTGGGCTATTATAATGATCAATGTTGCAACTTTGTTAAATTGTAAAACATCTAAATAAAAAATTTAAAAAAACTGCCAGTGGCGCACCGTTTTTAGGGTGCAAAAATTTTTTTTACGTCTGGTCTTGGGGGTGTTATAAGATCGCTAAGCATAAATCATTTGTCAAAATTAAAAATTTCAAAATGGCGGATCAAAAATGGGGAATTATCGTGTTTAAAAATGGATATGACTCAAATTCAGGTATTGTGGGCTTTGAAGTTATTTATTTACATATATGAGAAAGCATTATGGCAGGTAATTTGGCAGCGGTTTTTTATTTGTCGTGGTTGGATTTCCAAACTTAAATTAATAATTACGCCTTGCTCAATCAAAAACTACACTGAATTATCGCTCTAAAGCTCTTAATCCCTCCTTATTTTCGTGAACACGTCTTGCAATCAGTATTAAAATTTTTAATCTGCTACTAACTCCTTTACCGAAACCAGTTACAAAACATTTGTCTGTGAATAACTCCTACATTAATAGTACAGCCTAGACGTATTAAAAAACAAAATGTAAATTGTATTACAAAGCATGTTTAACTTAATACGTTTGATTTCAGTTGAGATTGTTCATTGTGTAAATCTATTAAATGCGCTGTATTTTAATATTAACTTCTGTAAGTATTTTCATTTATCATAGTAAGCATGGTACACACACTCTATTTCTAATAGCTACATATTACTGCACTACAACTAAAAATAAGGATTTGTAAATAATACAAATACTATATAAGCTTATCTCTTATCAGATGGTAAATTGCCAATCCATCAGAGACTTGGAATTCCGGGTAGCGTCAATATATTTAACGAATCTAAAATTCAAAAGAAGAGTGCAGGAAAAAGGAGTAAGAGTAGAGCGAATTATGAACAGGTATTGTACTTAGAGAGTATTTTATTTATTTTCAAATTTCTTATTTTAACATAACATATTTATAGAATTCACATACGTTATTTAGTTGAAAATCTGTGATAACTATATTAATAATGTGATGAGAATGTGATTTTAAAAAGAAATTTTTTGTGATATATTTTTTTTGTGTATTCGAATGTATGTGTAATTTTTTTTAGTTTAAAACTAACATGCATGTCAAAAACAATTTTTAGCGTTTTCATTTACTTGGACATTTTAGGATAAAGAAGCCATTTATATTTACAACGTTCCTTTCATAATCTTTTTTACTTTACTGTCTTCATGAGAGGTGTTTGTGAAAATTTTTTGTAACATTTGCTTAATAATTTTAGATTTATGAGTATTGTGTTTTTTCGGTTTATGATTTTAAATTTGTATTCGAACATAGTTTATTCATAAAGTTTAGGGATTCTATTTGTATACACTGGCTACTTGTGCGGTAGATATTTTTTATATTTAAAAAAACGGAATTTGTAAAAAATATCTACTTTATTAGTAAAATGTACAAGACTACCTATTTTTACCTGTCCTTTAGTGTATGTAAGCTTAAAGTTACGATATATTGAAGTGAGCATACAATCCTTTTTAACCTAGATCCATTGTATAACGATTATAATATAAAAATTATGCCTTTTAATGTGTGGCATCATTTTTATAAGTAGGATGTTTGTATTATAATTTATATGAATTGAAAAGATTATTAAACAGAAAAGAGGCGTAGAAAATATTAAACAAGACTATTTGCAACAATTTAGGTCTAATTCTTCAACTTCATCATTGCCCACATAACCATCCCAATGTGGAAGTAACCAATTAATGGCCGAAACTAAATGCACAAATCCAAGCAATGATCCACAAAACATCACTGCAATCCAAAAATAACGAAGAAAGGACACTCTTAATTTCTATTGTATAGTCAATTCATAAAAATATGTAAATGTAGATTTAGTAAGTTCACTGTTATTTGTTATGTTGGGATGAGTTATGTATATGTTTGTATTATTTATTTTATGTGTATTAATTTAATTTGTATAATTGAAATAATATGTTTTAGTAATCAGATTTTAAAGTTTTTTAACCCCACTTTTATCTGTTTTATCTATTTTATGATATACGAATGTGATGTAAATAATGTACATTTTTAGGAATAAGTTTTAATAAATTACTTTTATTTTTAAAATGATTTCTAAATCAATTTAAAATCCTTTATTTGTTGTGTAAATTTCTGACAATACTCATTCGCTATGTTTAAAAATGTTGGTTGCTCATGGATCAGTTTTTGTAGGTTCGCAGCTTTGGGTTGAAAGATTTTAAGTTGCATGATCTAATCATCCAGTCCTAGCGGGCAAGAAGGTAAAGCAGTGTGAAAGAGTGTCTACCAAACTAGTTGAAATCTCAAGTGAAAAAAGATTCAACTAACCTGACAATGCTAGTAAGTGAATAAAGTAAGGAGAGTGTGATAATAGCAAACCGAAAATTTGATAGGTTTAAGTAAGCAAAAGGCATTAAAAGAACAGATATAACTGATAAGCTGTATTTAAAATTTTTACATCTTTCAAACCTTTATTTAACCCTTGTGTACACTGTCCCATTTTGGTTGAAATTGTGGGGTATCTCGTTTGCAAGCAAATATAGAAGAATGCAATTTTCCTGACCCTGTTCTACTTTTTTGTGAAACAAACGATGTCACAAATAGAATTGTCATAGTCCTCTTAGTATCAAAAATAAAATTTTAGTTTCCTAGATATTTGGACATTTTAGAAATGGTTGTGCCTGAATTGTTGCATGACATTTCTTTAGCTCGCTTGCCCCAAATTCATTTCCAACAGGATGGAGCCCCATTTCACAATGCGCAAATTATACGCCCGTTTTTGGAAAACAATTTTGGTAATAAATGGATTGGCACTAATAGATCTCCGAACTTGTCGGTCTTAAATTTCTTTTTATGGGGTTACTTGAAAAATAAAATATACCTACCAAACTCAATAAGATTGGCAGCTTTGGGTTAAAAGATTTTAAGTTGTATGATCTAATCATCCAGTCCTGGCGGGCAAGAATGTAAAGCAGTGTGAAAGAGTGTCTACCAAACTAGTTGAAATCTCAAGTGAAAAAAGATTCAACTATAGTAAGTGAATAAAGTAAGGAGAGTGTGATAATAACAAACCGAAAATTTGATTAGGTTTAAGTAAGCAAAAGGCATTAAAAGAACAGATATAACTGATAAGCAAGTGCAAAGATAGATAAGAAATTTAACACACGTTTAAATCATAAATAAAGAGCAGGACTGTATTTAAAATTTTTACATCTGTCAAACCTTTATTTAACCGTTGGATACACTGTGTCCCATTTTGGTTGAAATTGTAGGGTATCTCGTTTGCGAGCAAAGATAGAAAGATGCGATTTTCGTGATCCTGTTCTACTTTTTTGTGAAACAAACGATCCCACAAACAGAATTGTCATAATCCTTTTAGTATTTGAGATACAGGGCAAAATTCAAAATTTGCACATTTTAAGCACCCCTTGAACTGCTTTGCCTTGTAATTTATTGAAATGGTGAATAGTGGGTGTCATACAGAATTTTCCGTAGAATTTAGTGGTGTGCATAGTTTTCCCCACAAAAAGTCATTTACTTTGCAATAAACCAAAATTTTGTTTTTTTAAATGGAACACCCTGTATATTTTTTTATTATGTAATAGAGCTTACTCTCAGCTTTTAAAAAATATATATTTTGTGGCAATATCTCCTTTCACATTAAAATTTTGATGATATAATTGGCCATGAAACCTATAAGCTTAGTAAAATACTTATCTTTTTTGGGATTTTTTAATGGTGTACTTTAAATTATACAATCTAAACGTTTCAATAACACTTACAGTTATCTTCGTCAGTAGTAATGTTTCTTAAAAATTGTTAAAGATGTAGTAAACAATTTTGTCAAATTTGAAAAATTCAAACATAAACATAAGCCTGCTATTAATATAACAGTTTGAGAAACGTATAAGCCAACTATAAAATTGTTAAAAATCTTTTATATTCACATTTAGAAATTTCATCTATTTTGAATAAAGAAGATTGGGATAAAATTGATTCTATAACGTTTAAATCTATGGAAATAAATTTTGACATCTCATGTCAACGTCAAAAAGAAAAATTTAATAAATTATACAAACAACAAAATAATAGACCATCTATTGATTGTAGAAAAACAGTTATAAACCTTTCTGATAATGTTGTTTCAGATTATGCTATTGAAGCGCTTTCTAAAGGAGGAAATTTTGCGATAACACCAAGAGTAATACCTTTTGAAGATATAATTTCCAACATCGAAAACTCCATTAGATTATTACCTTTTGATGCTGCTAATGAAGTTAGATATAACACCGTTAACATATTACGTAAAACAAAACCTCCAAAGAGCAACTTATCCTTTCGTCAACGACATGCTTTACTTGATCTTAAACGCAATGAAAGTATTATAATATTAAAATCAGATAAAGGTAATGCAACTGTTATATTAAATATGAACGATTATAACACTAAGATAGAACAATTGTTGGGACCAGAAACTTATCGTGAAATACCAAAAGATCCAACAAAAAAGTTTCTTTTAAAAACTAAAGAGCTGATTAAATTATCATCTATTCCTGAAGAAATAAAAAAGAAACTATCTAACTCTGAAGCCATTTCACCAAAACTATATGGTTTACCAAAAATTCATAAACCTAATATTCCTTTAAGGCCTATTGTTAGTGCAATTGGTTCTCCTACATATCACCTTGCAAAACATCTTACATTCTTATTACAACCTCATATAGGAAAAACACCCCATTATATTAAAAATTCTGCCGACTTTGTTGAAAAAATGCATAATTTCAAAATTGAAGAGGGTGATATAATGGTTAGTTTTGATGTTATTTCACTTTTTACAAAAGTACCTCTAAAAGAAACTATTGAATACATAGATCATCTTTTTCCAAAGGACATAACCATTCTTTTCAGCACTGTCTTACTACAACTTATTTTCAGTGGAATAATAAATTTTATGAACAGATTGAAGGTGTAGCAATGGGTAGTCCCCTTAGTCCTGTTATAGCTAATTTTTATATGGAAAAATTTGAAACATTAACGTTACAAAATACACCTAAAAAACCTTCAGTTTGGTATAGATATGTAGATGACACATTTGTTATTTGGAGACATGGAGAAGAAGCACTGCATGAGTTTTTGGTTTTATAAATGGTATACATCCTAGTATTCAGTTTACCATGGAAAAGAAACTAATGGAAGTTTACCATTTCTTGACATATTAATATCTAAAATAATAATTCACTATCTTTTAAGGTTTACAGAAAGCCGACACACACTGATAGATACCTTCATAAATTATCCAACCACCATCCACGTCAAAAATTAGTGTAATTAAATCTTTAGTAGATCGAGCAAAACGAATTTGTGACCCTGAATTTTGAATGATGAATATAAATATTTAAGAAAATCCTTGCAAGATAATGGATATTCACTTACAGATATTAATAATGTTATTACACCTTCTAGGCGTAACCTTAAAGAAAAACCAGTTCTTAATGTTGGTACTGCTTTTCTTCCTTTTATAGCTAATGTTACAAATAGAATTGAAAAATCCTAATCAAATATGGCATTAGGACTATTTTTAAACCTACAAGAAAAATTAAAGAACATTTAAGATCACCTAAAGATGTGTCAAACCCTTTATCATCTTCCGGAGTGTATAAGTTATCTTGTTCATGTGGAAAAGTATACATCGGGACCACAAAACGTAGCTTTGATACAAGACGCAAAGAACATATGAGATTTTGTAGATTGGGTCAACCAGAGAGGTCTGCTGTGGCTGACCATGCCCTGAATAATTTAAATCATGACATTCAATTTGACAATATGAAAATATTGTCAAGACAAACCATTATTATGTTCGTTTGCAACGTGAAGCTATTGAAATATATAAACACCGAATAATTTTAATAGACAAGAAGAAAATCTCCGTTTAAATAGGTTTTGGCATCTTATAATTAAAAAGAGCATAATGATACGCCTTGATTTCAATTTGTTTTCAACTTTTGGTATTTCTAGGTTTTTGCTGTGTTTTTCCTAGACCTTGAAGCAAATGCTTTACCAATTATATGTTAAATTTCCACAGCACTATAATTTAACATAAATGGTTGAAATTAAATTGAAATTAAAAATTACAAGGAACGTTCTGCATTGTGCTTTTCATTGTTAATAACACTTCCAATTATTGATAAAGATATCTCTTTGTTAGATTTAACTGGGTTATTTTTGATGTAATGTTTGGATTTGTGAATGCTTCTATCATTTTAAAATTGAAGTTTTTCACAACTTTACACTTACATCATAACTCGATTAAATTTTGTTAAATGTGTTTTTGGCTGGCAAATTTCATTGTTAGCTTTCGTCGTAGAGAGTGTTCTGGTTTGTCATCTTTGAGGCAGTTTAACAATATTTAATTTTAATGACCTAGTTATTCTTTACTACAATTTTATAGTTGGCTTATACGTTTCTCAAACTGTTATATTAATAGCAGGCTTATGTTTATGTTTGAATTTTTCAAATTTGACAAAATTGTTTACTACATCTTTAACAATTTTTAAGAAACATTACTACTGACGAAGATAACTGTAAGTGTTATCGAAACGTTTAGATTGTATAATTTAAAGTACACCATTAAAAAATCCCAAAAAAGATAAGTATTTTATTATGAGTGTTAATGGTGAAAGTTTACATTTTCTATAAGCTTAGTGTATAAACACGTATTTTCTTGAACGCCCAATATATATTTGTGTATTAAAAAAGGGCTACTAGATTCTTACTGTTTTATCATAATTATAAATATGTAAATACGCGATTATAAGAAATCTAAGGACTTTTTACGCAGAAATGCAAAAATAACAAAAAATTATGCAAATTTAGGTTCAATAGTTTTTGAAACATTCAAACTGGCAAATTTGTTTTTTAATTGGGTAAAATGCATCTTACAGCTTCATAAAAAAATATTAATAGCAATAAAACTTATAACAAATACTTTATATCGAAATTTGTAAGTAGACTGGGCCTAGTCTGATCTAAACCTAATTTACCTGTGAAATTTGATTAAAATTATTTTTGTGCAACAATTGTACATTGTGCAAAATATGGCAGAAAATCAAAATTTTGAAAAATATGATATGCTGATTTGCTTTGGTCAGAGTAACGAAAACACCGACGTAGCAATAAATTTGTATTTTAACAGGTAATGTAGTTTCCTTGGTATAAATTGTGATAATTAAGTAACTTTACATCTAGGTAGGTTTCCAAAACAGAGACAACATAGTAAAATCACGTTTTATAGATTAAAAAGGAATTTAATTAATTATGGATCATTTTCTAAACCAAAAAAATATAATAAAGTCGAGAAAATGATGAGGTTACCGTTTTAACCAGTGTGGAGAGTAATGCTATAAGTTCTTGCAGAACTATGGAAAGTAGTATTGGAGTTTCGAAAACAAGAATCCAAAGAATATTATTTCGCCACCATAAATATAAACTATATAAATATAGGCTTGTTCAACATCTACTTCCTGGCAACACTGAACGTTGGTTAATATTTTGCAATTGGTACTTAAACATGTTAAATATAGTACCCAACTTGGGAAGAAATGTCATATGGTCAGAGGAGGCACATTTTAGCAATTCAGGTGTTTTAAACTTGCACAATAGCAGATTCTGGTCTCAAGAAAATTAAGACCAAATATTCCCCCAACAAGGATGATTTGGACTAAACGTTTCCTGCTTTATATTAGAATCAAAAATAAAATTTTACAGTTTCCCAGATATTTGGACATTTTAGAAATGGTTGTGTCTGAATTATTACATGACATTCCTCTAGCTCGCTTGCCCCAAATTCATTTCCAACAGGATGGAGCCCCATCTTACAATGCGAAACTTATACGCCCGTTTTTGGAAAATAATTTTGGTAAAAAATGGATTGGCACTAATGGGTCGATAATAGATCTCCGAACTTGTCAGTCTTAAATTTCTTTTTATGTGGTTACTTGCAAAATAAAATATACCTACCAAACTCAATATAATAACACATGAACGTTTGACAAATACAGTTACAGAAGCTTTCAGACATTTACAAGATCACCCTATTGTGCTTAATGCTATAGAACGAATTGGAAGTATGTAAAGCATGTACAAGATAGAATGGTCATCAGTTCGACCATCTCTTTTAGTAATTTATATTAAGCTTGTAAAGTTGTAGGTATTATCTTCAGTTTTTAATTTTCTGTTTTTGCATAAAACTTTCTAACCCTTAACCCTGTTTTTTCATGGTCAACTATATCATCAAAGTGTTAAATTAACGTAACATTTATTTTTGAGGGTTATAATGCAAAATAAGTGCCACACAACATATATTTTTTGAAAGCTGAGAGTATGGTCCATTATATAATAAAAAATATACAGGGTGTTCCGTTTAAAAAAAACAAAACTTTGGTTTATTGTGAAGAAACTGACTTTTTGGGGGGAAAACTATGCACGCCACTAAATTAATTGATTAATTTTATAAGAATTTTGTCTTAATAAACGATGTTTTTTCAATTTTTTATAATAATTTGTCACACTTTTATTTGTTCACGGCTAACTTGTTATAATAGGAATTTTTAAAAAGATCCGTTTTTGTTATTAAATTGAAAATATCTCAGAAATTAACAATTTTAGCTATAGGGAGTGCTTAATAAAAATTAAAGAACATAAAGTGTATTTTCACTTTTTAAAATAAAATACAGGGTGATTCATTTGAAAAAATTGACAAAATCGTGTGTTCGAGTTTTGGCTCGCTCTATATTCAATTTGTGCAATAATAAAGAAATGGCACTTTCTCGTAACACTGTACCAATGTCAAAAAGTTATGCCTGGAAAAAATTATTGTTAGATTGTTCTGTCTAGAGTATACTGGACGTTGAAATAAGAATGATTTTCGTGTACAATTGACCATAACTTTTGAAATACCCTGTATAACGTAATGAAACCCTATATTGGAAGTGTGAGGGAGATGAGCTTAATCTAAATTTGAAATAATATATAGGGTGTCCCGTTTAAAAAAAAGTATGTTTGGTTCACCCTAGTAATATGTAACACCCTATAAATACGAAAATAATTTTATAATGTGAAGTTTGAAGTTGCCAATAATTTTTGTAAATAACTTTTTTTGATATCTCCTTCCAGCGATTAAAATTTGAAAACAAAAGTAGATATACTATGTCACTCCTCTCTCACTTTTGTCACTAGATTTGTTACCAGATTTGGAAAAAGTCACCAGAAAATGTAACTAGATTTCAAGGTTGGTAACATTGCCTGCTTCAAGATCACCGCTTCGGGGCCACGTGGCATTAAAGGTTGGTAACACTGTCGAGTCTCTTCAAGGTGACTACTCCAAAGTCGCTCTCATTGCCGACGTTCTTAACGTACACACCCCGTTTCAAGGCCAATTGTTTTTCAAGGTCACACAATGCTTATCTTCAAGGTCACACGCTCCATGCATCGAAGTGTATTCTTCAAGGTCATTGAAGTAACTAGATTTGAAAGGTTACTAGATTGTTTTTCAAGGTCATTTAAGCAGATTGTCCGCATCCAGGTCAATGGTTTTTAGAGGTCAAGGTCATCATACACATTGTCTGCATTAAAGTATATTCCTCAAGGCCATTGAAGTAACTAGATTTGAAAAAGGCACTAGAAGTTACTAGATTGGTTTTCAAGGTCATTGATGCTCCCGTACAGATTGTCCGCTTCAAGGTCACCTAGTAGGAAATGGTCACTCATTGTCAATGTTCTTAACGTACACACACCCCGATTCAAGGTCTTCTTAGGATTTCAAGGTTACGTGATCAACCTTCTTGTTTATCAAAGTCACACACAATTGAGGGTATGTAGGAGGATGCACCAAGAAATCAAGGTCAATTCTAAATCAAATTTTTATTTTTTTCAAGGTCACGCCCCTCGTCAATTCCTTATGGCACAATACATTAGTTGTTTTAACGAGACCATGCATTGGTTCCATGAAAATTCCTATCAAACCATATTTCCTAGTTCAGTGTTTCGATAGCTTAAAGTACATAATATGTATCACCTTCCCATCTGGAGGAAGAATGTTGATATCGAATAAAATCCTAGGACGGTACTAATGACTAGAAGTTTGTCAGAGTTCCCACGCCCAAACATAGATATGCAGAGCCAATAAGGAACCGTTTAACTTTGATGGGTTGAGTGCACGAGGATAGAATACTACCGAAAAACTAGTACTACAGAAGCTTTTTGACATTTGTCAGCAATAAACACACTCTTTGTAAAATGATTCTAGTTAAAGCATGTTTACGTATGGTTGGGGAGACTACTATGTTTGTTGGTTTTCTGACTGCACTCAAACTACTCATGAACACATCCTTTGTATTTAGCAGCGTTTTAAATTTTCTTCTTTGAAATACTCGTAAAAGCGCTCCTCCGTTTCTAACACTATACATTCACCATACTTCTCAACCTTTCATGCTTCTACTATTTTTATATATTCCTTATTGCTAATACACAGATTCATCATTTTTTTAGTTTCATTCACTCTAAATCGAGTTTTATTGGCTTTATTAACGTCTCCATTCGCTCACTCCTCCGCACTTACTGCTTTCTGTCCAGATTTTTCAGACCCACAAAAAGTCATTATCGAAAACGGTTTAGAATTTGTTAAAAACTACCCATGGACGATAACCCTGTTGGCTTATTTCAGCATCTATTAGAAAAACTACCTCCTGCTGGTGGTTAGGATAGTAAGATACTCTAAGCATACTATTTAGCCAATACAGGAACGTTTAGCATAGACAACCCTCTTGTTTCCACGAACTGATTCTCGTTAGAATTGAGCAATAGGAACACTTATTTACTATTCCCAAAACAACCTTCATGTTTCCACAAACTGGTTCTATCTTTAGATTTCTAATCATACCCCATACGCACGACATGGCTGGAAAACACATCGCAAACCTCGAAATAACATCATGAAACGCCGAAACACCAAAACATAGATACATAGATATGTAGATACACGCAGAACCAATAAAAGCACCATTTAACCTTAGGAATTCTAAGAATACCCTTGCAGCTCAGCTTGATTTCCAATAACTGTAATAACTTCTAGGAATCGACGAATTTTGACCTTGAAACGGGGAGCGCGTACGTGCACAGCGGATTAACTAACCTTCAATTCGTATACTGTGGATCAGGATCGGTTCTATATCCTAAACTTAATCACCCACATGTCGTATCCAGCGTCCAATCAGAAGACCGAAAACGTCAGGAAACGTCTATCTGTATTTGGGAAACGGATGCAGTTCTTGGGAGAAACGGGCCAGCTCCTGATTAGGGCACTACTATTATGAATCCACATACTCTTTTATTATTATAAACAACTTAACCAATACAGCTTTTAGCATGGTCATCATTCTTCAATGACAACAACCTGTTTCCATGAACCGTTTAGAATTGGTCCTGCAGGTTGATTTAATAGTTGATTTAACACCTTGACTCGACTAAATTGCTGAATGACCTTGAAAAATTTCGATCGGGTAAGATCGGGATAGCCCATAGGTTAATACATATGGCCTTGACAATTAAATTGCTTCGAGACCTTGAAAATTTCCAACCACACAACCATTTAACCTCGATCCACTTAATAGCATAAACAACATGTCCTTCTTCATATGCCTGCGAGTGGAATTGCAAAATGCCGACCACGAAATTTCGATTTGACATGTCTCGCTCGCCTTAAATGGGTTGTGACCTTGACCTTGACAAATTCTCGCGTGCACACATACACAACGCCAAGAAAACGTCAAAAAACATTAGGAAACGTCAGGCAAACGTCAAAAACGTCAAGGAAACGTTAAAAAGGTCAAAAAACCTCGAAGAAACGTCAAAAAACGCCAAGGAATCGTAAAAAAACCATCAAGCAAACGTCAAATAAAGTGAGGGGAACATCAAAACAGATACACGCAGAGTCAATAAAAGAAGCGTTTAACCTTGACCTACACTTATTAGCATAAACAATATCTGACTACGCACTGATTGTAATAAGATACCAATAAATTGTAACCTTGAATAAGTCAATTTGGGCAATACAAGAACCATTTAATCTACCTTTTAGCATAGACGACAATATGTCTCAACTGGAATATCATCCCCCCCCCCCTGAAAATTGATTTCTGAAGATTGATCTTGAAATGGTGGGGTACCTGGAAATAACACCTTTGACCTTGAGAATAGATTTCTAGGAATTGTAATAACTTCTAAGACATACAAAAGTCACTTTGATTTCTAAGAATACCCTTCAGACCACCTTGAGGATTGTAATAACTGAATTAACACCTCGACTCGGCTAAGAATATCCTTGAATGCTATGTGACCTTGCTGCTCTCTGTATGTTGAACATTTCCCAACACCTGAAAATAGAATCCCCCACACCTACTACTTGAACAACCATGTACTTGAACGCAGGCAATGAGATGACTTTGAAAAACCATATACTTTGATATAGGTAGGTCATGTGTACAATGACCATAATCTTGAAAAACTATGTACTTTGACGTGAACAATCAGGACCTTGAGGAATATACGTATGCAATGTGCCAAAATTGATACCAATACGTTTTGGGTGTTGACCTAGTTAACAATCTATTTTTAGATTTCTAGCAATTATGACCCCGACTCGGCCAGAATAAAATTTTCAATCTGAGAAGGTTGGATAAGATCGGGACACCCCCGCAGGTTAACACACATGACTTTGACCTAGTCAATAATTGCTTGATTGGCGTCATTGATTAGGAATGCTGCTAAATCTGACTTCCCGACATATGGTCTCAACCAGTTTGGTGACCTAACCCTGAAAAGTAGAACCCCCCGCACCTTGAAAAGTCTATTTGAATACCCCATTCAGCTGATTTCTATGAATCCTTGAAAATTGGTTTCTCAGAGACGTGACCTTGCAGGGAAAATGTACGTGACCTAATGCACTTGCGGGTTTTTCTTAATAAATTAATAAGTAGATTACTATACGTGACCTTGAAGAATATATACGGGTAATGTGTGTACGCAATGGCTTTGAAATCGAAAAAGTGGATTCCATAGTGTACGTGATCTTGAAGAGCATCTTCCTATATACCTAGACCGGCCATGGTATTGAGGGTTGATTTCTAGGACTTATGACCTTCAAAATTGATACCAATACATTTTAACCATTGACAATCTATTTGATAGCCCTACAGATGATTTCTAGGAATTATGACCCTGACTCAGCCAAGAATTACTTGGGTGTGACCTTGAAATTGTGTAGGAAACGTTTACCTGTGTTGGGTAACAACTCCCTGTTCTGGGAAACGGCTCCCCTGTTTTGGGAAACGGATATCTGTCTTTGGGAACTGGATCCGGTTGTTAGGAAACTACCTCATCCTGGTGGTTTAGGACAGTAGTTTTATGAATCCACATGCTGTAGGCATAATCTCTTTATTACAATTTTGCCAATACAAGAACTTTGACTCACATTTTAGCATAGACAACGACAACCTGTACGATAACCCGACCTCGAGAATTAACGTCTTGGCTTAGCCAAGAATTGCTTGGTGACCCTGAAAGGTAGAACCCCCCATACGCCTTGAAAAGTCCACTTAATACCTCTGAGAATTGATTTATAAGAATTAACACCTTAGCTTGGCCAAGAATTGCTGTGTGACCTTGAGGAATATACGTAGGCAATGTGTATGATGGCCTTGAGCAAAACAACTTTGACCTTCAAGCGTCGATTGAACAATTGATCGCCTTTGTTCTTGAAAATTGGTTTCTTAAAATTGAGTCTGAAATGGTGGGGGTAGCTGGATTACAATCTAATTTTAGGAATTATGACTAACTCGGCCAGAACAATGGATCGCCTTTGTTTTTTTCTCAGAGGTGTGACCTTGAACATTGTAAGCATAGACTTTGAAGCGTCGGCCTGAACAATGGATCACCTTTGTTCTTAAAAATTGATTTCTCAGAATTGAGCCCGAAATGGTGGGGGTATCGGGATAACAATCTATTTTTAGGAATTATGACCCTAACTCGACCAGAATAATGGATCGCCTTTGTTCTTTTCTCAGTGGCGTGACCTTGAAATGGGGGGAAACGGCTACCTGTGTTGCGAAACAGCTATCTGTTTTGGGAAACGTTTCCCCTGTTTTGGGAAACGGCGGTCTGTCTTTGGGAAACGTCTATCTGTATTTGGGGAACGGAACCACTTGAGGTCAGTGCACTTTGCTGGGGGCGTGATCTTACAAAGTAAACTTCCAAGAATTGCTTCATGACCTTGAAACATGCTTAGCATAGACAACAATCTGTATGATACCCCTGTAGAACACCTCAGGGCTTGATACACAGGCCAATGAACTTCCTGGAATTGATGAGGGACGTGACCTTGAAAAGAATAAAAATTTGATTTAGAATCGACGTTGATTTCTTGATGCATCCTCCTACATACCCTCAATTGTGTGTGACTTTGACAAACGAGAAGGTTGATCACGTAACCTTGAAATCCTAAGAAGACCTTCAAGCGGGGTGTGTGTACGTTAAGAACATTGACAATGAGAGTGACCACTTCCTACCACGTGACCTTGAAGTGGACAATCTGTACGGGAGCATCAATGACCTTAAAAACCAATCTAGTAACTTCTAGTGCCTTTTTAAAATCTAGTGACTTCAGTGGCCTTGAGGAATATATTTTGATGCTTGACCTTGAAAAACCATTGGCCTGGATGTGGACAATCTGCTTAAATGACCTTGAAAAACAATCTAGTAACTTTTCTAGTGACTTTTTCCAAATCTAGTTACTTCAATGACCTTGAGGAATACACTTCGATGCATGGAGCGTGTGACATTGAAGCGCAGGGCGCGTGCGAGCATGGATGACCTTAAAGATAAGCAATGTGAGCGACTTTGAAAAATCATTGGCCTTGAAGCGGGGTGTGTGTACGTTAAGAACCTTGCCAACGATAGCGACCATGGAGTGGGGACCTTGAAGAGACTCGACAGTGTTACCAACCTTTCCTGCCACGTGGCCTTGAAGCGGTGACCTTGAAGCGGGCAATGTTACCAACCTTGAAATCTAGTGACTTTTCTGGTGACTTTTTCCAAATCTAGTGACAAAAGTGAGACAGGAGTGACATAGTATATCTACTAACAAAATTAAAAATGTTTTTCAATAATGAGTTGCTCCGCCACGATTTGCAATGCACTCATTTAGACGGCGTGGCATGCCAGCAATTATAGCTACCTGTGGTATATCAACTTAAGCTTCTTTAATCCCTTACATGTTCAAACCCCCCGAAGATATCGAAGCACAACGGGTTCTATCACATTGGCAATATAACCAGCGGCGTTTAAGTTGCCATCAATGAAGACCAAGGGTGATCTGCTACTGTAACATATTGCACCCCATATCATCACTCCTTGTGTGAGGGCTGTGTTGCGTTCCACAAAAAATTGACTTTTACGTTCTCCACGCATCAGTCTGACCCTCCTACGACCATCGTGGGTCCACAAGCAAAATCGGGACTCGTCACTAAACACAATTCGATGCCATTCTTGCTCCCAATTCGCTTTTTCGTTGGTCCATTCTAGCCTGCGTAGACGATGAGGTGTAGGTGGAAGACATAAAAATGGACGATATGA
Organism: Vesta saturnalis; assembly: GCA_036346205.1. NCBI lineage: Eukaryota > Metazoa > Arthropoda > Insecta > Coleoptera > Lampyridae > Vesta > Vesta saturnalis. The sequence continues at coordinate 2,033,053 of JARFJB010000682.1, forward strand.
ATGCAGCCCATAAGACTTTATCCGGCGATAAACAGATGATATTGACATTCTGGGTACTACACCTCTCATCCAATCATTTGCAATCGATCGAGTTGTTGAAAACCTGTCTCTTGTGGCCAAAAGTCTTAAGCGACGTTCTTCGCGATCTGTAGTCCTGCGGAGACGTCCAGATCCAGGGCGACGTTGTTGCACCCCTTCCTCGGACCATTTGGACCAACATTTCAATACCGTTGTAACATTTCGGTTTACACACCGAGCAATTTCTCTTAGCGAAAGTCCGGCCTCTCTCATGCCAATAATACGGCCACGTTCAAAATCAGTCAATTGGGAAAAATGTTGATGTTGGCGTACTCTTGGCATTGTTCCCAAGTTCAGAACGAAATTGTGAACAAAAAATTTGCAAAATTGACAGTTAATTACACACTGATTGGTTTATTTCTTCAAATTTATTGTTACTAAGTCCAAAGGAAAAAACAAAAAAAAACTACTAGCTAGATTTTATTCAAATTTTAATCGTTTGTCCTAATGGTGTTGCAATTTTTATGGAAGTCAGTATATATACATTCTGAGGATTGGGTTTGTAAAAAAGTGTTGTTTTACTAATATAAAAATGAAATTTAACTAAATGTAATATTTTATTGAAACAAAAAAATTGCAATTCGCAGGCATAACATTTAGAAATAGTTTCTGTGTATTCGTCGCAAATCGGACGATTACATAGTCGGCAAGATTTTCTTCTTTTTTATTTGTTCTTGTCTCTGGGCGCGATACATGTGTATAGCATTTTTACCTTGGTGCCAGTTCCCGATGCTCCAGGTATATTTCACACAAGTGGGTGACCTGTCATTGCTTCTAGGGCAACCTTTGTCGAAAATACCTCGACAACATGTGAATTCTCAGTCATTGTTTCTATAGAAAGGTATGTCCTAGAACCTGACAAAACGATCGGCGGTTGTGGGAAGTGTTTTTAGCCAAAGGGTTATTTTTAGTATAAAAAAGGTAGCTGGCTAGACATCCAATATAAATCATGTTATAATGGCTAGACATCCAATATAAATCATGTTATAAAATAGAGCAGGTAGCCATCTAAGGGTTCTCCGTTTCGTAGAATAATGTGTGTAGCGTCCCCCAGGTACCCTATCTTGAAAAGCGTAATTTGGACTTATTTGCAATAATGGAAATTCAAGAACAAAGCAATCGCTAAGTGATTTATCTTGACTTAATGTCACTATTACTCAAATTAATTGCATACCTTACTTTGATTTTCCGGGCAATAATTAAAACATTAGAATTTATTTACAAGTCTGATATTTAATTACTCGCAAGCCTCGAATTTGATCAAACGAAGTGGCCGTCTAGTGTTAGGTACGTTATGATATCTAAATGGGATAGTCTGGATGAGGTACGTGTTGCATCATGAGGGGCAGGTAAAAAATATTAAACTACTCAAATTAAAATCAACGAACTTTGCGCAACGGTGGTTCAGCCCGTTAATCTACTGTTGTGGGAAAGAACCAGTAATAAAACCCACTTTATTCATAAATAATCAATTGCACAAGAACATTAATAAATCAAATAACACAAAAAAGAACAATGAAAGGGTTAAATATATAACAAAACACCATTAAATCAGGTTAAAGTGCGTACAAAATTATAACTTTAAGAGAACATGAGTAAAAGCAGTTTAGTTACACAGAAACACAATAATAAAAAAAACACATGTAGTCACACGCACAATTGGGTCATAAATAATCAAAATAGAACATCATAATAGAAAATCATGTGACCCTTTTAAAACCAATCATGCCGGTCTTTAAGTAAATAATCACATAAAACAATAAAGCAAATTACGGTGCATATAAAATACAATAACAGTAAAATTGCACATTTAATAAGGTAAAGGCAAGGACAAAAGAAAACAGACAAGGAATTTGCAAGTACCCAATTGTTTAGTGACAACTAAAGCACAACAAACTGAAATAAAAACTCATTAAAACAAGTCTTACAAGGGTACGTTATAAATAGTTCACCAACATCGTGTCCGATATACAAGTTTGAGTGCGTTAAAAAAATACTGAGCCCCTCTCTCTCTGGTTACACATTCAACTATACAACAAATAACAATAAAAATAAATTCGGGGTGTTTAATGGTCTGGCTTGGGAGTGTGTACCAACTGACAATTGCCTTTTACAATTAATAATCAGCGGCATCCTATACCCATTCACCAGCCACCTCTACACAATTATAAATATAACCAACAACCAACAATGCTAATTCACACAAATACCAGAGGGTGAGGGCCCTGTACTGTCCTTTTATTTTAACAGATTTCAGCTTAATGAGTCCGCGTACGTATAAGATACCTTTGCAAGACAATGTTATCTAGGCTGGTAAAAATGATTTTCTGTGAGCTTGCATTTATATAAAAAATACATACTTACACTAGAATAAATATTCCCTTAATGGATCACAGACAAAAATCATTAACATGCGCGGTTTAACCCCGAAAAAAAGACAACTTAGTGTTGGCGAATTCAAAAGAAAAATGTACACGCAAGAATTATTTTAAAGACAAACTGTTTACAATGAAGGTATTTAATAACCTAAAAATCGATCTGGCTCGATTGACACGCTAACTGTAACTGCCTTTCCCCTGATTTCGAACTAACTATGTCTACTCCCCACAAATCAACCCCCGCCTTTCAAAAGTAATAAAAAAACAAGAAACATTAATTTATGTTGGAACAGTTTCATATTAATTCTTGCACGACATCTTAATTTTAAAAATATGCATTTCTCTGTAACAACATTATATTTACGTCTCTCGAGTTTCCCAGTAACAAAGATATCTTTTGATCGCGGTTTGTCCAGCCGTAATCAATCATTAGAGCAATGACATTTTTACATCAAGGGCGCGCACAAGAAAAATTCCAATGATTTGTTACGCCCCTTCAGTAAAGCATTTTCAAGCGTGCACCTGCCACTCACCCCCTATGTGTTTACATACATATTAGTTACAAACAATCCCACATTCCTTAAATAAAAATATATAAAAGAATATTTTGAAAACATTATCAAATTACGACGTATTATTATTTTGTCCATGTTATCTACTCCGCCCTTGGTGCTATTGTAGTAGTGAATGATATCAGGTTTTTCTTTTGGTCCATTGACACTTATCATTATGAATAGTGGAAAGTAAGATGACACTTGTTTTTCTTAGGCACATTGTTTCACTACTATCGAATCGGATAAAACGGGTTATTTCACAAAATCAAGTAATTGGAGAAATTGCCCGATACAGTGGGTACGCATCACATTTCCATAGCTCCCTTACATGTTCTGAACTAGATTGACGCACGTCAGCAATTATTAGGATACCCCAGTATCCATAGAATTCTGTTTCAGTAAGAGTGGGCCGCTTTTTCGTTGGTTTATCGAGATGGTCACCATTCCATTTTACATATACACTTGTAGCTTCCTTTTCGTCTCTCATATTATAATGTCTCACATTGCATGAGAAAATATGCAGTTAAACACATTCCATGAAGAAAGTTTCTGTGTAGATTGTACATGCCCCCGCCTCTGAACGATAAACATCTACATCAGATGCTTCCTCATCTACCTATAATATTTTAATATTGAAGTTGAGAATAACCCCCGATGTTTTGAACCACCTGAAATGCAAATCTTGGAAAGTAAGACCTCAGGGTTTCAATAATCTCTAATTACTAATATAAACTATTTGCAACATAAAGTAAGTTACCTGAACACTATTTGGGATGGACATGGCCTGTGGAAGCTATTCTGCGTCAGAATGATTATCACCATATATTTCATGAGCCACGTTAGAGTTAGATTCAGAATTGCTTTCATCCAAAAGCGATTGCAAATATGCTTGTTGCTCCCTACAGCGCATACTAATAATAGATGTAAAAATATTTAAAAAGACGCTATTTAGAAAAAGAACCTAAGCGACGACAATGCATTTGCAACTGAATCAGCTTTATTCCCGTTTGTTCATGATCGCGCATGCGCAATCCGAATTAATTTCTACTGGTTATAGTTTAATAGGAAATAGCTACAGACATCAACAATTCACACTATCTTAATCTAAGTGCAAAAGAACACATAAGAATTACATAGAGGTACGCTTGTGCCTATCCGTGTATAGTGGGTGTATTTTTTCTGTACACACAAGGGTTAAACTTGTGTATAAAGTTCATCTATCTTCTATATCTATAAAACGCAAAAATTGTTTCACCCTATGTCTGTTATAGAGTATAGACATTGAAACCATCCAACCGATGTGTTCAAAAAAGGTTTCATTAGAAAGGCAATAATGCGAAGATGGTTTTAGATCAATAAAATAGGCACATTCGATTCATTCAGGGTTTTGATTTTGCCGAATTTTGAAATTTTTTAAATTTATATTTTTAAACATAACGGATACCCTATCCGCTATGTTTTATAGTTGATTAAAATAACAAAAATAACTGTATTAAAAATATATGTAGCTTAGTGCTGACTTTTAATGGAGTTTCAAAGTGGGTTAAACTACGGGAATTGAATTCGTCATTTTAATTATATTTTATACCATTTTAAACAAAATATACCTTATTTTCGATAAAATAAAATAACCACGATCAAATTACGTTCAGATATATTCTAAAACGTGTTGTGACTCTAGCATGATCTTAAATGCGTAGCATTTACATGTCCACGGAATGACGAATTATTCTTCCAACTAAAAAAAGGATAATTTTAGCATTTTTTCACAACTGAAAATTTTTTTAAGAAAAATGTTACCTTTAAATAAATTCGTAAACAGTTGTTGAGGTGTGTTGTGACCATAGCGCGGTGCGAAGCTCCACGCTAGTAATAGTATATTATGAAATTAGTTTATAATGCAAGGGATTACGGCATTATTTTAATAATGGAAACAAATGCCATAATCCCGCATTATAAACGAATTTCATATGCTCTTTTGTTGTCGAACTAGACACTTTGAGACACAATTTAAATGAAATAATAATTTCAGATAGTAATAAAAAAATATCATTTCACAGGAGTTCATGAACGGTCTTATTATAGTTTTTCATTATAAGTGTCATTTATTTTTTGTAAATAAATAAATTTTGCAGAAAAGGATTCAGACGTGGATGAAGAAATCCTTAAAAAAATCAGAAGAAGCTGAGTTGAGTCTTTTACCTAAAAAGTAGGAAATCATTTATAAGAAAGAGTTCGACCGATTTATTGAGTGGATGTGCAAGAATAATACGGAAACTGTTACAGAGAAGGCTTTGCTTGCGTATTTCCTTGATCAGGTAAGTTCATTACATCATTTATTAAAAGTAATCATTCTTTGTATTTATTTTATTAGTCGAAAAACTACAAATCGTCTTCATTATGGTGCATGTACTCTAAACTAAAATGTATGTTACGTCTCAAAGAGGATGTGGATATCAGCAAGTTTTCAAAACTTTCGGCATTGTTGGATACATACCAGAGAAGTCATTAGTATTTTCAAAAGAGCACTTATTTAATTTGTTTCTTGAAGCACCCAACGACAAATATTTACTTAATAAATATACATTTTAGGTAGTTGCAATATTTGGTATGTTTGGCGGTTGCAGACGCATAGAATTGTACAATCTGTGTGTTGGGGGTATTAAAGAGCAAGGTTCTGTTTTTGTGGTTTATGTTAGAGATACTGAAAGACATAGACCCAAGGTGTTTACCATATTAAACGATGACAGTAGAGTAAATTATATTGGCCTCATTAAGAAGTACACGAGTTTAAGACCGAAGCATGTGAAGATAGAAAAGTTCTTTTTATTCTACAATGGGTGTAAATGTACCTGTAATCCAATGGGCATTAGCACATTTGGTCAGATTCCTCAACAGATTTTCAAGTATTTAAATATTCCCAATGCCGATCAATACACAGGACATTCATTTTGTAGAACTTCTGCCACAATCTTGGCCGACAGTGGAGCTGACATTAGAACTTTAAAACGGCATGGGGATTGGAAAAACGATTCTGTTGCTGAAGGGTACGTGGCAGACTCCATCGAAAACAAGAAGAAAATTGCCAAAACCTTAGGATCTAGTAGCGTACAACAAATGAGTAACCGAGAAATATCTCAACATCTTCAAGCAGTTCAAGCGAATGCCTTCTTGGAACATCTGGGGGAATTTCAATTATTGGAAATTTCAATTCCACCATTAATATTTACATCAGTAAATAATAATTTCTTTAATATTACATTAATTACAGATCATATTCTAACTGTAGTATTAATATAAATAAATAATTTGTTCAGGTTCTTTGTTTGTATTTAGTCATCAAGACGATTTTATGACACATTACAGCACGCATGCCATAAAGTGACAAATTATTAATGATTTGACATTAATAACTAAGGCATTCTAATTCTAGTTAACGAGAAATACTTGTAAACATAAACCTAACATTGAATTTTGAACATATAAATCCGAAATGGCTGACGAAAACGAGAAATCGCAAAATATGATAAAATTACTACAAGAAATCAATAGTAAACTAGTTGTAATGGAAGTTAGAAATGATTGGAGAAAAAGTTAGATAACGTCAGCTTAATCCGTAAACTGTGTAACACCACTTTGGGTGTAAATTGACATTTTGATGCCACCTTGTGTATGTATATAGTAAAGACCGTATCTCCGGAAAAAATTTTAACGTCTCTATATTGTAGTATAAGAAAAGTGTGTAACTCCCAGCCATGATAATATGTATATGAAAACATCCTAACTAGAAAAAAACGCCAAATACGAAGACACCAAGTTGCGCGAAATAAATCACGTGACCGTGTTAAATACTTGGTACAATGCTTAAAAACTCTGCGAACTATAAAAAGGGTTATGGTACGAAGACGTTATGTTGGTAGATCATAGACTAAGTGTTTAAAAAGTGCTTAAGAAGTTCAAGTGCCTTAGAAACATATCTATGAACATGAACAACACATGTGCAATGTGAAATTAACAATAGAGGAAAGTCGCCTAATATGAGGATACCGCCTAATATGGGGTATGAAGATTTTGAGAAATCCATTGCTGCCATCTATTTGGAAATATAAACTCTGCATTACAATTGTATCGAACACTGCAATCATGTACATTTTAATTACAGACATCTACTATATCATATTATTTTAACCTAAAATCGCGTGCATATCGTTTCGAATATTTAGATTCCGTATTCAAAAGAGTGTAATATATAGATAAAAAGTAAGTATTATAAATGCATTTTAGTTAATTCTAAACATTAATAACTCCAGAATTCACCTCTCAAGTTGAAATTGTAACAGTTCATTTATTTTTTTTTAATTTCACAAGTTTATTTGGAAACAACAATTTGCCTAATTCGGGGTACTATGTAATGCTTAATATTAGGAGACAAATGTTACAATATGTAATTTTCAGATGCCGAGTAAACGAAAAAAGTGGAGCAAACACAATATGGTAGAGGCTATTAAGGCATGTAAAGAAAAGCGGATGGGATATAAGAAAAGTTCGAGAACATTTGGAGTTCCACAATCTACGTTAGAGAGGTATGTCAAAATTGATAAGGAGCCCGAAGAAATTGTCATGGGAAAACTTGGAAGGAAACCAGTAATGCTAGAAGAATTGGAAAAGGAGTTGGTGAAGCATTGTTTGGAATTAGAACAACATTATTTTGGAGTTACAAGAAAAGATATTTGTAAACTAAGTTTTGACTTATGCAAGAGAAATAATATAAAAAGCCCATTCAATACCTATAAAGAATGTGCAGGATCAAAATGGCTTGCTGGTTTTCTAAAACGAAATCCTAAATTATCTTTCCGAACGCCGCAAGGAATATCATATGCCCGAGTAAAATCTTTTACTAAAGAAAATGTTGCAAGCTTTTTTGATATTTATGAACCACTATTAGACAGAGTGAACAACGATCCTAGTCGTATTTTTAACTGCGACGAAACGGGCATTACGATAGTGCAACATAAGCATCAGAAAGTCATTGCAATGAAAGGAAAGAAACAAGTTGCGGCCCTCTCGTCTGCAGAACGAGGATCCCTTATGACAGTCGTTATGTGTTTTAGTGCAACGGGTTTGTATATACCTCCGTTAATCATTTTCCCACGGAAAAATATGAAACTAGAACTAATGAATGGCATGCCTCCTGGCTCCACCCATGCTTGCCACCCATCAGGCTGGATACAGCAAGAAATATTTGTACAGTGGTTAAGACATTTTATCAATCATGCGAACCCAACAAAGGATAATCCAGCTGTTTTGGTCCTAGATGGCCACTACACTCACACCAGGAATCTAGAAGTCATAACTGTAGCAAAAGAAAATAATGTTCATATTGTGTGTTTACCGCCGCATTCAACCAATAAAATGCAACCGTTAGATGTTGCTTTTATGTCTCCGTTCAAAACATTTTATGCTCAAGAGATTACTACATGGTTGAAACAAAATCCGGGTCGTGTTGTAACAGTTTATCAAGTAGGAGAGCTTTTTGGAAAGGCTTACATGAGAGCTGCTGTTCTAGCTACGGCGGTTAATGGATTCCGAAAAACAGGCCTTTTTCCTGTCAATCGAAACATTTTCACAGAAGATGAGTTTGTAGCTGAATCGTTAAATGCAGATATTTTTCCACACGAAGTTCTTCCAATCCCAGCGTTACCGGTGGAAGGGATAGAAGAGCCTCTTCATGTAACCCCCCCAAAGGTATCACCCGCCGAATTGTTACCCGTTCCAAAAGTATGCCAAAATATCACAAAAAAGAAGAGGTCTAATACTGGCAAAGCTGCAGTTGTCACCAGCACGCCTTACAAAGAAGAATTGTAAACCAGTTTGGCTAAAAGAACTGTTGCTTCTACATCTAAAGTCGTAAGAAACATCACATCCAGTGTTGGCAGTCGGAATAAATCGACACAGCAAAAAATAACTTGGAAAAGAAAAAGGGAATAAAAAAACGGAAAGTTTCTTCATCATCCTCATCAGGGTCTGAAGTGGAAGTGACTTTAGATGATGGGGGCGAGTCACCATTTACCGAAGATGAAGATGATGCAGAGTGCATATTTTGCAATGATCTCTTCTCGAAGGATTCTGCTGGCGAAAAATGGATTCGCTGTGTCCTATACCTAAAATGGGCCCATTCGGAGTGTGCTGGGAATAATGAAAGAAACTATATTTGCGATTTGTGTATCTAAATAATATATAGATAGGTATGTGTTTAGTACCTAGGTATTGTTTTCTATATATACTACTTGAATAAACGTCTATTTATGTGGCTATATTACTTATACCCCATAATAGGAACACTAGTTGCCTAATATGGGATTTGCAGTAAATGCATTTAGTTTATGTATTTATTGTTATAAATAAATAAATCATTATTATTCAATATCTAACTGATAGCGGATAAAATGAAGTATATATATCCATATTTACAGTTTGCTAGAACAAATTTTTGTATGTTTTTTTTTGATACCTAAAAAAAGTGCGCCATATTAGGCGACTTTCCTCTATAAATACAATAAAATATTACACAATTACTCTACACTTATTTCTTCGTTATCATAATCTGATATAAAATCAGATTCATCCGACGAGTCTCCACTTCTACGTATAATCAATTCCTGACAAACGACATCCATAATATGCTCTTTATTAATGTATTCCTCTTCAATTTCTTTAACATGACGGCACACTTCTTGCCAGTTGCTCTCCAAATCCATCGAACACTTTTCACGAGTTAGTTTTTCAACATCGGCTAATTTAAAAGTTGCGTTTCTCGATGCCACCCAAGTTTTTACAATGGACCATATTTTTTCTATTGGATTTAGCTCCGGGTGGTATGGAGGTAGTCGACATACAGAGCGACCATGTTTCGCAAATATAGCATCAATTGAATATTCCGTGTAGCTCGGTTTATTACATTTTATGAAATCATATAGCTCCACTTTTGTTTGGGATTCATCATGTACGATCCCTCGTTCTTGTAATCAAGTTATCATTTCCATTTTTTTACTGCTAAAAGTTGGATGTTTAACTGTTAACGTGTTGTGATAACTTGCATTATCCATAACAATAACTGACTTTTCGAGCAAATTCGGTAGTAACTGGTGCTCAATCCATCGTTTATAATTAATAAAGTTCATATCGTCGTGATAATCACCTGTTTTTGAGCCCGATTTCAAAACTAAGAGGGCATTATTGATAAATCCCATTTCACCACCAGCATGTACTATTATAAGACGTTGACCTTTACCGATTGGACATTTTAAACCTTCTTTGGAATCATCTACCCAGGAATGTGGCGTTGTATGCGATGCATGTATGTATGTTTCATCTGTATACATAATGGGTCGTCCTGCTCTCATTTAACATCTATTTTATTTAATAATCTTCTTAAAGACGTTTCCTTCCCAGAGAAACCAATGGATTCGTCATCTTCAATAAACAAATCGAATCTATGCAAAGAAAATCTATTTGAACTGGCGTAGATTAAATTTTGAATGATACACGTTCGATATGAACTTCGTAATGAAACTTGTGTAAATAAACCACTCGGCTAACGCCTCGTGGTTTAACTTTACACGCGTTTCATTATGACGTTCATATCGAACTAGTATCATTAATAACTATAAAGATGACGAAAACCGTTGACAATCGTAAATGTTTAATGGAACGATACGATATACGATCTTTACGTTGTGCTTATATAGAGCAATAACAAAGTATCGAAGAGTAGGGCGACCCATTGTGTATACAGATGAAACATATATACATGCATCGCATACAACGCCACATTCCTGGGTAGATGATTTCAACGAAGGTTTAAAATGTCCAATCGGTAAACGTCAACGTCTGATAATAGTACATGCTGGGGGTGAAATGGCATTTATCAATAATTCCCTCTTAGTTTTTAAATCGGGCTCAAAAACAGGTGATTATCACGACAATATGAACTTTATTAATTATAAACGATGGATTGAGCACCAGTTATTACCGAATTTGCTCGAAAAGTCAGTTATTGTTATGGATAATGCAAATTATCACAACACGTTAGCAGTTAAACATCCAACTTTTAGCAGTAAAAAAATGGAAATGATAACTTGATTACAAAAACGAGGGATCGTACAACAAAAGTGGAGCTGTATGATTTAATAAAATGTAATAAACCGAGCTACACGGAATATTCAATTGATGCTATATTTGCGAAACATGGACACTCTGTATGTCGACTACCTCCATACCACCCGGAGCTAAATCCAATAGAAAAAATATGGGCCATTGTAAAAGCTTAGGGGACATCGAGAAACACAACTTTTAAATTAGCCGATGTTGAAAAACTAACTCGTGAAAAGTGTTCGATGGATTTGGAGAGCCACTGGCAAGAAGTGTGTCGTCATGTTAAAGAAATTGAAGAGGAATACATTAATAAAGAGCATATTATGGATGTCCTTTGTCAGGAATTGATTATACGTAGGAGTGGAGACTCGTCGGATGAATCTGATTTTATATCAGATTATGATAACGAAGTGTAGAGTAATTGTGTAATATTTTATTGTATTTATATTGTTAATTTCTTAAGTACTTTTTAAACACTTAGTCTATGATCTACCAACATAACGTCTTCGTACCATAACCCTTTTTATAGTTCACAGAGTTTTTATGCATTGAACCAATTATTATACATGTTCTGCACATTAGGGTTATTGTACTTTCTAATATCTGTTGTGTTTAATTGCTTAATTATATTGATTTATATGTGAAATTTCTTATTCATCTTTAACACACTAATATGTATCGTGTTGACCTTTTTAACATGTTACTGCAATATCTCAATGCTTTTATGAATGCAACATCATTGTGCAAACCCCATAAAACCTGTTGTATAAAAACCATCTGTTTATACTCGTATACTATATTTTCCTCATAACAAATTATATAACTTCTTCAACTTTATTTGAACTTGCATACTATCTAATATTTGAATTCGATCAAACTCTACCCCCTCTATTACACCTATTTATAACCATCGCAATATAAAACTGTTTAGATACGAATTATTTACCCTTATAACTGTGGTTAACCCTTAACCTGACACAAGGAGTCTCTCGGACTCCCCTGATTCTCTCAAGTGAGATATTTTAATAACCAATCGATTTTAAGTTTCGCGCCACGAGATACCTTTCCCGCATTAATTTAACTTCATTAGACGAACGGGCACCGGTCTGTACTTCACCGTCGTAGAGTGAGGGTGTTGTATATATCTCGCGGAGTCAACGAGACTCCACGTGTCGCTTTACGCTATCTATTTTATTTCGCAAAAATTTAGTAAATCTCTTGTTTTTTAGGTTTAGTGTAATTTTCGTTAATTACAATGGCTTCATGCTCTAAGAATATGAATAAGCCGCTTAAACAAAAAGAATTACAGCAAATTGTCCAGGAGATGATGACAAATAGCGGTAATTCAGAATGGAGCGGAGATGAAGATGTAGGCAATGATGATACGTATATAGAAAGTAACCACAGCTCGGAGTCGGAGATGAGCTCTAACAATTCAGATGAGCACATGTCTAGTATCAAAGATGTATCCAAATCTTCTTAATTTTAAGGACGCGAGAAAGCCAATAAGACTAAATGGTAAGAATAAATATTTTTGTACTATTTCGCCACAGTTATTCTTTAGAAAAAAGTACTCACTTCATTCACGGTAAATGTTTTGCACGGTGAAAAAACGCGCTTTAAAAAAATGTACAGAATTTTTTTCGTTTTCACCCTAAATGTTTTTTCAGGTCATCTACAGAGCCACCACGAAATACTAGAACACGTAGCCACAACTTGATAAGAAGTCTACCTGGACTCAAACCAGCAGCAAATCAATTAGGCACCAATCCTGCACCTGAAAACGTATGGCGCTTATTGATTTCCGACGATATGGTTCAAGAAATATTGACATGGACAAATAAACGCTTAGAGATAAAAAAAAATAATAATAGAGACAGCGCGAACGTTAATTTTCGTGAGCTGGGTATCATTGAGTTTTACGATTTTTTGGGGCTGCTCTTTTACACCGAAGTGTTTAAAAGCTCAAAGGAATCTTTGGACAGTTTCTATGCAACGGATGGTTCAGGCAGAGATATTTTCCGAGCAACCATGAACAGACGCCGGTTTGAAATAATTTTATCATGTCTCAGATTTGATGATCCATCTACTAGAGAAGAAAGGAAAGCGGATGATCCTGCGGCTCCGATTAAAAACATATTTGATATATTTTTTTCTAACTGTCAAAAATGTTATTCCATAGGGGAATACGCTTGTGTAGATGAGATGTTGATAGCATTCCGTGGAAGATGTAAATTTCGAATGTTTATGCTAAAAAAACCAGCCAAGTATGGCATTAAAATTCAAGCTATTACCGATGCTCGCACTAACTATCTTTTAAATGCCTACATTTACACCGGGAGAGATAGTGATGGTAGAACTTTAAGTGCGGAAGAAAAACGTCTTCCAATACCATGCCAATCAGTTATCCGCCTTACAAAACCAATCCACGGCACGAACAGAAACGTTACTGCTGATAATTGGTTTTCTTCTATGCCACTGGTTGAAGAGCTCCGCAAAAGAAATTTTACGTTTGTCGGTACGATGAAAAAAAATAAAGTAGCAATTCCAACAGAATTTTTGCCCAGAAAAAATAGAGAAGTAGAAAGTAGTCTTTTTGGTTTTTGTGGTGATACTACAATGGTTTCATATGTACCAAAACAAAATAGAGCTGTTGTTCTTGTATCCTCAATGCATCATGCCAAAGAAGTGGATCCCGAGAGTGGTAAATCGGAAATTATAATGCATTACAATATGAGCAAAGCAGGAGTAGACAGCATGGATCATAAAATTGCCAATTATACATCAAACAAGCGATCCCGACGCTGGCCTATGAAAATTTTTTTCACTGTCCTTGATGTTAGTGGTGTAAACAGCTATATTCTATATAGCTCATACAAAGATGTGGTGCCAGTCACAAGACTTAATTATATAAAAATATTGGCAAATGCTTTGATTACACCACTTTTAAAAGAAAGATCCAAAATGACTCATTTACCTGCAGCAATAAGGATTAAAATTTGTGACATTTTAAAAATACCGTTTGAGTGCAATACAAATTTTGAAGCAACTGAAGAGAAATTAACTGTTCGAAAATATTGCAAGTTATGTCCACCGAGAATTAAAAGGAAGACGGCATATTTATGTACTTGTTGTAAAAATCCTGTATGTTTAAGCCATTCTAAAAAAATATGTCAAGAATGTGTTCAAAAATAATCAAAGCAGTCATTTATTTCCAATTGTTTATATTTTTGTGTTTTCTTTACTTAAGTAATAAATATATTAGTTTTTTTTTGTTTGAAATTTGACTTCCTTATACTTCATTAAAATTAAAAAAAAAGCATTTACCTATTGAAAATGTGGTTAAATCATAGGAGTCTCTCAGACCCTAGGTGTCATTAAACGTAACAAAATGTATATGTGTCAGGTTAAGGGTTAATAATTAAAACGCGAATTACAACATTTCCGAGTAAATTTATGAACAAGTAACATAACCTTATATTTCACTTTTCACAATTAAATAAATGTTTTTTTTTTGTTTAAATTGTCCTAATTATAAAATATAAACATTATAATTAAGAGGTTATTAACTAAAAAATGTACAAAACGTAACTTACTTTTCTTAAAAAAACTAATATTTTTCGGTTGAATAGTACACGGTCACGTGATTTATTTCGCGCAGCTTGGTGCCTTCGTATTTGGCGTTTAGTCTACGCAGTTCAATATTAAGTTTATAGGTTATGATAGAATGGAGTTACGTATTTTCCGAATTTGCTTAATTATATTAATATTTTTATGAGTAGTTTATTATTTTGTACCTGCTTATTTACTTATAAAATTTTGAAAGTATAATTAGGCATTATCTTCATTACAGTAAACATGTCATCCCGGATTCAAAAAAGTTTTAAGGCATTAGAGGAACAAAAAATGGAAACAAATCTTGTAGAAGTTCAATCCCGAACAGATCTCGATGTGTTTGAACAAATAATTGAACAGGCCGATGTAGTATTTTATGAAGAAAATAATGTTGGTATTGCACTTTATGACGCAATAACTTACGCGGTCAATGACATACAGCAGGAAGTTTATGGTAGGTACACAGGCAAAAGTATTACTTGTGGATGATACCGCTGATATAGTAATAGAGGATCTCAATTATGAAGAAAATAATATTACGTGAGGAGATAAACTATGAAGTGAATGCCACACCTGAACCAATACCGACATGAAGACAAATCATCAAGAAATGCAGTCAAATGAGGACATACCATCAGATGAGGAAATTTCATCACATGAGGAAATGCTATCAGATGAAGAAATTCCATCAGATCAAGAAATTGCATTATGTGAAGAAATAACTGGAGAACTGAAAGATGAAGAAAATGTCAAAAATACAACATAAATAAAAAAAGTTGGACTGATAATAAAACCCGACAGACAAAAAACTATAGATTGGTTGACCGAAAAAACTTCAAAATCTCCAACTTTCATGTTGTGGTTTACAGTTCTGAATTTGGAAATATTGTTTATAAATTTTATACGGTCTTTGAGGGAAGCTATGTCCTTAACAATGAAAGTTTGAAAGAAATGATGCCTTGGTTTTTAGTTTTCGATCACAGCAACTACGCCCGGTGGGTGGCAGTTCATTTAAAAGATTTAGAGGAATTGCCTGAAAAGGTACCTTCTGTTTATGAAGAATTTTGCAAAGGTAAGATATAAAAGTAACTTTGTTAATTACGAGATTTTTTTATATTTACATGAAATATTACATTAACTTTATTTTTTTAGGGAATTTTGTTGTTCACAAGACAGGAAGACTATTTTCTGCAATTGTAATCGACCAGGCACATGAGCAACACAATGCAGAAATCAAAAGCTCAGGTGGGGCTATTGGTCTTACTCAAGATCCAGGGTGTCTTCGACGATTTACAACTGCAGGTCCAGGAATTACCTTCATATTGAAAAATTATGAGTGTTCTCAATCAAAGCAAAATCAGCATCATGAGTAATACCCAGCTTTTCAGAAGTTTGGTGAACGGTGTGTAACTTTGAAAGATGCGTTTAATCAAGTTGGTAATCGATTCAAAGAGAAAAGTGAAGAATTATTTGTTTTAGACACTCGAGTAGTGACGCCACAAGCAGCTGTCGATGCTTTGTTTTCACCTGTGTCTGCACGATCCTATTAAAGAACAAAAAAAAAAAACCGAAAACGTCTCTAAAATAAAAACTTTGAAAATAGACATTCAATTGTTTTCAAGACTTTTTATTGTTGCTTCAAGATCTTGATTTGGATCTATTTTTCAAACACGAAAATCAAAAATGCCCACCGGCTTTAACTGATGCAAATGGTGATCTTTGTTCTGGTAGTACAGCTAATCTTTCAGAAAAAATGGAATCTCTTGTTGACAAGAATAATATCGAACTTCCCCGTCACTTTGATGGCATCATTTATGATGGTGGAGCACTAATTCAAACGATTCGACCCAAAAATTCTAAAAATTTTCAAGATTACTTTAATCTAGATTTAAAACCTCACGTTTCTCAACAAGTGAAATCTGTCTCTTCAACAAGAGTTGATTTTGTATGGGATCTTTATTTAGAAAAGAGTCTTAAGAGTCAAGAACGGGAAGGTCGTGGTACTGACCTTCGACTTCAAGTTGTGCCCAATTGTTCTTTACCTTCTAATTGGTCCGACTTTTTGAGAAATAATACAAACAGATCAGAACTTTTTGAATTCTTGGGACGAGAATTTTTGAATAAATTTTTCGGAATTAAGTAGTTCCCAATATTGGTGATAAGATTTACACTTATAATGAACTTTGCACTTCTATTGGTGTGCAAACTCTTCACATGGAAGAAACGGATGGCCGCCTTGTTTGGCATGCCCAAACAAGGTGCAAAAAAAGTACTTGTAAGATCATCGGATACAGATGTTTTGATACTGTTCATTTCTTATTGTGAAGAGTTGCAAGGAAAAGGACTAGATGAGTTGTGGATTTTGACTGGTACAGGCAACAAACGACGATACGTTGCTGTTCATAAAATTGCAGCTTCTTTGGGAAGTAAAAAGTCTGGGAAGAACTTCCTTTTTTGGGTCATTGTGGATGCAAGTCAAGCTGCGAGACAATGCGATGCACATGCAGACAAGTTGGGTTGCCTTGTACGTTTCAGTGCACCAGTTGCAAAGGCGACTGTGACAACAAAAAGTATATACCTAGTTGTTTTCTTCATTGTAATATAAATTATAACTTTATTTGTGGATTTTGACTGGTACAGGCAACAAACGACGATAAGTTGCTGTTCATAAAATTGCAGCTTCTTTGGGAGGTGAAAAGTCTGAAGCCCTTCGGGGTTTTCACGCTTTTACAGGTTGCGACACTACTTCCTATTTTGCGTCAAAACGAAAAAAAACTTGTTTCAAAACTTGGATGCAGCATCCTGAACTGACGGCAGCTTTTAAGACGCTATCGACGCCGGAGACAAATCTTTCCGAAAGGTCACTTGATTTTTTAGAAAAATTTATTTGTATTTTGTATGATCCCCAAACAGAACACAGTTCTTTGCACAAGGTCCGCAAAGATCTTTTTGCAACCAAGAACAAACTTGTGGAGATGATTCCACCTTGCATCAGCACAGTTTACGAGCCATGTATCAGGCAGGACACATATGGGGAAATGTGGAGATGGAACGAAGTGATTCCGCCTAGCCTAGCCTCTTGGGGATGGAAATTGTCGCAATCACAAAGTACATGGTTGCCCAAACGGTCGGAGTTAAGTCAAGTTTGGCAAGAACTTCCTTTTTTGGGCAATTGTGGATGCAAATCAGGCTGCGAGAGAATGCGATGCACATGCAGGCAAGTTGGATTGCTTTGTACGCTTCAGTGCACCAGTTGCAAAGGCGACTGTGACAACAAAAAGTATATACCTAGTTGTTTTCTTAATTGTAATTATAACTTTATTTTTTAGTTCATCGCGGTCTATTGAGGACAACTAATTTTTTTTGTTAATATTTATAGTTACAACTTAAAAATAATTTAATAAAATTTTTATAATGTTTACTTTTTTCTTTGTATACTGTTAAAACAATCACTTACGTACCTAAAAAGTTTTAAAATTTTCCGCCATCTTGAAAAATGCGCGCCATTTTTAATTTTTTTACGTTTTTAAAAATAAAAACAAAAAGTTTTAGTTAATTTCTGGGTGGATCTTTTGTTAAAAGGATCAACAATAAAGTACTTGTAATTTTCTGTTCCAATATTTTGCCGCCATCTGTAAACAAGTCGCCATTTTAGCAAAAATTGACACTTTAAACAAAATATAAAAACTTTACATTATAGTGTTAAAAGTATTTTGTTTCATTTAAGCTACTTTTTAACTTATAATTTCTAACTTATTTTTTTTTATTTTATTACTTTTTCAAAAAAAGCCGCCATTTTGAATCCTAAGGTATGGAATAAATGGATCCTTCACAAAATCGTTTGTTTTGATGTTAAGAATAACTGTGCAAAGCCGTTTGCTTTCATCACAAATGCAGCATTTTTTTATTATCCGCTTAGACTAGATACCAAACCAGAAAATTTAGTTAAAAGGTAAACGCGTAAATGGATATCTTTTGCCTCTTTTCACCCGAGTACGGCGTCCGCCGGATATGCGGTCGTATTTTTGTTTTCACATTACTTCGGATACTTGTATAACCGCGTTCATTTATGCTCATACACTGGAAGTTCTCATCCGGCACGCGTGAAAGGGGCTTACAATTAATAAAAATTGATAACCGATTTCTTATTTGTCATAATTAACACGTGGGGATATGTTAAATCGCTACTCGATGTCTCGATGCAGATAAACCACAATTACTTGGTGCTTCACTCTAGCTACCCGCGGTGCCAATGTGCCAAAAATATTTGAACCATAATCGCATAAAATTATCTCTTTATTTTCTGCATATTTGAAATCTGTTAAACTACGTGACGAATTTTTTACCTTGAATCACAAATATACGAGTTACGCTTATTTTTTGTGCTTCTAATATTAAATAACATGAAAGAACTCAAATCCTAGTAATTCTATACTTGCAATCTCGAGACACTTCAAATAAAGAAACAAACACATATTTTTATAACCATGCGTGACCTTGTCGATATTGTATTAAGGGACAGTGTTTCAACAATAAACAGAGGCAACTAGACGCAAGTGCATAGTTCATTATAGATTTCTGTAAGTCGGTATATTTTAAGTTTGAGAGGACATCTGTATTTAGAATGGTTATATTGTTGGTATATTTTTGCTTTGGATTTAACTCGCTAGGCACTTAAATGCAAATCACCGCAGCCAATTTTTAACCACGTTGTGGTGGTGGATTATTTGCCATGTTCACGCTCTCGATGCACACGTAACAATGTGTCTAACTTTGCACTCACTATCGCTACTGGCTTTGATTTTTTGAATGATCGGCAAAACTCCGATAGAATTACTCTCACATGTCTCGAGGTTCCCCAATCAAAGCTACACTAATAGACTGCAGTGAGTCGTACAATCTCAAATGCATAAAGGCATGCTTTTTTTACGACGTTTATAGACTACAGACGACAGCGAAAGGGTTAACATATTTTTTGCAAAATTTATTATGTATGGGTGTTATTTCTAAACATTCCCTGACTTTTCCAGAATTTCCATGTGTTCCAGATGTGGTATACATCCTGGTATCAACAATTGTAAAAGCGTTAAAATTGGATGTAATAAAAAAAATTGATCCAAAATAAAACATAACACCAAAGATAAATAAAACAAAATGTAATTTGGTCACGTCACACTATAATGTAATGTATAAAATCATTCTTAGTCTCGCTTGCTTTAATGACACTAAAGATAAATTAAAAAGTTACACAAAGGATTCAATTGGCTACAATCATATGTTTGATGTCAAACATAAATAAACAAAAATATGTCAAAAATTACACAAAAATATATCCTTACACGCATAAATTATTTACAGCAACCACAACTATCATATAATTATAAAATAGAAATCAAAATCTACAACCAATTCTGCACTCGTACATTTCTAAACGAAGGTATCTTCCGATTATCAATTTATTATGTATATTACATTATTTCCATTTTTCTAGTATATTACCGACGGTTTCCTAAAAATTGTTTGTCAAATTACCCGATCATTTAAACCGATTGTTACTTACTACGAGGAATTACGTTTGCTGACTGATTAAAATTTCCATGATGTATCACTGAAGTGGGCAGTGGTGGACGATGATGTCGATGTATCTGGGGTGGTGGACCCGGTGGGTGAAGAGGGATATGGGGTAGAACTACAGGTACACTTGGACGATACGTGGGGGGTGGATAACTAGTATCAGGCGTTTGCACAGGTGGTGGATTAGTAATAGTGGCGAGTATATTAGGATGAACATTATTAACAACTGGTATTTTAATTCGCGCTGGAAATATATGGGGAGGAGGAGAGCCAGGTGGCGGAGGTGGAGGTGGAAGAGTATCATCTTCACTTTCTTCATCACCCTGCATTTGCTGCCTTATCACTTTCACCTACCCATAAAATTAATTTATGTAAAGAAACACACTCTTCACACTTACCTTAACTTTCTTCTTCTTCGGTACTTTGTCTTTTTTTGGTAATTTAGTCTTTTTAAATCTCTTCTCCTTAGGCAGTTTTCTAGGAGCTGGGGGTGGTGGGGATGATAATTCTTCTCCACCTGAGGGAGACGTTCCTTCTCCAGGTCTTATACCATCGGCAAATTTCACTTGTTTACGTTTATCAGATAACTCATCTCCCTCTTCCTCTTTATTAGAACTATAACATAATGTTATGTAATAAACAAAACTTTGAATTATTATACCAACCTGTGGCATAATATTCCCTTTCCTGCAGGTCTATATGAGCTATTGAAAATGACTTGTGGAATTGGTGGCCATTGGGCTGGTTTCTGTTCACTTGAGTCTTGTTCTTCTACACCAATGTCTTCTAATATTAAGGCTTGCTAAAATTTATACAAACATATTCATATATATATATATATATATATATATATATATATATATATATATATATATATATATATATATATTACATTTGAGCTTAAGAAAAACATTATGATTATTGTTATATTAGAGTTCACTGTTGTTAGATGATTCACAGAAATCACCACAGTGCTTTCTATCAACCTCATTTAAAATCGTTTATCTTCAAGTAACTAATAAATTTGTCATCATTACTGTCAATTTCGATAGTTCAAGTTGTCTTTTATTTGTAGATTTGGGTCGTCAAAGCGATAGGGCGTGTTTAAGGTAGCTCTAGCTTCTATCTTCGGTTAGTGAAACAAATACGTGTTAAAATAACAACTTCTAAATCAATAAAGTAAGGGTAAGCTTTTGAACAGATTTTTATACCCAGCGGATTGAATATTAATAATAAACAAAGGTAATAATCTAACCATTAGAAATTTGTAACGTGTAAATGGCTCTTTATACCACCCTTTTGCCTAAGGATTGAACTCAAACAGGTTCTTGCAATAAGAATGAATTCTAGAGAACTAATAAAAATAACTTATTTTATCCCACAGTAGCGCGGAGTAAAAAAAGCATTCATAAATACGTATCTGTACTGTAGGAAAAATACCAGATGTGATTTATCTTTGTAATGAACCCCTTTCTATAACAAATCCAAACGTAAGCATTGTCATAGGAACTGTTTTATTAGCTTAAATGATAAAAATAAATAACTAGATAAAATAAACAAATAACTGGCTCTAATTTGTAATGGAAATTCTAAATGAAAGTAATTCCATAATTTTTCTTTTCTCAAATAAATAACAGCAAGTCGCGTTAGGGAGAACAATCTAATCTAAATACAAGTAGGAGGTTACTGAATAGATTTTTATCGGTTTGAATATTACTAATAAACAAAAATAATAATAATCTAAACAGTAGAATTTTGTAACGTGTAAAATGCATATTTAAATAAAAAAAAAGGATAGTAATAATATTTAGGATTGCTATGGCATTGAACTTCTACGAAAAATACGGTTCCTTTAAAACTCATGTCAGATGATTGTTGAAACTCATAAAATCGTACTTATACAAATATAAAAAATGCGACTATGCATGGCAGATAAGTGGTAAGTTTTTGAACATTTTTTTTGTTTACAAATTGGAAGGTTGATTCAACTTTTGTTTTTGGTACTATATGTGATTTTAAGTTTAATTATAACACTGTGTTGCACATTGTCTTGTACTATATTTTTCCTTGACTGCAAATTCAAAATTTAAGCTAATTTATACCTTTGTTACTGTTTGATCTTAATTGTAATTAATTAATCCTAAAAGTAGGCAATTAATGTCGGGAGAGCTAACAGGGCCATTATCGTTATTATTGTTACCCTTCAATTGAATAAAAGTGAAATTTAGAGGATGGAAACGTTTACGTTGTCACGGTTCGCGACAATAATAAAACAGATTTGATAAATAAATATAATATTAAATAACAAAGAACGAACTATAACTCGCAAATTAAATTAAAAATAATTGAAGCATTTGGTCGCAAATAAATAACAGCAAGTCCGGTGAGTGGCGCGAGAGCCAGGAATTGCGTAGGGAGCAATCTGGTTGAAACGTGATGTGATTGAAGGGTATGTAAGTGAAACAAATGTATATGTATATATGTACATTTAGATATTCATAAAGTAAGTCTACACTCTATTATTTATATCTTTCTTGACTTGTCTGTATTTCTACTTCTTACTTGTTTACGTGTCGAGGCAGTAGACAAATAACTGTCCCGTAGCAGGACGATGCCGTTAGTAGGGAATGCCACATCGTCCGGGGCACGATTTGGCCAGTAACCGATCTGCTCGCTATGGTATTACTCAAGAGAACAATCGTCTCGGATCGACCTGGCTACAAGGGAGGTCAAGGTCGAAACAGACAGGCCCCGACTGTGCAAGGAATGAATGGCGAGTCGGTACATGAAATGTTAGAGGTATATATGGTAAAGAATTTGAAATTGCGAATGTAATGCACGAAAGGCACCTTGATATTCTGTGTGTATCGGAGACAAAGCGCAAAGGAAAGGATGCTGTGGAGATGGAGGATGGCAGCCTAGCACTATGGTCAAGAGTTGAGACTGAAGTGCATGGCGCAAAAGAAGTTGGGGTGATCGTAAGTGAAAGAGCGAAAAGATGTGTTAATCAGTACGAATTGGTATCTCCCCGGGTATTGTGGGTTAGAATGAAAGTGGAGTTTTGAAGAATTTTTCTTATTGCATGCTATGCACAGGTAAATGCAGAGAGACCAGGAGAGTGACAACTTTTGGAATGAAGTAGAAAACGTGTTGAACGTATGTAAGCCAAACGAAAGAGGGATGATAGTGGGGGATATGAACGGATGGGTGGGTGTAAAGAGAGAACATACTGAACGCGTTCTAGGAAAGTTCGGAGAGAAAAGAGTCAATGAGAATGGTGAACGCCTGGTGAACATCAGTGCGAAGAGAAGTCTGTTTGTATCCAATACGTGGTTTAAACATAAAAATGTGCATATGTAGGTAGACAGAAAAAATGTGCTTGGTGGAATGAGTCGGTAAAAAAGGCAGTAAGTAAGAAAAAAGATGCGTACATTGCAATGATTGCTGCAAACAATGAGATCTGAGAAAAAGCGAATGTATCCGGTGTACAGATTAAGAAACAAAGAAGCGAAGATGGCAGTAAGAATAAGTAAAGGGAAGTGATGGCTGTGGAAGGAGAGAAAATGCAGAATGATTTTGACGGAAACAAAAAACTCTACTGGAAATGGGTCAAAAATACAAAACGCGGCCCAAAACAGAACGCAGCAAGAGTGATGAATATGAGTAACGAAATAGTATGGGACGATTGTGAAGTTAGGAAATGCTAACAAGAATCATTCGGAAAGCTGTACAATAGTGAGGAAAGTAAGACTGAAGGGTTAAATAAGGAGAATGTAGAAGGAATGGTGAATGAAACTGAGGATATTGGGATAAATGAGGTAGAGAAAACGGTAGGAACGTTTAAAAACGGCAAGGGAGCAAGCGTAGATAAAATCACTAGTGAAATGCTAAGGTACGGGGGTGCAAAACTTATACGAAGATTGTGTGAATTATTCAATGTATGCCTTATGTGTGGAAAAGTGCCGATGGATTGGAAGAGCGCAATCATTGTACCACTTAAGAGTATTTACTCTGCAAGATGAAATTGTGGAGCAAGTGGACGAGCTGGTATATCTGGGTAGAATGTTTACTGCAGATGGTACAATGGAGGGCAAGATTGGACGAATGGTCAATGTCAGAAGGAAATTGATTGGAAGTATGAGGACGATAATGAGAAATGAAAGCATGAGTCTAACTGCGAAATGAGGAATCTATAATGGCGTGTTTGTCCCACGCACGAAAGAAAAATAAATGCCGTGGGTATGAGATTACTGAGAAGAGCATGTGGTAGAACAAGATAAAGAATGAGTGCATAATGAGTGTGGCGAGGAAAAGACGATGATGGATACATATAAAAGTAGTACATTACGTTGGTTTGGTCACATTGAGAGAATGAACAACACATGATTAACGAAGCAAATATATGTGGGTGAGGTTAGAGGTAAGGTCGTGCCTGGTAGACCACGTAAAACTTGGCTTACTGTAGTAGAATGTATGATAAAGAAAAGAAAGATAAGGAGTTTTAAACAATAAAAGGGCATGTCAGAGACAATGTATGAATCTTGCGGAAGCTAGGGAGGTATGCGGAGATACGAAAGGATGGAGAAAGATTGTGTATGTAAAACAAATACGAGGCAGGGATTGTTTGTTTTGCCTACCCCGCAAGGGAATGGAGTGAATGTTAAGTTAAGTAAGGCAAAGTAACTACAACAAAAGTAAACACGAAAGAAACCAGACCGATATTTGGCTGTCACAAATGGGCAGGTAAAGCAAGTTACAAACTATGCCCAGTGATCAGAAATAGGAAAGCTATTAAGGGGATACAATCGTGATTTGAATAAGGTCAGCACAAGATAGGAAAGAAGTAAACTGGAGTTTGCTATGTTTGATTAACTTGAATAAATCTGTATTGGTCTTAAGAACAACCAATATATAAAGATAAGTATCACACACTTGTAAGTAATGTGTTACACGATCAAACCGCATTAGGTGTCGTACAGGCCTACCGAGATAAGCGGGTTGCCAAGTCAACTGCAGTGGAAATGCGCGAGTCAATATAAGACGTAAAATGATTGAAATTAGTTTCAAACACCTTACACTTACCATAAAACAACAAATAACATTCAATCCTGGAAAAATTTACCCTAGGGGCCACCGCAATCTTAAATTTCTCTAAAATAAATAGTCCTAGGCGAGCTGTTAAGTTAATCCTACCTGACGGGCAAATAGAATTGTAGCCTACTCAATACAAAATACACAACTCAAGTTCAATCGCACTTTAGAAAATCGTTTAAGTTCAATTACCCTTAATAATAAATTTATCCAAAGCTTAACAAAATTTTAAAGTATACGAGTCGTCCTAAACTTATTAATCACACCCTGTATATTCGGAAAATCAAAGTAATAAAACGTTATCTGGATACTTTCTAATTTACCGTCCTATACACTACATTAATATTTCTGTCATAAAAATTCTGAAATAAATAAATATCACCCAATTTAGAAAAATACTATTTCGGTCTCTTAATTTTTAATCACAGAGGAATTAATTCGTATTTACAAAAAATGTTAAAGACGTAACGATCGTTCATGAATCAAAAGATTGATTATTATAAAACGGTGTAATCCTCTATGTAATTTCACACAAAGAAACAATGAATTCTTATAATATTGGTTCACTTTTAAGCTGGAATCACCATTTACACAAGGAAGAATAAGTTAACTAGTGGATCCGTACTACCAACCTTTCATAAATATTTACAGACATTACTTCCGAAAACCATTACAACAAAAAATTCAAATCTCTAAATCTTGTAATCTAAACATATAAAACCAGTTAATAGAGTTTGATGATCCTCAATACTTGAATGAAATTAACCATATAAACAATAACATCTCTAAAGATACTCCACAACTACTATCATTATTCAGAGATTTAAAATTATTCTTACAGTAAATTCCGCAGTCCTTTGCTGGGTTAATTTGTTGTAATTAATCCTTATATGTGTCCACTGACAAACGGCCAGAATTAATTACTTAATTCAACCGTCGCATCACTCGGTAACTTAAATATCCAAGTTTTTTTGTTAAGCATTACGCGTATATAAGAATCGGGCAGTTGGTTTGTTATACGCCCTTGAAAACATGTTTGTCACACACTTGAACATGAACATTTTTAAATGTTTTTAACAAATCGGTTTAGTGCTGTTAACAATCGCATATCTACTCAAATCAATAACACTTAATGTCCAATACTGTTTAACTTAACAAACACACCTTTATTTTGTTACTTAAAGGATTACTTTACGTTTCTTTGTTAGATTACGCAGTTCTGTATACACAATACTTTAACTCGATGGTTGCTATTTAGTTTAAATCTGATTCAACACTTCTTAAATTTTGAAAAAAAAACTCAGTATTTTTCATTCAATTCACAAATTAATCATTTGTAAATGTTTAAATACTTCATCTCCAAAATGGGTATTTGCAGCCAACTAATACGCACTGCAGCACTAATTATTAAAAAAAAACACCACAGATCGTTCTTATGACCTCACAAAATACCCGCGCGCGATCAACCCACAAGCGTATCTCTGCCGAACGCCCCCCCTCTCTCTATCTCCCCCCTCTCACCACTTCTCTCTTTTCTTCTCTCTCTCCTTCCTATCTCTCCCTCTCGCTCTCGCGCGCGCTTTCTCTCCCCCCCCCTCTCTCTCTCTCTCTCACCCTCTCTATCGCTCCTTCCGTAGCCAAAGATGGTACAGATTGGCAGACAAAAAATACTAAAGACAATCGCGCGAAAACACTGGCTACTGGAACTGGTAGTGATTGTTCCCTGCAAGGTGTAGTAAAAAATGCACTTTCACGTATCCAGGCTTCACCCTAACACCAATCCCAAGAACATTGGAAAACATTTAAAAAGTCATGGAATAAAGGATCCAATTGTAGAACAAGTTACATCAAAATACCCGGACTTGTATTCATCCTTTAAGGTATCTATTCTACCTGAATTCAAAGAAAAGATTGTAATGCCAAGCAACTGGGCAGTGGGAATATTGCATCAACAATTTTTTATGGAGGATTCAAAAACTACTAGTGAACCGTTAAATACCTCACTATTCAAATTATTGCATCTCAATATATAGAGCATAAAAAATAAATTTGATTTATTCGAATCATTATTGTATAATGCTAAGATAAATGTTGTTAATGAGCATTGGCTATCTCAAAATAAATTAGAAAATGGAGTACTTCTTGGATCGTTCTGCATTGCTTCTTCTTATTGTAGAAGTAATATTCTGCACGGAGGCGTTTTAATGTTTATAAAGTCACACCTAAATTATAAGCCTTCGTCTCAAATTAACGCATTGTGAAGTTTGTGCAATTTACTGCATTGATTATGGTGTAATAGTCGTTACCCTTTATCGATCACCAACAGGAGACCATAGTATTTTTCTGCACACTGTATAAAGAATCTTCATTGCCCTAGGCAAATATTTTAATATTTTAATTTTTGGTGATTTTAATGTTCACTTTAATAGTGATTATAATAACGCAAAATTACTGTGCAATTTGCTAATTTCTTTTGGTTTCGTTCAAACAGTGCATTTTCCTACTAGGAGCGAAAATTGCACAGACAATGTTTGCCAATTTTTCAATTGAAAACTTTAAGAGGCATGCAGTAAATACAAATTTTTCCGATCATCTTGGTGTAGCTATTGTTGTGCAGTGCAACTTTAATTATGGAAAGTTAAACGTGTTATTGAATGCTAAAGTTCATCGTCTTCTTACAATGATTGGTTCTAATGTTCTCTTTAATATACTTAGTGAATGTTCTTGGGACTTTCTTGATTTAAATACTATAGGCACTAATGAAAAATTTAATTTATTTTTCAATAATTTTTGTAATGCATTTAAAATAGCCTTTCCTGTAAGATTAGCAAAATGCCGCATAGTGCGCCCCATAAATTGGTAGAATCATCAATTGAGAAATCTACGCAATACTTTGCACCTAATTAATGAATTGTATAATATGTATAAATTGAACAATCTCCTTAACATGAAGCGAGAGATTATCAAGATCTATCGAAATGCTATTAGAGATGCAAAAATTAATGCAGACAGTGAAGCCATTAATAAGTCTTCAAATCCTATAGGCACAATGTGGAAAATGATCAATTCGCAGAGAAAGTCTAAAGAACAAGTACGTAGTTCAATAACTGTAGATGAATTTAACAGGTTTTTTTTACACAAATATCTAACAATATTGTAATAAATCTGTCTCAACCAAATATGTCAACTTGTGATATTACGCCAATATCTGACGAATTAAAATTTACTTTTAATTCTACGTCTTCAGTGGAGGTGAGAGATACCTTACAGTCTCTAAAAAACAGTAACACCAAAGAATGGTATTAGTGTCAATCTAATCAAGCAAAATATTAGTTTGTATGTACCGATACTTGCAAAACTGATTAACTCTATGTTTGCGAATAGTGTATTTCCAAAAGCTTTAAAAGTTGCTGCTGTTATTCCAGTACATAAAAAGGGTGACTTAAATGATATAAATAACAACCGGCCTATATCCATATTACCGACCTTTTCTAAAGTATTTGAAAAAATGATTAATTCCCGAATCACCGATTACTTTGATAAACACAACTTATTTTATCCAAATCAGTTTGGGTTTAGGTTAGGTAAAAGTACTAAGGATGTACTTTTACAGTTCGTCAATAAAATCCTTCGGAATTTTGAAGAATGTAAAGGACCACGCACTTTTCTTATGCAAACAAGAGCACCGTTAAATTGTCTGAATGTAATAGTACTTGAAAATATTGATAGTTACAAAGCGATTCAAGCTGTTACAGACCTTTTTTGGATAAACCATGTATTTTTACATTGCAAATATAGCGTAAGATAACATTAAAAAAAAAGCTCCGTCAAAGTTTCTAAATATTTGATATAGTGTACACCTCGATGTCCTCGTTCAAAATTCCTGATAGTAAAATTATATCCAAAGGCTATTTTTCGAGATATTAAATGTTTAGTCCATAAAATACCAATTTTTAAAGTAACAAAAAATACCTACAAAATAAGGGAAATGTTACAAATTATTTATATTCACATACATGTACTACGTTAGATTATGGTACTATTTTATTGTTTAAAGTTAGACTAAAAGAGTCATGGGCGTAGTCAGCGAAGGGCAGGGAGGGGCAACTGCCCCCCCCCCCCCCTGGAAGAGCAAAAATAAATTAAATAATTTTTAAATTTTAATAAACAAAAAATTAAATCTAAAATATACATATTTTTCTGTTCTGCATATTTTTTTTGTTATCTGTTTTATACATTTTGTTTGTTGTTGTGGTCGTTTGGTTGCTTTTATGAACATTTTAAAATTAATTAATAAGCTCTAATAAATAAAATTATTCGCGTGTCCTTTGTCGCTAAAATATATTTCATCAGCAAAAAACAAAGCTGTTTGAAAAACTGACATAGTGCTAAATATATATTAATAGCGTTTTCGATCTATGCATTTAATGAATTGGTGCACACCAGAATTGTCCCATACCAGAATTGGATAAAAACGAGTGTTCGATTTACTCTCAGGATACGTCAATTTTTAGTGTTCGATTCAACCACTTAACAGTCGGACATTTTTGAGAAAAATGGTAAAAAAATTGTCACTTTTTTTTTGTTTTCATTTAACTACATTTTTAAATCCTATTAATTAATTAAAATAAATTTACTCAATAAGTAGTTTTAGTGTGAAATATTTTGAAACATTCAATACACAATTCTACATCAGAATCCGAACTGGTTTTCTTTGAGAAAAATCGAGATACAAGTGAGGAAAATACGGGAATCGGCGATGCGAATGTTCTGGCAATTTCTAGGCTCAAAAAGGGTATATAAAATTGCCTATCCGGCGCGAAGACAGACAGTACAGTACATAGTGCAGGATACAAAGTTGCATACGGCGAATAGAAAGCGATTAGCGAGGCGCGAGATTTAAAAGTGGAATAGTTAAAACGTGTTGAGAAAGTGAATATTTGTGTGGTTTTGTTAACTTTATTGGTTTTAAATAAAGTTGGTGTGAATAGTTATCAGTGTTAAATTATTACCTGAGAAACAAAAGGGAAAATCCGTAACAATAGTTTTACCACAGAATAAAGAGACAGAAATCACAGAAAAGACAATATGGATATAAGAAATTGGTTACAAAAAGGTAAGATAAATAATTTCAGTAGAAAATAACATTTTTAATTAAAACTTTAGTCATTCCATTAGAAATGGTCCAAAAATTTGAAAATTGGTTGCTCGACCAGCACCAAATAAAACAAAACTACCATGTAATGATAGCTTGTAATGTAGATATGTTATATCCGATGTTAATTTTTGTTCAAAATTATTTGTATCGCAACGTTTGGAAAAAAAATCAATTGCAGCCCTTTACAAAATTGCCAATTGCTCTTTACTCTTTGCTTGTATCTTTATGAAACAATTTTTATTAGCTTTGGCAAAAGATTCTGTGCATTATTAATATAATTTTATATATCTTTCATTATTATGATGCCGACTTTTTTGCCTTCTAATTATAACAAAAATTACAATAATGCACCGATTTTGACAGCTGATATCTCAAATGGGACTAAATATAAAAACTTCAAATTTTCACATATTAAAGATCAAACAGCACTTTATACGTGCTATTAATTTCATTTTGTGTTTTTAATCTAGAGAAAAAATATTAACATCGGATATAGTATATCCACATTATAAGCTATCATTACATGGTGGTTTTGTTTTATACTAATTTTTATACTAGGGACTAAGAACAAGAATGATATTAGGTTATTATTTTTAGGTCAAAAATCTCTAAAACGGAAAAAAGTTCATGATGACAGTAGTGGAAGTGAAAGCAATGATTGTGATGAAAATGAAAATAAAATGGTCGTAACATCAAAATCGGAATCTATTTTTGAAGGAGGCTCAAGTAGTTCTTCAAATCTACATGAAGCTGTCTCTGGAACTGGGACCTCTAAACAAACTGAAGAACGTGATGGCTACCATGAAAATGACATTGGTCGTTATGTCAGTTGTGCCAATAACTTGCCTTCTGAAAAAAAGAAGGAATTGTTGACAAACCCTTGGGTTCCATCATCCAATTACGATTTTGCTTCTGATGCCATTCACTTGAAAAGAAAATTTAACCATCGCTGGTTAGATCAATATACTCCATGGCTGGTGTACTCAAGTCGTTTGAAAGGTGCTCTATGTTTGTATAGTGTTTTATTTCCGCCAAGAATTGCTACAGTTAAAGGAGTTTTGGGGTCATTTATGGTAAGGCCTTACATGAAGTTTAAGGATATACATGAAGACTGTAGAAAGCACGTTGGCAGCCATTACCACAAATCTTCAACAGCTGCTGCAAAAGCATTTCTTGAAAATGCTCCTGTTGATGTCCAGTTGCAAATAGGGCACCATAAGACGATTGAAGAAAATAAACAAATATTGTCAGCAATTATTTCATGCACAATATTTTGTGGAATTCATGATTTGCCGCTTAGAGGAAAACAAGGAAATGAGGAAGTTTTCCTTGACCTTTTAAATTTGAGGATTGGCTCTGGTGATGAGAAGCTAAAGAGCCACTTGGATAAATGTCAAAAAAACGCAGTCTATACCTCACCAACAATTCAAAATGAGATCATACAATTATGCGGTGAAGTTATCAAAGAAAAAATAATCGAAGACTGTAAACGGGCAAAAGCTTATGCTGTAATGGCTGATGAAACAGCAGATATCGCTGGAAAAGAGCAGCTTTCTATTGGATTAAGGATTTATGATGAAAGCCAAAAAATAACCAGGGAGGAATTTGTAGGCTACATTGAGTTAAAATGTCAAGATGCTTCTACAATCGCTAGCGCAATTCAAAGTTTTGTAGAAGACAATAATTTTTCCGCCGATAATTGTGTGGGATTCGGATTTGACGGGTGTTCCACGATGGCCGGCAAAGAAGGTGGTGTACAGGCCATTCTTAAAAAAAAGTACGCTAAATCTTTATTTTTCAATTGCTCCAGTCACAGACTAAATCTTGTGGTCAATGATACTAGCAAGCTACCAGAAATAAGAAACACAATTGCAACGGTTAAAGACACAATAACCTTCTTTCGTGAATCGCCAGCCCGTAGGAAATCGGTTCCAAATTTTTCAAGGTTCTGTGAGACCAGATGGTCGGAAAAATATAAGAGCATAAAAAAATTTTCAGAAAGCTTCACTGACATTGTTAAAGCACTAGAACATCTATCTGTCGAAGGAAACTATGCCACAAGAAAATCTGCCTACCAATTGCACTGTGCAGTTACTAAACCAATATTCATCTTAGGTTTAAACATAATTGCAAGATACTCTGCAATCTTGGAACCCGTTGTAAACGTTTTACAAGGTAAAAGTATGGATATGGTTATGGTGAAGAAACATATTGATGATATTCTAGATGTAATCAAAGAATATCGACAAGATGTCGAAAATGTTTCTTATGAATTATTTAAAAAATCACTTGATATCGCAGAGAAAGTAGGGGTTGAGTTGTCAGTACCACGAGCCACTCAAAAGCAAGTACACAGAAGTCATCCACCATCTCAGTCTGCAGTTGAACACTGGAAGCGGTCAATAATCATCCCCTATCTTGATTTTTTAACTTCGTCTTTGGATGCTAGATTCTCCAACGAAAATACACCTGCTTTTGCTTTAACTTATCTTCATCCTTCAAGCATGCTCAAAATGGCTTCAAAAGATTTCAAAAATAATGCAGAATCTTTCATGGAATTTTATAAGTTGGGTGATGTCTTTGCAGAATTAGATTTGTGGTACAATATGTGAAGTGGCTGCACTTTTGGAGGAAGCTAATGTTTTTTTTCCCTGCAACAAGGCACGCACTGCTAATATTAAGTGCTTTCCCATCCACTACTGCTACCGTGGAAAGATCGTTCAGTACCCTGCGAAGGGTAAAACCTGGCTCAGGAGTACAATGGGTGATGACAGACTCACTGGGTTGTGTTTGATGAGTGTGCATCGAAAATTTTTGAAGGAAAATCAGGACTGCATAGTGAAGAAAGTTTTGGATAAATTTAGTTTAAAGCCAAGAAAAATGTTATTAGTTAAATTTAAGTATAATTAAAATCTCAAAGTTTTGTTTTCATTTGCCTTTTCTTTAAATTTTACATTTTGAACGACCATGGACCATGGTTTGCCCCCCTGTTATAAATCCTGGCTACGCCCTTAAAAAGAGTCATACCGACAAGCGTGATATACCTAAGTAGGCTTGGAAAAACATACGAGTAATTGAATGGAAATAATAATTCTCAGATAGTTTCATTTCCAAAACGTTATAGTTGCGACATATTCGCGTTGTTAAAAGTTTTTAATCGTTAAAAAATCATTCACTACGAAGTTTAAAATGCCATTTTAAACTCAGGAAGAACAAATTAATATGTTGATCGTTTACGGCGAATGTCAGAGAAATTCCAGAGCTGCAGCAAGATTATATGCTGAAAGGTATCCAGATCTCGACGCACCGCATTTTACCTATTTTCCGTATTCAGAAGATTATTTGAAATATGGACATAATGAAGGTGGTAATGAAATTTTTATTATAAATGAAGAGAGTGAAATAAATGTACTAGCTTATATTGAGTATCATTGCACCGTTTCGTTGTGAGAGATTGCTTTAAATTTAAATATTTGCCATGAAAGCGTAAGAAGAATTTAAAAAAAAGCAGTTTTAAGTCTTATAAGTATGAAATTCACCATCATTTATATGAAAATGATTTTCCTAGAAGACTTACATATTGCAATTGGTTTCTAGAAAATTACAATCGAGAGGAAACATTTCATCACAAAATTATTTATTCGGATTAATCAAGATTTACCAACCTGGGAATGTTTAACTGACAAAATACCAGATATTGGGCCACGGAAAGCCGCTGGTTAGTACGAGATGGAGCATTCCAGGAACGGTTTGGAATTAACGTTTGGTTATGAATCGTTGGAACCCATATTATAGGACCAATTTTTTTCAATCTACTCCTGAATGTACAGATGTATCTAAAGTTTCTACAAAACGAAATTGAACTTTTTTTAAATCTTCCAGTAAACAATTACATATTTCAGCAGGATGGTGCACCTGCCCACCACTCACGAATTGTGACTAATTATTTAAATCGGAGATTTGGCCAACAATGGTTGGGAACAAATGGCCCTATAAGGATTTTTTCATTTGGGGCTACTAAAAAAAAAAGGTCTATACAACACCACCTGCAACTCTAGAAAATCTTCAACACTGAATACAACAAGCAATACAAAGTATTTCGAGGAATCAATAAGAAATGTTTTGGGAGAAAATATTAAAAGTTTTATTATGCCAGGATCAGGAGGGCCGAAGAATAGAACATTTAATACAATAATGTAGTTTTGTAAGCTTTTTTACATTTCAGTGCTTTGTTATGACTTTATATTTATGGTTCGTTACCTTGTAGAGTACCTAGGTACAAATATTGTTTTTTTTTTAATTACATTCGAAAAAAGTCCAATTTTAATTTTTTTATACCCTGGTAGTATACCAGCTGATTTAGAAGTTAACATTTGTTGTGTTGTTTTTAGATAGTAAAATGGATCTACTTTCTTATGGGTATTTAGTGCTTTCTATTTCAAGTATAGGTGAAATTTTTTTCTAAACATTAGTAATTTTTGTACAACGTAGAATCACAAATACTGATTATTTAAGCATAATTTTATAAATCCCAATTAAGAGATTAAAAATAAATAATATTCCTCGACTATTCATTGAATTATTTTGTAAAGTAACGAGTACTCACTTCAAAATGGTGTAATATTGAACTCAACAAAAACTCCGCCTGAACCACAATTTTGAAAACAAAAGATGACTTGTGATACATCATTGGAATGGGAATTTAGAGGTATCGTTCTATGAAAAGAAATTGCTGGGTTCCTATTTAAAATAAGGCGATAGTCAGCTGTTTTTAATGTCAAAAAATATATTTTAAATCCAGTAAGTCTTCATCCCAAATTTCAAATTTCTATCTCTTGTTTTAACAAAATTAAGGTATATATAATGATTTAGTTGACACCCGGTATACTTACAAAGGAAGTAGTTGGTAACTTGGGAATTGTAATGGATGCGGAGATTAGATTTAAAGAACAAGTTACTAATTTAATACAAAAATCTTATGTATGAAATTGTAAACTTTCACCATTAACACTCATAATAAAATACTTATCTTTTTTGGGTTTTTTTAATGGTGTACTTTAAATTATACAATCTAAACGTTTCGATAACACTTACAGATATCTTCGTCAGTAGTAATGTTTGTTAAAAATTGTTAAAGATGTTGTAAACAATTTTGTCAAATTTGAAAAATTAAAACATAAACATAAGCCTGCTATTAATATAACAGTTTGAGAAACGTATAAAGCCAACTATAAAATTTTTAGTAAAGAATAACTAGGTCACTAAAATTAAATATTGTTAAACTGCCTCAAAGATGACAAACCAGAACACTCTACGACGAAAGCTAACAATGAAATTTGTCAACCAAAAAACACATTTAACAAAATTTAATCGAGTTATGATGTAAGTGTAAAGTTGTGAAAAACTTCTATTTGAAAATGATAGAAGCATTCACAAATCCAAACATCACATCAAATAAAATAACCCAGTTAAATCTAACAAAGAATAAGAAAATAATTGGAAGTGTTATTAACAATGAAAAGCACAATGCAGAACGTTCTTTGTAATTTTTAATTTTAATTTAATTTCAACTACTTATGTTAAATTATAGTGCTGTGGTAATTTAACATATAATTGGTAAAGCATTTGCTTCAAGGTCTAGGAAAAACACAGCAAAAAACCTAGACATACCAAAAGTTAAAATTAAAATCAAAATTAGGACGTATCATTATGCTTTTTTTAAATTATAAGATGCCAAAACCTATTTAAACGGAGATTTTCTTCTTGTCTATTAAAATTATTCGGGTGTTTATATATTTCAATAGCTTCACATTGCAAACGAACGTAATAATGAGTTTGTCTTGACAAGAAAAGCAGTACCAACATTAAGAACTGGTTTTTCTTTAAGGTTACGCCTAGAAGGTGTAATAACATTATTAATATCTGTAAGTGAATATCCATTATCTTGTAAGGATTTTCTTAAATATTTATATTCATCATCCAAAAATTCAGGGTCACAAATTCGTTTTGCTCGATCTACTAAAGATTTAATCACACTAATTTTTTGACGTGGATGGTGGTTGGATAATTTATGAAGGTATCTATCAGTATGTGTCGGCTTTCTGTAAACCTTAAAAGATAGTGAATTATTATTTTTAGATATGTCAAGAAATGGTAAACTTCCATTAGTTTGTTTTTCCATGGTAAACTGAACACTGAACATTTATAAAAACCAAAAACTCATGCAGTGCCTCTTCTCCATGTCTCCAAATAACAAATGTGTTTTTTAGGTGTATTTTGTAACGCTAATGTTTCAAATTGCTACACCTTCAATCTGTTCATAAAATTTACTATTCCACTGAAAATAAGTTGTAGTAAGACAGTGCTGAGAAAGAATGGTTATGTCCTTTGGAAAATGATGATCAATGTATTCAATAGTTTCTTTTAGAGGTACTTTTGTAAAAAGTGAAACAACATCAAAACTAACCATTATATCACCCTCTTCAATTTTGAAACTATGCATTTTTTCAACAAAGTCGGCAGAATTTTTAATGTAATGGGGTGTTTTTCCTATATGAGGTTGTAATAACAATGTAAGATGTTTTGCAAGGCTATATGTAGGAGAACCAATTGCACTAACTTCCTTTTATAGCTAATGTTACAAATAGAATTGAAAAAATCCTAATTAAATATGGCATTAGGACGATTTTTAAACCTACAAGAAAAATTAAAGAACATTTAAGATCACCTAAAGATGTGTCAAATCCTTTGTCATCTTCCGGAGTGTATAAGTTATCTTGTTCATGTGGAAAAGTATGCATCGGAACCACAAAACATAGCTTTGATACAAGACGCAAAGAACATATGAGATTTTGTAGATTGGGTCAACCAGAGAGGTCTGCTGTGGCTGACCATGCCCTGAATAATCTAAGTCATGACATTCAATTTGACAATATGGAAATATTGTCAATACAAACTCATTATTATGTTCGTTTGTAACGTGAAGCTATTGAAATATATAAACACCCGAATAATTTTAATAGACAAGAAGAAAATCTCCGTTTAAATAGGTTTTGGCATCTTATAATTAAAAAAAAGCATAATAATACGTCCTAATTTTGATTTTAATTTTAACTTTTTGTATGTCTAGGTTTGTTGCTGTGTTTTTCCTAGACCTTGAAGCAAATGCTTTACCAATTATATGTTAAATTACCACAGCACTATAATTTAACATAAGTAGTTGAAATTAAATTAAAATTAAAAATTACAAAGAACGTTCTGCATTGTGCTTTTCATTGTTAATAACACTTCCAATTATTGATAAAGATATCTCTTTGTTAGATTTAACTGGGTTATTTTATTTGATGTGATGTTTGGATTTGTGAATGCTTCTATCATTTTCAAATAGAAGTTTTTCATAACTTTACACTTACATCATAACTCGATTAAATTTTGTTAAATGTGTTTTTTGGCTGACAAATTTCATTGTTAGCTTGCGTCGTATAGAGTGTTCTGGTTTGTCATCTTTGAGGCAGTTTAACAATATTTAATTTTAGTGACCTAGTTATTCTTTACTAAAAATTTTATAGTTGGCTTTATACGTTTCTCAAAATGTTATATTAATAGCAGGCTTATGTTTATGTTCTAATTTTTCAAATTTGACAAAATTGTTTACATCTTTAACAATTTTTAATAAACATCACTACTGACGAAGATAACTGTAAGTGTTATCGAAACGTTCAGATTGTATAATTTAAAGTACACCATTAAAAAAACCCCAAAAAAACATAAGTATTTTTAAAATCTTATGGTTTGCTAAAGACGTTTATGCAAGTAGACATTTATTTGACTCAAAAAGTTGCTTTGCAAGTCGATAGGTTTAATTATCGTGACTTCCTCTATGGTCCTTGTCTAGATTCCTTTAAAAAATTACGAATTTAAAAGGTTTAAAAGGCCTGCCTCCGTCTGATATATGATATTAAAAAATATGATCACATATTCCATAAGCTCAATGATATTAGGTGGTTTAACATGCACACACGTCGCCTGATTCATCTAGGAAATTTTGATCACTGTTTACTTAATTCAAAATACATTGCTTCAAATACAGCGCTCCTAAGCAAACATGAAAACGGGATATATGCCAACTAACTTTAAAATATCGTGGCGGCAAAACATCGTCCAATGACGTTTAGTATGTACAGGGTGATTCATTTATCATGTGAAATGCGATTTTCTCGAAAACGGTTGGAGGAAAATTCGTTCTGTAATAAGCATGTTATTTCGGCACCACTCCTCTCGAAGTTAAGGCAGAAATTTACTAAAATATGCAACCGACGCTGGGAGTTGCGACGCTTCGAAGTTTTTTTTCCCAGAACCATACCTTTTTTATTGGATATTTTAAAAGGCCCATCAATTCTAAGAATTTTTTCTTATACACATTTTTTTCTATTCATGACCGTTAGAAAGTTATAAGCTAGTTTGTATAAATACTTTTTTCTTGACTTTTTACCCAATTTTATAAAATAAGCGTTTTTTGTTGATTCTTTTAAATAAAGTAAATATTGGAAAACAATCTGCAATAAATAGCACTCAATCTGGACCATAAATTTATTAATTTTCACTCATAAAAACACACAAAATCGAACAAAGTACCTAACTTAAAACCGCAGCGAGGTTAAAACAAAAATCAAAATTAATTAAACCGCCATGTGTTATTATACTTACTCGTTATTGTTTTCAAAACTTAAAGTAACATGCCTTTTTACTTCAATTTTTGTCATCCTTTTTGCAATCTTACGCAAACACTACGTATTATTCTATCACTTTTTTCGATATTTACCTAAATAAAAAATAGTAGGCCATGGAATATAAATAGGCATTGTTTCCTTCTTCTCTATGAACTGTGTTTGTCAGTTTACTTGTTGTTACTACGGTAATAAAATCTTTAAATACTTAACTTAAAAATGTTTGCACATAATGAAAAAGTTGATATGTTGTTGGTATATGGAGGCAGGGAAAAATTCTTTGGCGGCAAGAAGATTATATTCCGAAAGATACCCAGAACGCATTCTTCCAGAGTGCAAAATATTTTCAAGGCTTGAAACTAATTTAAGAAAAAATCCTAAAGCATTTTCATGTATTCTATATAAAATAATTTATTTTTATGTTGTTTAATCA
This sequence comes from Vesta saturnalis, assembly GCA_036346205.1. NCBI lineage: Eukaryota > Metazoa > Arthropoda > Insecta > Coleoptera > Lampyridae > Vesta > Vesta saturnalis. Next base: position 2,072,814 of record JARFJB010000682.1, read on the forward strand.
TCATTTGCAGGTAAGAAATCCAAAAGAAAAACTATTACTACAGATCAAAATATTGCTGGAATTTTAAATTACTTTGAAACAGATCCAAATGCACCAATAAGAGAAGCATCAAGGAATCTAAATTTAAAATATAGCACAAATCAGCAAGTTTTAAAGAGCAATAAAGCTTACAAATTATCTTACCTACAAAAATTATCCATAAAGGATTTTGATCGTCGAGAGAATTTCATTTGTCAGTTTTTGGTAGCGTTAGATGAGGATCCTAATTTATACTCACACATTTTATGGACCGATGAAAGTCATTTTATAAGCCACGGGCAACCTAATGGGAGGAATACGCACTATTGGTCTGACGAAAACCCTCACAAAATTAAATCCCGTCAAAGGCAAGGCCATTTTGGCATAAATGTGTGGTGCGGTTTAGTAGGTCGTCATTTAGTTGGCCCATATTTTTATGAAGGCAGCTTAAAAGGGCAAAGGTATTTGGGTCATTTGCAAAATCAGCTTCCGAAGCTCCTAGAAAATGTGCCACTTCAAATTAGAAGAAATATGTGGCTTCAATTAGATGGTGCACCTTGCCATAATGCTGCAATTGTAAAAAATTATTTAGACACTGAATTTGAGGATATATGGATAGGAACTAGACGCCCTTTAAAATTTCCACCAAGATCACCAGATTTAACGCCACTGGATTTTTTCTTTGGGGAAATTTCAAGCAATAAGTTTACGAAACAGAATCAAACAACATGGAGCATCTCATACAAAAAATCCAAAATGCATGTAATGGAATAAGCGGCGAGATGATAAAAAGTGTGACAGTACGAAGGCGTTTTGGTTTGCATTTTGAAAATAATGGCGGCTATATAGAACATCTATTAAAGTAGTTTGATTGATTTTAAATTTTGTTTATTTGTTTTTTGCTGCTTATTCGAATTTTTGTTTACGAGTGAAAATTAATAAATTTGATCCAGATTGAGTGTTATTTATTGCAGAAAATCGCGTTTCCCATGATAAATGAATCACCCTGTACATTCTGTGACATTACTTGTTTATTGTCCCTGTTGCCGTCTCGTATAGTTTGATTTCGATCGTTTTCACTTGCATTTCAATTGTCTTTATAAAAAAAGTCTTGTTTAAGACTGGGATTGTTAGTTTCGTTTGATAAAAACCGTATGTAATCTTTTTTAAAATATTTTGTTCAAACTTAACATCAAAATCGTTATGTGTCATTTACATTTTATATGTTTTTAGATTTCATTTTTGGTGACATGTCGAAGAAAACTGTGCATTCAGAAGCAAGAAACATTATAAAAGATGTACTGGAATATTGATGAATACAGTGAACTTCTTTAGTATAAATAAGTAGTGATTGTTTTTAAATTAATATTAATCGTTCTTACATTAATCGTTCAAAATTACTAGCTGAAAAAAAACCAACACTACACTCGAGGTATACTAATTGGGAAGAGTTTAAACTGAATCTGGACGACTTAGTTAACTTGAATATACGGCTCAACTCTCAAGAAGACATAGACACAGCAGTCTATGAAATAACAAATGCCATCCGAGAAGCAGCCTAGAAGGCCACTTCAGACGCATACGAAGTACAAATCCAAGAAACCTGTCCAATCATAGTGAAAGAAAAAATCGCAGAAAAACGAAAATTACGTAAACGTTGGCAACTAACACGATCAGCAGAAGATAAAAGAAATTTTAATACGGCTGCGCGAAATCTCGAACATCTACTATTGGATATCAAAAATCAAAATATTCAGGAATATCTTAACACCTTTACAACGACGAAAACAGACTGTGGAAAGCTACCAAAAAACTCAAAAGAATGCAGCAGGCATCACCCCCTGTGAAAGATGAAAATGGACAAGAAATGACAAGCAAAAAGCAATTGCTTTTGCCAAACATCTATTCACACCTTTCCCATCACAGCTAAGCCCATTCGAAGAATGCGAAATCCTCATCTCACTAGAAACACATTTTCAAATGGAATTACCTATTAAATCATTTACAATGTTCGATGTCGAAAAAACAATACTAAAAGAAATAAACCCAAAAAAGGCACCAAGCTGGGACCTAATCAATGGAAAAGTACTACAAGAAATATTACCAAAATGTCTAAAAGGATTTGACATTTCTATCCAATGCCATCCTTCGACTGAAATACTTTCCAAAACATTGGAAAATAGCTGAAATAATATTAATCCCAAAACCAGGAAAAGAGTTAACTAGTGTTGAATCGTATCGGCCTATATGCTTATTGCTGGTGCTGTCTAACGTTTTTGAAAAATTGCTATAGAAAAGACTCAACCCGGTATTGGAAGGCAGAGGAATCATACCTAACCATCAATTTGGGTTTAGACGTCATCACGGCACGACGGAACAAATACATCGAATTGTTCACACAATAAATAAAGCCCTAGAATATAAAGAGTTCCTAGACATAAGGCAGGCATTTGATAAGGTGTGGCATCAAGGCCTAAAATACAAGCTGAAAATGATACTACCGTATCACTATTATGAAATTATTAACTCCTATCTGGAAGGCAGACTAAATGAAGAGTTAACGAAATTATACCCCATTTCTTCTGAAGTGCCCCAAGGTAGCGTACTTGGCCCAGTCTTATACACAATATACACAGCGGATTTACAAATAACGCACGCAACAACCACAGTCACCTACGCTGATGACACAGTCATATTAGATTCACATAGCGACCCAAATGTCACAACTGAAAACCTTCAAAACACATTAATCGTACTAGAAGATTAGATGAGAAAAGTGGAAAATTCAAACCAACACTTCGAAATCATCGCACGTCACGTTTACAATGAGAAGAGAAACATGTCCACCGGTAACACTTAATAACACCCAGATTCCCCAATCTGAAGAAGTTAAATATCTAGGCATGCATCTAGACCGGCGGCTCACATGGCGAAAACACATATTTACCAAGAAAAAAGAACTGGGCATCAAATTTCGTCAGATGTACTGGCTTCTTGGCCGACAGTCTCAACTAAAACTAGAAAATAAGCTCCTACTTTATAAATCTATTCTCCGATCCATCTGGACGTACGGTGTCCAATTTTGGGGTACTGCCAGTACCTCTAATATTGAAATCCTTCAACGATTTCAAAACAAGGTGCTTCGGTGCGTCGTTCATGCTCCCTGGTATGTACCGTACCACATAATACAAAAGGATCTTAATATTGTCAGTGCACGAGGTGATTAAAAATTATAGTGCTAAATACAGAACTCGGCTCACAATTCATCCTAATGAGCTAGCCATTCAGCTAACAAATGACAACTACATTAGCCGGTTGAAGCGGTTTAAGCCATCAGATCTACCCACTAGGTTTGATTAACTATGCATTTGTCTACATTTCCATCGGACTGAGATACCAAATTACACAATTAGTTAGATACTATATAAGATAAGAACTATCACTGGATTAATGAAATACTTATCTTTTTTTGGGGTTTTTTAATGGTGTACTTTAAACTATACAATCTAAACGTTTCGATAACACTTACAATATCTTCGTCAGTAGTAATGTTTGTTAAAAATTGTTTAAAACATCTTTAACAATTTTTAACAAACATTACCTACTACTGACGAAGATAACTGTAAGTGTTATCGAAACGTTTAGATTGTATAATTTAAAGTACACCATTATAAAACCCCAAAAAAAGATAAGTATTTTATTATGAGTGTTAATGGTGAAAGTTTACATTTTCATATCACTGGATTGTTCTAGGCAAGTCTGTATATAGTTAGTTAAGTTAAGTTAGTCAAATGTCACACCATTTACTTAATGTTCATAAGCAACAGATTGTAAATATACTAAGGATGTTAAAATATATATATATATATATATATATATATATATATATATATATATATATTAATGCAGCCCATAGGGATTTAAATTTACCCAAAATCTTTTTAACATTGACTGTACCAGAATGTAGTCAGCGCCATTATCCCCATATCCCATTTTCATGTTTGCTTAGGAGTGCTATATTGTTCAAGAATTTAAGGTAGGAGCCAAAAATTCAATTGTAAGTTTTCTATTGCTCACCATTAAACTGCTTTATATAAGAGATAATAAATTTAAGTACAAAATTAAAAATTTTTTAGGCATCCAACCAATTGATTTTTCGTTTTATTTACTTCACTTATATGTTTATTTAAGCTAAAATATCTGCGAATATCTTAGTTGTATATTGTACACAGGGTTTTGCTTCTACAGATAGATTAGAGAAAAGCTATTAGGTTAATTATAACCAATGTAATGCCTACTTAGTTGTTTATATACAGGGTGGCAAAAATCTCACTACCTTGTATGGATAACTTTGTTATTATAAGAGGTACAAAGTTGATTAAATTAGCAAAGTTGAGCAGAATTGCATGAAGATTTAGAACCCGACAAGAAAAATTACCATTGTTGCCAAGTTTCCAATTTATTTGAGAAAAACTGAAAATCGTTAAAATTTTCAATTAACGTTGGCTTGTTATTAAAAATACAGAAAATCTTAAACAGGTTTTTAATAGATAATTTTAAGATTAATTAGATGCACTACTCAAAAAATTTTTTAATCATTGCTTACCTTTTTTTAAATAGCAACCATAAGCGAAAGTTAATTTATTAATTCCTTATTTTTTTTCTGATTTCAACGATATAAAGTTTTGTGTATCTAAATTTAATAATAATCCATAAAACTTCAAAAATTAAAAAAAATCATTTAATTAAATACATTGCTATGGTTATGATAAAACAACTGAAAATCGTCCAGTAAAAACAATAGTCTAACGCATTGTCAAATATCATTAAGTTTAATTATTGCATTTATCAATCTTAATAAGTTCGTTTTCCTTTGATAATTACTGTAGAAGTGCGTTTAGAAGAGTTTCTAAAATGTATTCCACTAAAGAAACAGTGTTGTTTTGCTACTATTCATGCGAACATGATTCAGACAGAGCTTCCGAGTTATTATATGGAACGACGTCAACCGAATAACCGTATTTTTGGTAAAATGGAAGAAAATTTAAAAATGTATAGATCCTTTACCAAACCAAAGGATGCGCCAAAAATTTAACGTTGAAACTGAAACCTATGTTTTGGCATATTCAGATTTCAAACCAACTGCGTCTATTAGGGAATTTTTCCTATAAAATCCTTTTCATCGATGAAGCAAAACTTATTAACAATGGAATTTTTAATAGAAAAAACCATATGTTTTGGTCTGCAAAAAATCCACATCCCACAGTAGAAAGGCGGGATCAACAAGCGTTTTATGAAAATGTTTGGTGTGGAATTCTTGGTACAAAAATCTTGGGACCTTATTTTTACAACGAAAATTTGAACGCAGAAGTCTACGAAAGATTTTTAATTACCAATTTGGAACAAATGCTGGATAATGTACCTTTGAATACAATTCGCAACCTGCAATATTTTCAGAAAGATGGAGCTCCAGCACATAAGTCGATTACTTATGAATTACTAGAATGAAAGATTTCCAAATACAATTGCAACAGGTGGTACAATTTTTGACCCCAGAAATCACCGGATCTTACTACGTTAGATTTCTTTTTGTGGGGAACAATAAAAGACAAGGTGTACAAAGAAAAACCAACTGATATAAATAATTTAAAAGAAAAGATTTATATTGTTATTAATTCTGTGAGAAAAGCCACGTTACGAAAAGTTCAAAGCAACATTATTAAACGTTGTCAATTTGAAACCTTGTTTTGATCTTGAATTGTGTTAAAATTAAACATTAATAATTGTAGAATTACTTTAAAATTAGAATTTTTCCCGTCGTTCTTGTTTTATTTTTAACAATTTTCAACAGTTGAAAATCGACTTTTTTAATTTTATGGATTATTAAAATTATACATACAACACTTTATATTGCTATTTAAAAAAATGTAAGTTAGGGTTGTAACACAAAAAGCAGTGATTAAAAAAATTTTTATCTTAAAATTATCTATTAAAAATCTCTTTAAGATTTTACTGTATTTTTAATAACTAACGAGCCAACGTTGATTGAAAATTTTAACGATTTTCAGTTTTCTCTCAAATAAATCGGAATCTGCCCAACTTTGCTAATTTAACCAACTTTGTACATCTTATAATAACAAAGTTACCCATACAACATAGTGAGATTTTTGCCACCCTGTATACCTATGTCCTGTTTCGAGACGCAGCATATGAATTTCCCATGTTAAATTTTCAATTGCATATTCTATCTCTATTATAAGTTGTAGAGAAAAATTTTATTAACTTTCAATTTTACATCTAAATTAAAAAGAGAAAACTAAGCTAAATTACCTTTCTTTTTTTTATGATTGTGGACCTGAACAGGCTAAATTTGGCCTATCGTGCTAAAGCACTCAGGAACACTTAGGAGGATGGATAGAGGGATAATGATATTTTTCAAATAAATTTCCATTATTAGCTAAACAAAAACCTAATCTATCGTAGAAATTTCTATTTACATTTGCAATAGTTCGGGGATGAATATTGTTACAAATATCTATTTTTTGCAATTTTTTGCAATATCAAAATTATTGATTTTATTTTTTATGAAAGGCCACAAAAAATGATCACATGGATTCAAGTCTGGTGACCTTGGAGGCCAAAGTATTTCATCCCCTCTTCCAATCCACTTATTTGGAAACATAAAATTTAAATATTGTTTTACTTCGGCACCATTATTGGCTGAGCAGCCATCATGTTGAAACCAAATTTCATCTTCATCTGCAATTGCGACTACTTTCTCTGCAATTTCATTTTGCAATAAATGTAAATACAACTCCAAATTTAGATTTCCGTCAATAAATATAGGTCCTACAATTTTTTTTTTCAAAATGCCTCCCAAACATTTACTTTCTGAGGGTACTGCGTTCCAGACCGAATGATAATATTCTTATTAGTTCTCGACCAATGTCGATGAATTTGTTTGTTCTGATTTGTTACTACGTGAAATGTACATTCATCGGTAATACATGTGAAGTACGGAAAACGTTCATTTTGGTGGCACTTTTCCATTAAAATATCACAAAATACACTTTTAGAATATGGATCTACCGCTAATAATATCTGGTGTTCCTGACCTTTATAAGGTTTATATTTGTGACGTTTTAATATACGGTGTACAGAGGATTTACCGATAGCGCTTTCCAAAGATATTTGCCTAATACTTGCTCTTGGCTCCATTTCTATCTTCGCCAAAACATTGGTCTCTGAAATTTCATTGCATTGTCTTTTGTGCCTCTTAACATGATCGGAATTTACCAAACCAGATTTTTCGAAATTATTTACAATTCTGGAGATTGTTGTATGATGTGGTGAAGGTCTATTTGCAAAATTGATTGAAATAATTCACTAATTTCTCTATTAGAGTGACCAAGGAAATTCCATTTTATAATCTGAATCTTTTCTTTTGTAGTATAAATGCTCACTGTATCACAAAAACACATTAAACATGGAACTATTGAATATTAAAAATGATCTATTAATCAAACATTACGATTCTTATTTTGAATAAAATAAAATACACAGGTTTGTTTCAGTTTTTTCATGGCAAATGTGATTTTTTGTTTAAATGGGATAACTAGTAAATGCCTTACAATATTCATCCACGAACTATTGCTTTCAGATTGAGTGTACAAGAGGTATGATTAACCAAAAATTTTCGAATTGGAATTTCATATTTTGGGAATCCGCCCTGCTTGGTCTGAAACTTATTTTTAGTTTACTTTCGATTTTTAAAAGTCAAGTAGGCCTTTACAGCTGAGCAAAAACTATTTTAGCTCTAGGGAAACTACCTTTTCCATTCACAGTATGCCAAAGTGTTACTAAGATAAGAAAACTTGTTCAGAATGAAAAGTTATGGCGTTAAGCAAATTTTCAGAATGATCGTCCTACTTTGATAAAATCCAATACTGGTCAGTTTCCTTTTGTGTCAATTTTCAACTTCGTTTTGTGTCAACTTTGAATCAGCTTGACTTTAAAGAAACAAATCTGCAATTGAAACTACAATCATACCTTGAGATGGGTTAATGATCACAAAAACAAAAAAATATATGAATTTTTTAATTAAATTATTAAAACAAAAAACAAGTATTAAGTTATTCTAACCTTCCACCTTCATCACTGCATAATTCAATCCTCCGTCTCAGTTCCTTAAAACTATTCCGGATTTCCTGAATTGGTAAGACGGATATAGCATCTTTTATACGATTTTTTTAATACCTCGGTATCATTGGGTAAATTTTCTGCATAAACTAGTTGTTTTAAACGTCCCCACAAATAAAAATCGGCAATAGACAAATCTGGGCTCCTTGGGAGTCATAAAACTGGACCATTCCTACCCATCCAACAGTGACCAAATTTACAGTTTAACCAATTAACAACAATTTGTGAATAAGAGAACCACCGTGTTGGAAATACATTGACAGCCGATAATTGAGAGGCAACTCACCCAAAGCGTCATCGAAGAAATTGTCAGAGTTAAATCAACATCGGAAGACACCAAGCTGCGCAAAAAAAGTGACGTCAGAGTGTAAAGCTCAACAAAAAAATATACGTTTGAAAAAATAAAAGTTTAGGTTATGTTACTTCGCGTTTGTTGTTCAAGAATACAATTTTAGATGTAAAATTTTTGAACTAATCATAAAGTAAAATCATATTTTATTGTCATAGTTACAAAACCTAGTATTTTTAAAATACATTTGCCAATAACAATTAATCTCCTGATTTTTGGCCAGATTTAAATATTAGCAGAGCATTATTTATAAAGCCCATTTTACCACCTAAAATAATGATAAATAGCAACATATTTACATTATAAAATTAAATAAACATATGCACAATGGAAAGAACGTATTTCATGTCGTTCTATTATAATCTTACGATGATCAGATGTTTTTTTCCACCTACATAAAACCCAAGATAAGATATGATTCAAAATTAATCAATAAACTTAGCTGAAGCCCATTTTTAAAAGTAAACTTCTAAATGACGTTTTCTTTCCCGAATATCCAATTGTTTCGTCATCTTTAATGAGGTTATAAATTCCTTCGAATATTACAAAATAAAACGTTGTTATCCATCTGCTTTTCACCTGAATTGATACTTTTAAACTATTTGTAATTGTTCCACACAATCTTGCGAGCATCTTCAGAGAACACATGGCGTTTTCTTGCTTGAGGTGCTTGAGCGTTATGAGATGTACTTGCGTCGCACATAATATAAAGATTTGATTACATTAATATAACGTGAAATTAATAATTAAAGTAACTTACTTATAAATACAATACAGGCAGCGGATAGTTTTAAAATAAACTGTTTTATAGAATAAGTAATAAACAAATTTGATACGCCGGAAAAACAAAGAGGTTATAACCAAAAGTTGGCAAACGATCAGCTGGAAAGTAACGTTTTTAGAGCGCACAGTACTAATATCTGTGTCATTTTCCAATCATTACTGCATCTTTATCTAGTTTAAAAATGCGTTTCTGCGCTGGTGTCTTCCGATGTTGATTTTACTCTAGCATATTTAGTTATGTATGCTGGTTAACGTTGTTATCAAAAAAATATGGCCGTATTATTCCATAATACGAAATAGCACACCATACATTGACTTTATGACTTTAACAAAATATTGCCGATGATTTGTAATTTTAAAAAAAGGATTAGTGTCACTCCAATATCAAACATGTTGCGAGGAACGGTGTTGGGTAGTATCTAGATCCAGTGGATCTAGATCATATTTAAGAGATCTTTCAAAGATCCACTATGAAATTGTAAAACTCAGCAACATTTTTTGATAAGGCTTATTTTTGTCTTTATTAATGTTTCGAAGAATTTCTGAAATTCGGTTCCTTTTAGTTAAAATAAGTCAAAATTATAACAAACAGGAAGTCATAAATCATAAACTCATAATCTAGTAGAGATTAGGCTAAGCTACTTAACTTAACACTAGAGGATGGCATCCGGTGATTACTGATTGACAGGTATTAACATAAAACTTGCATCTAAGCTTTTGATACTTTTAAAAGTAGATAGGTACTTGTGTTGTTGGTATTAGATATTTCTGGAGCTAAATTTCTGGTTTATTCTTGAAAAAAGTGGCGGTAAACGTTAAAGATTAAAGGCAGGGTAATAAAATGGCAATTAGTTCTTCAGTTCTGCAACATTTGTGAATACGACAGTCAAGGTAGCACACTTATTATTTGTTAGAGCTATGATGAGTGACTAAAGTGAATTAATGGAGTTATCATATATCTTAAACGGTAAATTTTATTAAATTCTATCAAAATGCGACAACAAGATAGTGACTCAGTGTCTAAACTGTCCTTGACAGGAAATTTTATTCGACATCTCAAGGTACATGTTAATGTTAATCTTTTAATTACATATTTGAATAATAAATGCAAATAATTGATTTAATAATTCCATTTATTACTAATAATTATATTTAAAATTTAATAACTCAATTTCTAAACAGAAATTTCTAGGCTTTTTGTTAAGGCAACATATATATTTTTTCATTTCTGTAGCGAAAACATCCAGCGACGTTTAGCAAATTCGACACAGAGAAGACAGCAAAGAAAACTAAACTGGAAAATAGAGGCGTGTGAAGTTAGCATCCTGACAAAGAGTTCTAGATTCATTTTAGAGTTTAGAAGTACTTTATAACAAATAAAAAGAGTTCCGCTTTTTAATGGTTCCAGATTTTAATTTGAAAAATGGGGTGCTAATTTCACATCGAAAATCGGATCCAGTAGTTCTGACTAGCTAAATTACTATATTTTGCAAGGTTCTAGAGTTCCTGATATGAAACAATTTTTTTTGAAAATTAAAAATTTTTGAAAATTTAATTTTGACATGCAATAGTTCCAATTAACTTTTGATGTTCTTTTATTCATTCCTAAAGAGTTTAAGGAGTTCTAATAGTTCTCACAGCAGATCTTTCGATCATTAGAATTTCTTTTAGAACTCTTAGAATACTATCCAAATCTGCATTTTTTGTTAATATTTTTTAATAAAGTAAAAGGACTGTAACTTTTTCATTTTTGATTATAATTTTTTTTAATTATGGAGAACTCTTAAGAATGAATGAAAGAACAACAAAAGTTGATTGGAACTATTGCATATCAAAATTGAATTTTCAAACATTTTTAATTTTTTTTAATTTTCAAAATTTTTTTCATATCAGGAACTCTAGAGTTTTGCAAAATATAGTCATTTAGCTAGTCTGAACTACTGGATCTCGATTTTTAGTGTGAAGTTAGCAGAGGTGTATATAAAGAAAGCGGAAACACAAAAAAACGGAAAATTAATAAATTTAGTAATAGTTTCGTCAAATCCGTATGTAATAATTAGTGGCTTTTTGGGATTCGGACCTTAATAACCATCCCTAGTATCAGAAAACTGTTTTCAAAAAAACTGAAGATTGTGAATAATTTCAATAATTGTGGGCCTGTACCATTTACTGTAACCGCAAATAAATAAGTTAGTTCTTTAGTTCTTGTGTTTTATTTGTACTCTGTATTTGAAACTGCCAAAACATATAAAATAAACTTAGGGAGATAATATGACATATTTGCTCCCTAGGGCGAAAATGCTCCATTTCTGTCACAATTTTGACAACAGACAAACCAACTTCTACTTCCGCTTTCTCAAAAAATTATTTCATTTCTTTTAATTTTTTAAGTTGGAATCTAGATATCCATTAACCTCTCTCTGATATGAAGTTTTAAACGTCTGTTTGATACGGATTTTGTTTTTGTTTTTACAATGTTGCCTATTTTCGTAATTAACCTATTGTAAAAGAGATTGCAAATTATCCTAATAAAAATGCTATTAAAATTATTTTATTTCTTTTAATTTCCATTTTGTATTTTCATAAAATATATATTTAATAATTGAAAAATTATTTACACCGAAACAGCTCAAAACTTCTATGAGAAATGGTGCTAAATCCAAACTTTTTTGTGTAACACATTAATTAAAATTATTACTTTTGAACTTATTCATTCATAACAAAACTTATAATAATTTAACACATTAATTATTGATCGGATTGCTTCCAGTCATTAGAATCACCTTTATAACTTTCTGACTACTGCGGGAACTATTGGAACCCTTTAAAATGTTGTTTATCGATACTTTGAAAATTTATGAGGGTATAGATAAGACGCTGGTCGATTGTCAAGAGTGTTAATTATTCTTAAATAATTCTCCTATAGTTCTGAGCATACACAATGCCTTTACAAAGAGTTCCGATGAGAAAATTAATTAGATAATGTTTTAAACAATTAGTAAAAAATAGCCCATTTTTGGGATAAATTCATTTTGAAAAAAATTATGTAATTAATTTTAGCACCGAAACTGGAAAGGCAATGTGCATGTCAAGAACTACACGAGAACTATTTGGGAACTATTGCAACTCTTTAAAATATTTATCGTCGATACTTAGAAAAGCTATGCGATTTTTTAAAGTAGAATAATTCTATAAATATTAATCAGATGGCTTTCGATCATTCGAATTTCCTTCAGAACTTTTCGAATACTATCCAAATCTGCTGCGAGAACTATTAGAACTCTTTAAAACATTTTCTTTTTTTTTAAGTAAAAAGGCTGTAACTGTTTCATTGTTGATTACAATTTTTCTTTAATTAGCGAGAACTCTTAGGAATGAATAAAAGAACATCAAAAGTTGATTGGAACTATTGCATGTCAAAATCGAATTTTCAAAAATTTTTAATTTTTTTTAATGTTCAAAAAAATTTTTTTCATATCAGGAACTCTAGAACTTTGCAAAATATAGTAATTTTGCTTCTCAGAACTATTGGATCTCGATTTTCGATGTGAAGTTAGCACTCCATTTTTCAAATTAAAATTTGGAACCGTTAATGAGCGGAACTCTTTCCATTTGTTATAAAGTACTTTGAAACTCTAAAATGAATCTAGAACTCTAATCAAAACTATTGGAACTCTTTGTCGGGGTGCTAACTTCACACGCCCAGAAAATAGCTTGAACAAGACCACTAATACTACTAATACCAGCATTATCCAACAAACTGTTACAAAAAAATCGGTGAGTAATAGACTAATATTAATTGTCTCGCAACCCCACGCCCGCCACTATTCGACCGGGACATAATTTTTTTCACACACACTAATTAAAAATATAAATTATTTTTATACATTTGTTAGAATTTTAAAATATTTACATATTTTTAGTTAATCGGTTATTTACTGCATTTCTCATTTTTTTTTGTTACATAGACGCTGCTTCCAAATTCCAATCCAAAGCCGGAAGTTGTAAATAATCATAAATTCAAAAAATAACATCTTATGTTTTAGTAGATACCTGGCAGGCGGACATATACTTCTTATGCAAATACAATAAAAGAGTAATATTGCTTACCGTAACTAGTTTGCTGTATCAGTAAACCCTTTTACTGTCAAGAATTGTTAATCCTTTTAAGACGAAATGTTTGTTAAAAGTAAATGGATTGGTTATTGTTATTGGAAGATTTTAAAGCAATAAGATTAATTCATTGTGAATATATAAATTGCAATGCAAATAAAAATACTTTTAAAATAAGTGTAAATGTAGATCAGAGGACTTATGGGACATAGTTGACTAGGAAAAGTTTCCATTTTTAAAAAAAGCGGCATATAAAAATAAATCATTTTTCGGGTCAACGGTTTTATGAGAATCGCTGTTTTCAAACATGAATTTAATAAAATCACGATATAGATCTCTACTCACCGATGATTGTTTGCTAACAGGATTATCGTCATACTCTCCTAATTACGAAGCACTGGGCAATGAAATGCAATGCAATGCCAAAGATCACACTGGCAGATTGATATTTTTTTTTAATGTTTTCTTTTATGTTTTTTAAAATGATTTCTTTGTATGTGTGTTTTTTGTTTACTTTGTATTGTATTGTGATAGGCATTAATTTAGTATAAAAAATCTTCACAGAATTTTAAGAAGGTCGGATCTTTATAAATGATCTACATCCCATTTTAAGGATTTTGGATCTTTATCTAGATCCCTTTTCACATATGGATCTTGGATCTGTATCTAGATCACTTTTTTTAATGTAACAGGATCTTACCCAACCCTGGCGAGGAAACAGTTCCATGGGTAGAAAATGTAGCTTCTTAGGAAAACAAAATGTTTTGATAAAAATAACGATTACTTGCTATTTTGCTTCATATCCATAAACCGAAATCTAGACGTATTGCTTCGTCTCCTGGTTCAAAATTATGATTAAAAATGGGTTTGAAGGGATAAATCTTCCGGTCTTTCAAAACTCGTATGTGTGCTTTACTAATGCCTAAGCGAAGCGACTGCTTCCTCGAAATAACTTTTTCCACGTCCATAACACTGTACTAAATATATTTTCTGTTCTAACGTTAGCATTTTATTGCAAAAATATTACATCGCAATGAAAATCAGTTCTGTGATATTACTTTAACGATATGAAAGATAATGACACACACATGTCATGCTGCAATAAACACTTGTCATGTAATCGATGTTTTTTGTTTTTGTAATTATTAAGACACCGCATGTTATTATTGCTTTTTCAATTGCAATACTGACAAATACTGGATTTTATCAAAGTAGGCATAACGCCATAACTTTTAATTCTGAACAACTTTCCTTAGTAACACTTTGGCGTACTGTGAACGGAAAAGGTAGTTTACCTAGAACTAAAATAGTTTTTGCTCAACTGTCAACGCCTACTTGACTTTAAAAAAATCAAAAGTAAACTACAGATAAGTTTCAGACAAAGCAGGGCGTATTCCCAAAATATGAAATTCCGATTCGAAAATTTTTGGTCAATCATACCTCTTGTAAACTCAATCCGGGGACATAATGTATAAAATAAAGCCCTATTATAATAATAATTATTATTAAAGCTGGCAGAATTATTATGTTGGGACATCAAGATTTATATTTAGGGTAAGTTTTATAACCCCTTATCCCCATTGCAAGTCTAAATTGCAATAGCTTGCTTAATATTTATTTTTCTATTTATTTATTTCAGCTAGATTCGCTTTTAATTTTTTGTATTTTGAAGATTATGTTATAATTTACATTTACGGACGCTACTGGTGTTTAGGCTACTGGAATAAAGTGGCTGCTGAAAATTGGTTACCAACGTCACGTCGGTTGGCATTTTTTAGTTGTATATGCATTTCAAATAGTGAGAAACATTTTATGATGCATGCAATTGTCATAAATATTAACTAAATATCTTAATATTTATGAAATAATGATACATTATGAATATGGATAATTACCTTAATCATGGCTTCAGTCTGTAATTTTACTTTGAGCTGTTTACGTCTTTCTCTTTCTTTACGTTTTTTCTCTTTCTCTTTTCGTTTTAATTGCCTTTCTTGTTTTCTTTTATCTTTCTCCGCTCTTCTTTGAGCCTTTTGTTTGATTAAAATCTCGGCGTTAAAAGTATTCTTGTACGAGGAAGGAGAACATGGAGAATTATGATCAACTTTCGGAGAATTTTTAGGTTCTACTACAAAATTATCAGGACCTGGTACTATTTGTAGCATATTTCCAACCTGTAAAATTTTTTGAGTCTTCTTGTTGCCTGAAAAATCTTCAGTAGGTACCACTTCCAGATTATTTCCAATTTGTAAAACCTTTAACTTAGATTCACGCTTTGGTTTATTATATGATTTCTCTTTGCTTTCTTCATGATACTCGTCAAAGTATTGATCATACTCTTCAAAATATTGTGATTCATCATAATCGTAATCATACGAGTAGGTCGTACTAATGGGTTTAGGTTCTTCGGAAAGTCCTAGCTCTTGATTAATTCGTTCGTCCAGTGACATTCTTCTTGGAGACCGCTTTTCAAGCAAATTAAACGATTCAGTACATTCCAATAAATTGCTTTGCATTAATTGTTCATCACTAATTGTGGAATCTGCTACGCTACGTTTAAAACCATCCAATGGCGAACTAAGAGGTGACGGTTTCGATGGATTGATATATTTATCCACGACAGAAGTTTTTTGTACATTATCCTGAGTTTTGGTACTTTTTGTTTTGGGAGAAACATTTTCGCAATTTCGTTTTTCTGATTTCTCTATTGGAGTAACTCTATTAATCTTCGGCCTATCTTTATTTCTGAAAGCAAGCAATATATTAAAAATATACATATAATTGTTAATAGTAACTTAATTTACACATACAATTTGAAACTATTAGTTTTTGTATTATCTATTGTAATTAGATAGTTTTCTTATAACATATTTTTGTTATTTATTGTTGTATATACACAGTGAGTTTTTTTTTCATTATTTATATGGGGACCACGGAAACCATAAGAGTTACCCATTTGCTTAAATGGGGAAAAATTTGCTTCTTTAGAAGACTAATCCAGATGCGCTTTTGTTGATTTAAGAAAATGCATGACTTACTAGATATTTGTAAAAAAGTAAAATTCTCCAAAATTGTTCACCGCTTTAATTTGTTTATTTCTAAAGATAGATAAAAATTGTTTAAATACAATTTGTAGATAACTTTGTACCGAATAACGTCACCGTACTAGTTTTTTAATTTTTTTAAATGGAAGCATAATTGCTATGCCATATTTTAATAGTGAATTTTTTTCTGATTGTAATGATGAAAGGTTATATCACTTATTTTAATAAATAAAGCACAATACATGTTTTTCTATTATCAGGTTTAACAAAAATCATCTCTTGCCATGGAAAACAAAAGTAAAGCAACTGAAGCGTTGTTTATCTTCGTCTTTGATAGCTCGTTCGTTAGTGTAATTCTTATGGGTTTTGCTAGTGTGGAGTTGCTTTAGAAAATTAATTATGGTGTACGCAAATTTCGAGAAACTTGATATGATCAAATGTTACATCATCTGTAACAAAAACAGTCAAAGAGCGGCTGAACGCTATTTTTTATTGTATTTTAATCGCCCTCAACCTTCGTTAGACACCTTCAAGAATTTATACAACAATTTAAGAGTTTAGGAGTTTTGTGAAGCCCAGAAATAGGGGTAATATGGGTGAAAACGTGCAGATAAATGTTCTAGCTGTTGTTAATGAAAATCCATCTACATAACAATACGGCAAATTGCACAAGATGCTGCAATCTTACAACGCACAGCAGTGAGAACTTTAGCAAAGTATAAATACCATCCTTATAAATATTCAGTTGGACAAACTTTGCACCCTGGTGATGATGAAATTTTACAAACTGTGGTATGTTCAATCGCAATACTGAACATCTGTGGGCCCAAGCAAATCTTCACCGTTTACAAGAAAGACGACTTCAGATTAAGTTTGGCTTCAATTTATGGTGCGGTGTTATTTGCAATTTCTTAGGGAAGATTTTAACAATAATACTAGATGAATTAAATTTACAAACATGTGGAGTGGTATCAACATAACGGTGATCCACCCCACTAGGCGCAAGTTAAAAGATATTTAGATGAAATTTTTCCAAACTCGTGGATAGGCACAGATGGTCCTGTTTTATGGGCTGCATGTTCCTCTGATCTTTCACCTTAAGACTTATTTGTATTTGGAGTAATAACAAATCTCATCATATGCGTTCAACAGATTAGATGGGCGTTAAATTAGGAAAGCTGTTAACTCCATGTTGAAAAGGTGTGTCGATAATAATGGTGAACATTTCCAACACTTACATTACAATCAGAAAAAAATGCACTATTAAAATATGTCATAGCCAACAACGGTTTCTATTTAAAAAAATTCAACTTTGCTTCAAAACTTCAAAATGCAAAGCAAAATTAAAAAACTAGTACGGTGACGTTATTCGGCACAAAATTATCTACAAACTGTATTTAAACAATTTTTATCTATCTTTAGAAATAAACGAATCAAAGTGCTGAAACAATTTTGGAGAATTTTACTTTTTTACAAATATCTAGTAAGTCGTACATTTTCTTAAACCAACAAAAGCGTATCTGGATTAGTCTTCTAAAGCAGCAAATTTTTTCCCATTTAAGCAAATGTGTAACTCTTATGGTTTCCGAGATTCCCATACAAATAATGAAAAAAAAAAAACAACTAGCCCTGTATATTAAAAAGCTGAGATTTAATTATTATTAACACGTACAAGTTAGCAAGCATTATTGATGTTCATAACGTAAATATGGCCTCAATATAGTTTTGTCGGGACACTGTAATGGTTAAGTGCTGCAATTAGCTTTTTGCAAAGCAGTATAGAAGTTACCTGTTATCTGGGTGTGTGTGTTGAGTGTATTGAGTGTTTAGAAAAATGCCAATGTAACTTTGATGCCGGTTAAGTGGACTTTTATCTAATGAAAGTAATATACAAGAAACTTTGTGACTGTGTTCCGGTTGGTTTGTGGCCAAAAGAAATTAAACTAGGGAGAAAGAAGTAGTAAGATTTGTTTGAGTTCTTAATACAATATTGAATTGTACACCTCAAGTTTTAAGTATTACACGTTTAAATACATAATAAATACTATTATTTGGTTCAGTAAAAATATTGAATTACCGGTACAATGGCGTCCCTCGTTTTGCGATCCGTAGTATTAGGTATAAGTTTTTGGGTGTTCAAAGGTCCACGTGCAGCGAATGTAGGTTATATATAGTTTTCTCAGAAGGAAGATTGAACTTAAAAGATATATTTTTTGAACACAGATCTTCGTTAGCCTTCTAGCACCAAAGAACAATGTAGTCAGTTGATTAAAACTCACAACTGCACGCTAATATTAACCTAGCACGTTTAGTGAAATCTCAGGCGTATTTTAAAGAACTGAGTTCGATTCGAGTAACACGGAGCCGAACAAATCAAATGAGACTTTGGCCGAAACGTCGTTTTAGTACTGACAGGAGTCAGAAACATCACCATCAGACGCGAGACGACGCCCGGATAAACAACAGTGTTTCATACTACACTCGCGGAAACCTAAAATCAACCTATATATATATATATATATATATATATATATATATATATATATATATATATATATATATATAAATAACCGGGTGTCTGACGGTCACCGTTCATTAGAATATCCCCGGAAGTAATGCGATTTGATGTTTGAAAATTTGCAGTGAGGTTTTCGGATACGCTCTCTTCAGATGAAATAACGGCGATCTTGTGCGACTTCCGGTTATACCGGAAGTAAATGTTAACTTTCTTATTTTACTGTGTTTGGATTCTACGAAAAATTCTAGACATATTTTGTGTGTAATGTCCTATACCTAACTCTCACCGTTATTGACATGTTTAAATGTTTATGTCAAAAATGACGTTTGCAGGCTCTAAAACAATTATCGATGTTTTCTATAAGGAAGCCTTTATTATTTAATTGGAGTTGGATTCCATGTTAAAGAGGACGTGCTTCAATACATATTTTATAATATTTTGATAACTATTGATACAGGGTGATCAAAAATTCAGACCGAAAATAAAATCGAAAAAACTAGCAGTCAATTTTTTCAAATGGAAACCCCCTATTTTTATAATTTTATCTTATTTAGCATTAAAAAGGGTAAGTTCGTGTAAGGTTGCCTATTCCGAAAATTTGTAGTTTCCGAAATATTTCCAATTTTATGTTTTTATTTGACGATTTTGCTACGGATTTTAAGTTCAGTTATTCTTAGTTGGTTATCACGGCGTTGAAATACAATCAGACGCTATGTAGATGTCAGTTACCATATGAAAATTATTAATGAGCAACGTTTTGATTAGTTTATGCGCGAATACAACTGTTCAAAAATGGAAAATAATACGTATTGAAATGCCGACATATTAAATTTACTCTTTATTCATGGTGAGTGCAACAGGATTATAAGTCGAACGTGCAGGCTTTTCAATGAAAGATTTCCGCATTTGACACCAATGAACAGAAGAAAATTTAGAAACATTATGAAGAATCATCTCAGTTATGGAACAATTAATGTAGAAAGAATTTTACCCAGGCCAATAACGTCAAGCGAATATAACATAATCGATCTGTTGGTATATTTTTATATTTGGCATATTTGTTTAGATTTAATCTTTTTTTGACGATTGAACCATTATACTTAATTAAATTATAATATACGTCAATTAAAATATTAATTAAATGTCTAAATTCATTTAAAGTTCAAGGGTCTAGTTTTTGGAGAAACGCTCGGACACGTCAATTTTTATTTTTGACTACGGTTTTTTTAGTGGTAAAATTTTATATACAGGGTGACAATTTTTAACTAAGCTTCTATGGCTGACATTGTTATTATAACTGTTTCAGAGTCGGTTAAATTAGCAATATTGGGCAGAATTTCAAGACCAATCAAATGACGTGTTGTGTTTTGACCAGTGTTGCCAACGTTCGTAGTTATTTAGAAAAAATTAAAAATGAGCCGAATTTTCAAACTCAAATATCTTTGAAACCGTTGCAAATAAAGCTAAAATACAAGAGAAGTAATTGATAGATATTCTTAAGAACTTTAAGATAAGCCTATTTTTAAATATATTCTGCATTTCATTTGAAGATATAACACAAAGTTACTTTTTTTAAATGGAACGTATAGTTTATTTTAGCCCTATTAAATAGCATATTTTTTACTGATTTCAAAAATGTATAGTTTACCTTATTTATAACAAGTAGTTTTCTTGTAATTTAATAAAAACTGTAAAGTTAAAATCATGTATCAGTTTTAAAAAATGAGCGCCTTGGAATGAAATAAAACAAAACAAATTTGACGAACGATATGTTATTTTGCTATTATATTTCTAATCGTGATGAAAATGCAGCGTCGGAAATTTATTTACAGAGGAACATGGAAAGAAGACAACCTGCTAAAAGATTATTTCGTAAACTGGGAAGTAATTTAAAGCAATACGGGTCTTTCAAAAAACCAAAAGACGCAAAAAAAATGTAATGAAGAAACCGAAGTAAATGTTCTGGCTTATAATAATGCCAAACCGACTGCATTTGTACGGGAGATTGGACTCGAATGTAATACGTTAAGAGAAGAACCACGCATAATCATAACAAAATAACTTCAAAGCTTACCGTCTCCACGTTGGAAATACATTGTATCCTGCAGATTTTGAAAGACGATTAAATTACGCTACCTGGTTTATTGAAGAGCATCGAAGAAACAATGACTTTTCTAAATCAATTTTGTTTACGGGCGAAGCCAAGTTTACCAACAATGGTTTATTTAATAGAAAAAATCACATTTACTGGGCTCAACAAAATCCTCATTTAACTGTAGAGAGACGAGATCAACACGTTTTCTCAATAAACGTATGGTGCTGTATTTTAGGTACTAAAATCATTGGTCCATATTTTTTTGAACAACATTTAAAAGCTGAACGCTACTTAATGTTTTTAAGAAATGAATTTGAAAATATGATGGACGAAGTTCCATTAAATTTAATACGCGCTTTTCGTTATTTTCAACAAGATGGAGCTCCTGCTCACAATACAAATGTTGTTTCAAACGTTTTAACAAAAAGATTTAATAACTGGATTGGTACTCGTGGAACTATTCCATGGTCTCCTAGATCTCCAGATTTAACCCCTCTGGATTTCTTTTTGTGGGGAACAGTTAAATAAGTAATTTGATTGTAATCTCATGATATTTAGAATTTACATCAGTTCTACATACATAAAGACAAAATTTACATCGATTGGGGCTTGAACCTTGATGGTGCAGTTGGTTAGCGCGGTACTCTAGCAAAGTACAGGTCGTAGGTTCAAATCCTACTGGAGGTAAACTTTTTATTTATGTACTTAATAAAATTAATAATAATTTTTAGTTAAAGACAGCGTTTGTAAAATTAAACCACATAATGTCGAAGATCTAAAAGATAAAATAAGAACAGCTATTGCAGCATTTAGACCTAATACCTTGTTAAAAGTGCAAAATAATGTATTACAAAGATGCCGTATATGTGTTGAAAACCATGGTGTCCATTTTGAAATCTTGTAATTTAGTTGTAATGTAGTACTTAGGTATTTCTTTTGTTTATAAATATTTATGATTGGTTGAAATTTTATAAACTTCAGAATTAATAAAGTTCGTAACTTTACAGTTTTTATTAAATTACAAGAAAACTACTTGTTATAAATAAGGTAAACTATACATTTTGGAAATCAGTAAAAAATATGTTATTTAATAGGACTAAAATAAACTATATGTTCCATTTAAAAAAAAGTAACTTTGTGTTATATCTCAAAAATGAAATGCAAAATAAATTTAAAAATAGGCTTATCTTAAAGTTCGTAAAAATATCTGTCAATTACTTCTCTTGTATTTTAGCTTTATTTGCAACGGTTTCAAAGATATTTGAGTTTGAAAATTCGGCTCATTTTTAGTTTTTTCTAAATAACTACGAAAGTTGGCGACACTGGTCAAAACTTAAAACGTCATTTGATTGGTCTTGACATTCTGACCAATATTGCTAAATTAACCGACTCTGTAGCTGTTATAATAACAAAGTTAGTTAAAAATTGTCACCCTGTATAGGGTGGCCCAAATGTTAGTTACGACCACCAACTTGATTTTGTCAAATGGAAACACCTGTTTTCTATTTCATTTTCTGAATCTAATTTGAATTCTGAGTAAATCTCATGTGCCATGTCCTATACCTATAGTCAACAGACCTCGAGATATTTACGAAAAAAAGTAAATATTGTCTTCATAAAACTATCAAAAACACTTGCAAAATAATCGTATCCAAGGTGATCCATAAACAATAGGTACATGTTTTAATTTCGTTGCGTATGTCATTTTATTTCTGACGTCGAATTTCAACATTTGTCCTTTCCAAAATGGTGTATTTTTGGGTGAAACATTTCCTAATAGGTGGATAGGAAGGAGAGGACCTATCGAATGGCCTGCTAGGTCACCCGACCTAAACCCGTTGGATTTCTATCTGTGGGGTTATCTCATATCAAAAGCATACGTTGGTAGGCCAAACAATCTGGAGATATTGAAAGAGAAAATCAGAAGAGAAGTGCGTGCCATAACTCCAGAAGTGGTTGAAAACGTGCAAAGAGAGTTTATTCATCGGCTTGGCTATTGTCAAGCCGCAAATGGTGCACATTTTGAACATTTGATTTGATGTGTTGTTGTGTTTTTTGAATAAATTGTTCCTTTTGACAGAAAACGAAGACCGCCTTCCTTGATACGGTTTTAATTGTTGATACGTTTAATTGTAAATTCTTCGAGATCTGTTGACTTCAGGTATAGGACACGGTACATGAGATTTACTCAGAATTCAAAGCAGATTCAGAAAATGAAATAAAAAATAGGTGCATCCATTTGACAAAATCAAGTTGGTGGTCGTAACTTATTTTTGGGCCACCCTACATACAACATTTTACCACTAAAACAACCGCAGTCAAAAATAAAAATCGACGTGCCCGAGCTTGAACTTTAAATGAATTTCGAACTGGGACAAAACTATTTCACTCTGACTACAGGGCCACTTCAAAATTTTGGCAATTTTTTTAGTGCTGCACAATACTGAGTGATATATTATTTGAAACGTCTTTAAAAGTCCTATTAAATCCCACAAGTTCGATGAAAACATTTCCAGTGGTTCAAGAGTTACAGAAGAAATTTTAACGACGCTATTTTTTTTTTCTCGCGTTAATGTGATAAAATATTACCGAACTCTTTGGTATAATTAAACCCTCTAGCAACACATACTAAATTATTCATCGTTGAAAGCGTCTTTGTAAACTCTATTCATACAGTTTGAAAAAATATTCACGGGTTCTTACTTTATACCTTAAAATGTGTGTTAATCTAAGGTAGATGTTACGCCATATGCGTTTTCTTATTTTTTTTCTAATTTTGGCAGATAATTGTTTAAAAAATGTTGAATCGAATGGTGCGATAACAAAATAAAAATTTTGTCTACACAGATTAACAGATAATCTATTCAGTTTATTTAATAAGAATAAAAAAAAGATATGATGTGCATAACCCTATTCTTAGTTAGTGAAATATGAAAATGACTTAGCGAGCCATGGATATAACAGGCTAAATTTGCAAAACGATTTACTTCTCACTGTAGTATTGTCAAACTAATAATTGTTGCTTGTTAGGTACATGTAAGGTTACAGCAAGAAAAATGGTCGTTTATAGCAATAATGAGAATATTATGTTTGAAATTTATATTCAGTGTGAGAAAAATGCTAAAGCTGCTGCGAAGGCGTATACTGTAAGATTTCCTGATCGAAACCACCCGTCAAGAAAAATTTTTTCGCGTATGGAGACTAATTTGCGTCAACACGGTTGTTTCGAACAAACAAAGAAAAAAACAAAACTCAGTAGAAGAGCGATAAATGAGGTGAATACTATCATTACATTAGCTTCGGTAGCCGCCAATTCAAATACCTCCATTCAAAAAATCAAGGAAAACGTTCCCCTATACTGCTCTTCTATTCAAAGAATTCTTAAAGGTAAGAAGATGCATCCATATTCATATAGAAAAGTACATTGTTTGTACGAGGGCTATACTGAAAGAAGACTCAATTTTTGTCAAAGAATAATAAACTGGACTGAAAACGATCCATATTTTTTGGGAAAAATATGTTGGGCAGATGAGTCAAAATTTGATCAAGATGGCATAACCAATTACCACAATCTACATTACTGGGCTGATGAAGATCCACATCCCAAACGTCCTGTAAATAACCAGCGACGTTTTTCTATCAACGTATGGTGTGGTGTAATTGACATCAGATTCCAGGATCATTCTTTTATGAATACAATCTAGACCAGAGACACTACCTAGAGTTTTTAAATAATAGATTCGAATAGTTCCTAGATGACGTTCTTCCCATCAATGCTCGCCACAGTGTAATTTTTCAACACGATGGTGCACCAACCCATACAGCCAATGCTGTGTCAGGTTACTTGAATGAACAATTTGAGACATGGATTGGCACCCACGGACCCATACGTTGGCCAACGCGGTCACCAGACTTAATGTGTTAGATAACTTTCTGTGGGGTTATTTGAAATACCTCGTGTACGATAAGCCAGCCTCCAATGCCATAAAATTTAGAGGAACTAACTGAAAAGATTGAGGTATCATGCATATCACTCACCCCACAGATGCTTAGAAATGCATGCCACGAATAGATCGACGATGAAACGTTTGCAACTTTGATTAAACAAGAATGGTGGTTTGATTCAACATCTTTTATGAATAAGTAATTTATAATAAATTGTATTAGTAATAAATTATTCTTATAGTTATTTATATTAAATAATATCTTATCTAAAAATATAATTTGGTCTTATTTTAATGCTTCAGGAAAACATTAATTATTTGCAAAAATTATATAGATAAGACTCAATGACAGCAACAAATTGTATCTAGTCGTATACGCGGCACAATTGGTATGGTTAATATTCTTGATATGTTTAGAGCTAAGAATGTAATTATTTACACTTTCTTTTACATTTATTAAACAGTTTTTACTGTCATTCATGTTCGAACTTATTCTTATCCATGTTTCAATCAATAAACTCATTTGTCATTATATGGAATCTATTGTAATATGACAAGAGCTGGTAAATACATATTTTAGCGTATAAAACAAGAACTCACGAATATTCTTCCAAACCGCAAACACTGTTGACGCTTTCGACGATGAATAATTCACTAAGTGTTGGTATTTGAAAAAACTGAGTTAATTTAGTTTAATTTATTAAAAAATCAAATGTTTTCTCTTTGTGATTCGTTATTTTGCACAAGAGCAAATATCTAGTAAATATTTAAAACCTGTAGGATTTCCTTAACCTAGAGGATTTAATTATACCAAAGAGTTCGGTAATATTTAATCACATTAGCGCGAGAAAAAAAAGAACGCCGAAGCTTGCTTTTTTTTAATTTTTTCTATAACTCTTGAACCACTGGAAATTTTTTCATCGAACTTGTGGGATTTAATAGGACTTTTAAAGACGTTTCGAATGATATATATATATATATATATATATATATATATATATATATATATATAATGTATAAATGGATGTATGTATGTTTGTTCTGCATTGACTTTTAAATGGTTCAACCAATTTAAATCAAATTTTGTACACTTATTACTCAGGTCCTGGAGTAAGTAGATTTTAGTATATGTTTGGACTTCTAATATTACGTATGTGTGTATACGTATATGTATGTAACCAAAAATATTAGGGTTTGTCGTCTAGCATTAGTATAAAATAAAAGTAATTTAACCTCACTGGTACTATTAGTAGCAGGTTTTTTTAATATTTTGGGCACAGCAACACGTGCCGGGTCGGCTAGTAATTATAAATAATAATCGATAATCCATCTAACTTTCATTCATTAAAATTATAGATAAAACTTACGTTGACAAATGCTTTTATAGGTTTAGACGTCCCAAAAAGAACTTTATTCAATATGCAGGGTGATTTATGACGCCGCGCCGGGGAAAAAATTCACCGGGTGATTCCTATGAGTAATCTAAATAAAAAATAAACAGAGTTCAATGTTTATTACATGTAACATCAATCAATTACTCAAAGCAATCGTGTTAGGGATATTTATTATTTCATATGTTACCATGAAAACAACAAAAAAATTGTCACTTGTAATCTCCCTAGTGCTTGGATTATTTCCGTAAATTTTTTAAATTAGCGAGTCAGGAATGTTTTCAAAATTTTCCCCAGTCGAAGATAGTTCACAGTACATGAGTATGCTGATATAATTTTTATTTATGAATTTTGTGATGGAATGTGATGCACTAGAAGCTTAAAGAGAATACCAACGCCAATTTCCAGACAGATGGTCACCGAATCACAAACTGTTCCCTAAAGCCTTTCACACTCCAACAAACTGGAACACCTGTTCTCCGAAAAACTGGAGCCCTTAGCAAGATATACTCAAGTATAGCCTCGTAAGGTCTTGCATCTTTAGCACTTGTGCAAGCGGTGAATCCAGGAGATGCTCAACAGTGAATATTATTTTGCCTGTGGTTATTGCATCAAATCATTGATAATGTCAATTTTATTTCAAATGTATTATAGCCAGACAAAGGCACTTTTACAACAGATGGTATCAACAATAGACACAATGACCATTACTGGTCTTTAGAGAATCCACGTACAACTAGGAAGCGTCGTTTCCAGTAATGATATAATGTTAATGTCTGTGGTGGAATATTCAACAATGTCTTGCTTAACCTGCACATAATGGAAGATGAATTAAATGGGAATTTGTACAAGCAGTTTCTCGACAATACTATTTTCGTATTGGTAGAAGACATGCCTCTTCATTTGCCTCAAAGTATGTGATTCCAGCACGATGGTACACCGGTACTGCAAGGGTATTGACAATATGATTAAACGTTTAGTTCCCTAGGAAATTGAGTGGTTGCGGAGATCCGGTTGCCTTGCCGCCAACGTTCCCAGATTTGAGCCCAGTGGACATTTATCTATGGAACATACGAATGAACAAGGTGCCAATAGAAACCTGGGAGCATGCTTGTGTTAGGGCACTTCGAACACTTACTGTAAATTTAATCCCAGACGTTCTTGCTTTAAATCAATACCTTAATTATTGTCTTCAAGTTGTACACATTCAACATGTAAGAAACTTTGAACTGCTACAGTTCCGTTAGAAAGCATTTTTGGACATTTATTTGAAGTTTTTTATTTAGATTATTCACAGGAACCATCTGATGGAGATTTTCCTTGACGTCAAAAATCACCCTATATAGTAATAATTAAGTATTAGAAAAATGAAATACATGAAATGAGTAATAAGTTTTAACAAAACAAACACTATTGTTTGTCGCATTTTCTATGTGCAACAACGGATTCAATTAGAATATTGATAAGTATATTTTTAAAATCTTAATTATACATAATCTAAAAACTAGGTTACCAAAAGGCGGTTAGTCTACATCTAAAGTCAAAGGTCCCAGTTATTGTTTGTTCTTGCTTGCATTTGTTAATAATTAAATCTCAACTAAAAACACAATATTATCAAACTACATATTAATTAAAATTTGTATAATCAGCACTAAAAGCAGACCTAGCATATATATTCATACAGGGTAGTATAGTTGTACATCTATCTTTTGTGGCTTTTCTATTATGTGAGAAATCTGACATTACGATTATATATTTGAATGTACAGTCAATTTTGTTAGTGGAACTTTACAAATTTTGTTTTCAGTTCCTACTTGCACTTTGGCCCTTTATAAATTTAGTACAATATATTTGGATGCATTGTCAGGGATTTATTTGAGAAGTAAATTTTTACGTTTAATCAACTAAGAGTATTGTAACTAAACATTTCTTTAACAATATTTGTTGTGTCATATAGGGTGTTCGCAAAAAGTACTATGAATATTCAAGTAACGATACATTGGTATGGTATATAGAATCTTCTACATTTTTTAGCTCACACATATCCTTTTATTAGTTCTCTTTCTCTTTGTTATGGGTGTTCTATACCTAAAACCGATAGTATTCCCAATATGTCACTTTATCTTTGTTCTGCATATACCTAATCAAAAGAAACAAGCATATTTAGTGTGATATGCAATATTTCTTTATATTTATATACAGTGAGCACAGAACGTTTGGAAACATGTCAATAAAAATGTTCCTGTTCATTTTATTAAAAGTCGATAGGATAGGTCAATTTTGATTTCTATCTTTGTATATTATCTGATTATCTTCTGTTATACAAGAAACCAGACACACTTTATGGACAATTTAGAAGATCAAATTTTTGAATTAAATGTTAATGATAACGCTGTATTTTGGTTTCGTTATGTTGATATTTTAGCGTTTTTTTGATTCCATTAATGAGTTTTTAATTACAATTAACATTTTAAATCCTAACATAAAATTTACACTAGAGAAAGAACAAAATAGTCATTAATTGTATAGATTTAAATATCAAAATTAATACACAGAACAAGTTTGAGTTTCCTATATTCAGAAAACCTACACACACGGACATTACAATTCCAAATGACTCATGTCACTACAAGACGTATAAGTTAGCTGTATACCTGGTCTCCGGATAAGGGCAAGGAGCGGCTCTATCTCGACAATGGCAAAGCCTAGAGCTTTGAGAGAAAAATCCTTATAAGTAAGAGAAATGGTTGGAATTTATTTTGAAGCGTAACTTGACCGATAGGGGCGTAACTGCTACGAAGAAACATAAAATTCATGCTATCTCAGAAAATTGGGCGATGAGCTAAAACTTTGAAAATATTATTTGAGAGCTTGGGTGATACCGCATCATTTTGCTTTACGATATTTTTCCGTATCTCTCATAATAAAGGAGGGGGAAGACAATGCATTTTCCAATATTTACATTTTACTATCTCTTGAACCACTCAACGGATTCGAATATTCTTACTCTCGTTTGAAAGAGCAATGTATAGTCTTTTGAAGGGTGTTTTTTGTTGGAACGTTTAGTTTTAAACAAATAAACTGGAGGGCGTTCGCTGCAGCGATCACATATTTTTGTGTTAAAACTAAATAGAACGGTATTATTTATTTGACAGACCGTTACGCGGCTTAAAATGACCTAAATTCTAGTTAAAACTCCTTCGCGATATCTCCATCCGTCCTCGATTTATACGAAAAAATGTTAAAAATTTAAATACCGCAAGAATTTACCTTGTCGAGGAAAACAAGTCACATATCCATGATAACCACTAAATTTAAAAATCGCTGATTTGACAATTGTTAAAAGTTACTTCTCAGAGTTTTTGTTTCTTGTATGTATTTTTTAATCCCTTTTGTTGGGGGGGGGGGGGGATATGCCATTTACTAACGCGGAAGCGTATGATATGTTGCGGATTTATTTGCAATGCTTCGAAAATGCTGCAATTGCGACAATATGCAATGCAATTTCCATAAAGAAAACATTTTTCTCTAGAAGTGTTTTCAAGATTGGTCAGGCGATTACAGGAAACTGGCAAAATGCAGACGATTCAAGCACCTGTAAGAGTTCGTTGAACACGCAACGAGGAAAATATTATCAACGTTTTGGCCTACGCACAATACGATCCCACCTTAAACACCAGACAAATTTCCGACGACTTGGGAGTTCCAAAAACAATCACGAGATTCTTCAAAACAATAATATACACCCCTACCACATTGTTTTACATCAGGCATTAAATCATACTGATTATGATTCGGGAAATCCAAATTTCCTGTTACGCATATTATTGACGGACGAAGCCACTTTCAGTAACACAGGGGGTGGAGTATATAAATTATCTTGTTCTTGTGGAAAAGTATACATTGGAACCACAAAACGTAGCTTTGATACAAGACATAAAGAACATAAGAAAATCTGTAGATTACGTCAGTCATAGAAATCTGCGGTAGCTGAATATGCTTCAAATAATTTAAATCATGACTTTCAATTTGATAATATAGAAATATTGTCAAGACAAACTCATTACTATGTTCGAGTAGGCGCCTGCCACAAAAATAAGATAAAGTTGATTTTCGTAAAACGTCATTTTTGACACATAATATAACGTTTAGTTTTAATCTTCATGGATTATTCAGTTCAACAACGAGTTTTTTTTTTTGCGTAGAAACTTACATAAGAAGTAACTCAATAGAAGAAGTAAGGTGTGCATTCTGTCGTCAATTTAACAACAATCGGGGTCACGCTCAAACCGTAAGACTGTTATGTCATGGATTCACCACTGGCGTGAAAATGGTTCTGTGCAAAATTTGACGAAACCTGGACGTCGAAGAACAATAGAAACTATTGAACGAGAGAAGGCAATCCCTTATTTTGGAAATATCAAAAGGGAGCCTACATCGAATTCTTCACAAGTACTTAAAATTTCATCCGTACAAATACCAAATGGCACAACATCTTAGTTATTAAGATAAACAAGCCAGATCAGGTTTTTGTCAAGCATTTACATCGACAAGACATTCACAATCTTTTAATGACTGACGAGCCAAACTTTTATTTGAACGGCATGGTTAATAAACATCCCCAAGAAATTATTACAATCTCCATAATCCAAAAGTTATGGTTTGGTGTACGGTAGTATCATTTGGCATTATTGGTCCACATTTTTATGAAGATGGAAATAACCGTCCTCTAACAGTGACGTCCGAGCGTTATGTCAATATGCAAGAGACGTTTTTTTTATTCCCGATTTAGAAAGAAGGGGATTACTAAATAATGCGTTATTATTCTAGCAAGATGGAGCAACAGCAAATATCGCCAGAAACTGTGATAGTTCTACGAGTAGTGTTTAATGGGCGACTCATTTCGCGATTTGGGGATTTAAATTGGCCTTCGAGGTTCCCGGACTTAACTGCACCAGACTTTTTCTGTGGGGCTATTTAAAGGCGACGGTTATTGTAACTCCTCCAGAAAACACCCAAGAGCTCCGAATTGCTGAAGAAGTACGCCGAATAGATCAGGTTTTGCTTCATCGTGTCATGAATCATTTCTTGTCCAATCTTAAAAAGTCTTAATTTTAGTTTTTGATATGGATTTTTTTGCTGTTTTTTCCTAGACATTGAAGTAAATGCTTTACCAATTACATGTTAAGTTAACACAGCACTATATAATAATTTAACATATGTAGCAAAAATCATAAATATTTCGAGAACGCGTAACGTTAGGTATATTACATGCTTAATAAAAAAATAAGAGAATTAAAAACAGAACACGATGACATGATAAAATACAGGGTGTTTCATTTAAAAAACAAAAGTTATGGTCATTTCAAATTTGCAATAATTGACCATATTTTGTAAACACCCAGTATAGTATAATCAGGAAGTATGAAGGTCAAAAGATAGAGCAAGGTCTTGTTTACCCGTCTGCCAAACCTTACAGTTCTACTGTTAATATTAAAGTCTTCAGAACAATTTAAGTAAAGGTATAAATTTTCACTTTTTTAAAGAAAAAATGCTCTAACTTGGCAACGCCACAAAATAAATTTAAAAACGAAGTACCGTTTTTTAGCATTCAACAAGACAAATAAAAATTAAAGTAAATAAATATAGGATTCCATTTAACAAAACAAGGCTGAGTCCGGTCCTGCAATTATGGAACACCCTATAGGGATGAAACTATTTTTATTTGATGCACATCTAAGTCTGATATAGATCGGCGCTATAACATTTTTTTTATTTTTAATAATAAAGCCAGGATCTTCCGACGGCGCACTAATGACTCACCCTGTATATATAAGTTCTAAAAAATATATATTGGATTACTCAATGGCTCAGCGGTAAAGGTCAGTCTAGTAAGTGAAAGGCACCAAGTTCGAATCTGAGAGGAAAAAATCATAACATATGAATTTGACTCAAGTGCGAAAAAAGTCCTTCTCAGGACTAAATCTGATGCCGGAGGCAGAGCCAGCTTCCGAAACGTCGCCCTCAAAAATCAAAAACTGTGGAAATAGGCCAATCAACTCAATTAAAACATACCACATTGTTTTCACTGTAAAATAACAATTACAATTATTAATAACCTGTTTCTTTGTTAGATTGACTAAATCTTTAATTGGTATGTCAAGTTTCTATTTGTGAATGCTGTTCTCAATTTTAAAGTAAAGTTTTTCATAACTTACCACATACATCATAATTTGATTCAATTTTGAAAAATTTGCTCTTTGATTATGACATTTTTCATTGTTAGCCTTCGACCGTTAGAGGGTGTTCTGATTTGTA
Source organism: Vesta saturnalis (assembly GCA_036346205.1). Taxonomy (NCBI): domain Eukaryota; kingdom Metazoa; phylum Arthropoda; class Insecta; order Coleoptera; family Lampyridae; genus Vesta; species Vesta saturnalis. The sequence goes on from JARFJB010000682.1 coordinate 2,105,586, forward strand.
ATCTTCAAGGCAGTTTAATAAAATTTAATTTATTTAGGATCTAGTTATTCCTTACTAAAATTAGATTCCACAGTTGGCTTTATATGTTTATGAAATTGTTATATTAATAGCAGGCTTATGTTTGTGTTTTCTTCTTTTTTATATTTCACAAAATTTTAAACAATTCTTAAAGATATTACCACTACTGAGGACGATAACTGTAATTGTCATCGAAATTTATAGATTTACATAAAATAAGAATATAGAAAAGTTAAGTATTTTAAAATTATATGTTATAATGGTGAAAGTTTACATTTTCATATTTAAAAACAAATATTGTTTTCCACAGCTTGCTCATTTTTTCGAAAGTTATCAGTATGAATTTTATTATTATAAACAATGCCAGTGAAATATCTCAAAAACTATCAATTTTCAGTATAAAACACCCTTAACAAAAAACAAAGATAATTAAAATTGCTGGGGTAAAAATGTTTCGCCACTTGTTAGATATGGCAACAACTTAGTAAATGCCCCCAACTATTCATATTACATCATACTTACAAAAATAGGAACAAATTAACAGCAAACGTAAAATTCCTTTAAAACAAAATTGACATTTTCGACACCGTGAATAATCAAATTAATTTTCAAAACATACTGCTATTTGCATTTAATTGAAACTTATGTCTGGCACAATATAGAAGCTGCAAAAGACGGAAGCATTATTCAACCATACCTAACCATACATAAGTTCTGTTTTATTTAATTAGTTGTTAAAATTCATAAAAGTGTATCTTACCTTTTTACTACATCTCGCTCTTTTCTTTTTGGCGAATCTTTTTTTGGTGTCAACGATGTATTGTGTCCTCCAATAGTTGGACTTAATTTAGATGTTTCACCAACCTCTGGGTGTAACTTATCAGTTTCGTTCTTAGTTGTATTAATAATTTTTGGAATTTGTGCATCACTGGTACTAACTTCATTTTCACTTTTTTTTATTTCTTTAGCAGTGCTATTACATTTAGCGATTACACTTTTGGGAGACTCCTTAATGTTAGAATTCGCTAAAGAATTTGATTGTAAGTTGTCAGTCTTATTAACGAACACAGATCGATTCTCAGATTTAATATTGGTTCCATTTGTGGTTTCAGCAGGGAAAATCTTAAGCGGAGTACTAGTAAGTGGAGGATTTAATTCTAAGTTCGTCCCACTTTCCACTTTTTCCTTTTTAATAGAATCTAAGGAACCCTCAATCTTTATAGGGGTAATATTCGATATAATTGAAATATCAGAAAGAGACGAATTTAATATAATTGTATCTATTTGTGGAGACGGAACCGGTAATGGCACGTTTTTAGTTTCAACTTTAGAAATATCGAAATGTGGTAAAGGTATTTCACGAACTGTAGTTTTAACAACACTCGGTTCTTTTTCAAGTAAACCTCTTTCCACATCTTCAATTCTTATGACTTGTTTATTTTCTATTTTTTTAATACAAGGTGGTTGAGTTTTTTTCTTAGTGACGTAACGTTTCTTTTTTACCTTCTTTCTAGCACTATCAGAACTAGAAGAAGATGAACTTGACGATGAGGATGAAGAATCAGAACTTGATGATGAGGAGCTACTAGAACTCGTACTAACCTTTCTGCGCCTCTTTTTCCTAACATACCTTTTTTCGTCGGGTAAACTATCTTTAATTTGAGATCCCAGAGCCTCCATAAACTTCTCATACTCATTCTCTAGTACCTCCGGTTGCTGAGCTTTCACAGTCTTTGTCTGCTTATCATCTCTCTTCTGTTTTGGAAGTTGAACGAACGACTCGCTGTTTCTATTAAACAATGATTTATTTTCTGAATAATACAGTTTCTGTTTTGAAGAGTCCTCCTTATTTGATACTACCTCTGTGGTATCGTCAATATTTGACCATTTTGATTTTTTACGCCTCTGGTATCTCTTGTCTTCAATATTATCTTCCCACGCAGACTTTCCTCGTGTGTTATCCACGACTGCAACTGGTTCAGAACTGTTTCGCCGAAATTCTTCTGTAGCGTATTGGTAATTTTTATGATATCGTTCATCATTGCCCATTAACTTGGTTTGCTCTAATCGCCGATTATCTTCAGTATGAGATCTATGAAAGTAATACCTTTCTCGCTCTAATTCTTCTAATTTTCTTTTTTCAATTTCTAATTGACGCCTTTCTTCCATAAGGGTACGCCGCTCTTCCTCCAATCGCAATTCTTCATTTCTAATTGTTAAGTAGTCGTCCTTTTCCCAAGAATCTTCATTATATAATGAATAACATTTTGTATCTTTTTGTAATTGAAAGTGCGCATTTTCTGCATTTTGCCTTTCCCCCTCCCATTGAGATTTTGCGTGACTTGTTCTGAAATTTCGTATGGTTAAAGGCATCTCTAAAAATGGAGGTGAAGCATTCTCTACGGAACCTCTAGACCTCCTCCTCTCATCAATACCGCGATTTCTAAAGGGAGAAAAGTCTTGTTTAGGAGAATCGTTAAACTTTCGTATTGCACTGTATTCTGTCCCTTCCACTTGATTTACACAAGGAGACTTGCTTAAACTTAAATATCTATTTGCTACCGGAGATTTACACAGAGGTATGTCATTGTCGCTTTCCCATGACAGATTAAAACCGCTTGTGTCTGTGTATAAATCTGACTGTTTCGATGTGCTTGTATTTAATATTTCATCGTCACTTTCCCAGTTTGAATAATACTCATCAGTATCTGGCGTATCTAAATCTTGTTCAGTTGGTTGTTGTTGTGCGTTATTTTGGTCTTCTACTTTTCTATCATTATGTTTTATTTCTTTGGGAGAGGTTTCTTGTTTTTGTAGATAATCTACATCATTTTTACTATCAGTATTCATCATTTCTTTAGGAGTGTGTTGCTCGTCCCGATTCTTATGTTTATTACTTTTAACTTTAGCTATTTTACTCTTTTTCTTGATCTCATCAACTTCTTTATTCTCAACAGCAACCTTTTCAGCTTTCCTTAATTTAGCAGATTTATCTTCCTTCTCGTCATCTTTTTTCGATTTACTCTTGTCTTTTATTACACTAGTTTCCTTTTTGTCAGGTTTTTGATGAGTTTGTTCTTTTATTACACTAGTTTCCTTTCTCTCTGGTCTCTGATGAACTTGTTCTTTTATTACACTAGCTTCCTTTTTCTCTGGTTTCTGATGAATTTGTTCTTTTACTACACTAGCTTCCTTTTTCTCAGGTTTCTGATGGGTTTGTTCCACCCACTCAACTTCAACTTTCTTATGTCCAGGTTTTTTCTTTTTCGTTTTCTTTATAGTTTTATCTTTTTTTAATTTCTTAGATTTCTTCTTCTTTTTCTTTTTTTTCTTAAGTTTGTTCTCTTTAGTAGAGAAACTAGTTTTAGATTTCTTTTCTAATTTTAAATTCTCGTTTTTATTATTTGTACTTTTTATAGCAGTTTTATGAATTTCTTCAATATCTTCTTTCTCTTGCTCATCTTCATCTGAATAATTTTGAAGAATGGATAAGCCTAATGAATTTTCCAAAATGGTACATTCGGTTTCTTTTTCCAAATTGCTAAATAGAGTCTTTGGATACCATTTCTTTCCTGATGATTTGGATAGTATGGTTTCCCTAAAAGAAACACATTTTATGTAAATTAATTCACGACTTATGGTCATACTTGGTTAAAATTGAGTATTTTATATATTTTAGAAGTAATTCCAGATGTGGTCTTCAGTTAGATACGAAACGTGAAGACGACAGCAGCACTTACTGTTGAAACGTATAAAGTACACAAATAATATAAAATACACCATTTTAATGAAAATATAAGGATCTGGTATAATTGATTTTGTTCTGTTTCGTGAGAGATTTCAATGTTATGAGGTCTGACGTATCAGCATAACCAAATCATACTAAAGTTCGATTCAATCTATCATGAAACAGTTTAATTCTACATACTCATGATTTTTGCAAAAATGTAACACAAACTTTGAATGCATCAGAAATAAATCAATATTTAAACACTATATGTACAGGGTTTGTTGTGTTTACCGTTTTTATCATTTGGTGCGGATCGCAGTATGCGTTGGCATGATACAATTTACGGTAACAATACTAAATTTTGTGGTTTATTATTACTAGGGACTTATTTAATAAAACAGTAACGTGACCTACATCTGCATACTAGCAAGTGCATAAAAAATTTTTAATTTTCTGAACGTTCCTGATATACACCAATTAACAATGAGAACGCTTTACATTTGATAGAAACCTTGTGTCCTAATGTGTTTTTATTAAACACGTAGCGCATAGTAAATAAAATTACTATTAGTTCAAATGTCTAGTCCTTTTAGTTCAGATGCCAGTTTCAAAAAACGATAGTAACAGAAACTTTACAAACGAAGAATTTCAAACCATTAGTAAGTATACGAAAAAAACTTGAAATATGCACTGGCGTTGCCGCTACATAATCCCGACTTCGTAAGGCTATCTGATCTACAGGGTGGTTCATTTTCGATGGGACGTACCCTTTCTATTACAGATAGACAAAAAGTAATATGGGGTCCATGTGCTTGATTTTGGTGATAATTAAGATCCAATAGTCATAATCAAAATATCTCTGACCGTTATTGCGCAATTACGTTTTGTCTATCTGTAATAGAAAGGGTACTTCCCATAAGAAAACATCGAAAATGAACCACCTTGTACATGATTTGTATGTAGTCAGTCTGTAGGAAAAACTGGCGGGGGTAAATTTGACTACCAAAATCTTCCAGGCTACGTTTCCCATCTTCAGCAGTTATTTTACTGTATAATTGTAGTTTGATTATCCATCGATTTATTGTTAGGTTTAGGTCTTGGTTTGATTTGGTTTAGATATTGCGAATTATGTACAGTGCTATAGTGGAAAGTACAACTTATGTTTCGATATATTCTTCTGTCTTACTCGAAATACTAATCTCGTTTTAGTCGAGATACATCTTAGTTGAGATATGATCTAAATCATATAACTTGCATATTACCTTAATTTCAAGCTTATTATAGTAAAAAATTGTAGTTGTGGTTTCATGTTGAGGAAACGGTTTGCTAGGAATTTACCTTAACATGAACTAGTCGATATTATAGTTACCTGTAATTTATGCGTTCGTTTAACGTCTAAAAATATGTTATGATTAGTATTCGCTGAAAGGAGTGTCCTTAGGTATCCTGTGATAAATCGAGTTATTGTTAGATATTAGCCTTTACTTGATTTTTGTTTACATATTAACTTGAAACATGAAAATTGCCTTGAATATTGTGGCTCTAAACTCCAAATATGGACTTCACATAAGTAAGAGAAAGATCACGTCCAAAACTTCTAGTTTTCAGTTTAGGATTCTCATCGTAATCCCATAATATACTTTTATGTAACCCGGATAAATCCATGTTACAAGTTTGTTAATGAACGTGCTGTTATTTATGTTACAGAAGTATGGCTTTGACAAATAACAGGTTTGAACTTGGCCTCCGATTGCATAGTTACTTATTACAATGAACTATATATTTTAGTTAACTTTGGCCTACTTTACAGTTGCTGATAGTTGTAATTCTAAGAACAAAAAATATAAGAAATATCCTTGGTTTACCAACACCAATATTGTCTCACCCTCGTGTAATTTCCTATGATGTCTCTCTAACACATGCAAATTGCTTACCTGGGTTAAAACCAGCCCTGTTTCTCTACTATTTTTGTTATGATGCATACAAACACAAAATTTCAAACATTTTATTAACTTTTAATATTTTAATGCATGTTATATAACGTGGTAACACAATTATTGTCTTTCTGAAAAAGATATTGTAATACAATTACATTCCTTACTTTATCACAAGTATACGCCCAGCTCTCACAAGAAATTAGCACAGAAGTTCCTTCTTATCTTTATCAAAAAATTGTATTCATAACACAAGTACAGGGTGGTTCATTTTCGATGTTTTCTTATGGGAAGTACCCTTTCTATAACAAATAGACAAAAAGTAATATGGGGTCCTTGTGCTCGATTTTGGTGTCAATTAAGATCCAATAGTCATAATCAAGGTATCTCTGACCGTTATTGCACAATTAGCCAAAATTGAAAAAATGGCGATTTTGAAAAACTTGAATAACTTTTTTATTTCTAAATGTATAGACAAACTGTAAAAACATTCTTAAGGCACCTTTTTAAGTAGAATCCGTTAGTGCATTGACATTTTTAATACCTATTTTTGTATATGTCAAATAATAAATTAAAAATTAGAAGTGTGCAACAAAGTGATCTTGGAATTTAGTTATTAACATGCCTAATTATACAAATTCAGAAAAATTTTGCATGTTAAAGTGTTTTATATTATCCGAAGGTGATAAGAATGTGACATCGGAATTATATCTACATAATTTTCCTGAAAGGCAGCAGCCAAATAAAAATATTTTTGAACGGTATAGTTAATAGAAATTAAAATGTTTGCTAGCTCAAAACAATGTCTTAATTAATTTTAGGTTACAGAAAAATTTAATTGAATTCAGTTCTTTTAAAAATCTCAGGCCAAAAACTTACTTTAAACGAAATTCTGAAGAAAATTCAATGGTCGTCTTAGGACAAGTCGAAGCAGAGCCAATAACTTCGTCTAGACAAATGGTTAATCTAAGCGTGTTTCGAAGTAAAACCCTTCAAATTTTAAAGAAACACAAATACCATTGCTATAGATTTCGGAAAGAACATTTTTTGACTATAGACTACAGAACGCGGCGTACTGAGTTTTGTAACTGGTATATAAGTCAGTGTCAAAATATACCTAAGTTTTCAAACTCTATTGCATGGCCAAACGAGGAACATATCAGTAGTGATGGTATTTTTAATAATCACAATTTACCTTACTGGGCAGATACTAACGCTCATGTCAGTGTTGTCCGCAGGAGGCAAGGGAAATTTGGAATAAATGTGTGGTGCTGCATAAAAAACGGACGTTTTTATTATAAGAATGTATGAAGGAACATTAAACTCAATGAAATATCTCCATATTCTACAAATTCATTTGCAGAGATTTCTAGAGAGTCTTCCTTTAGCACAATATTGCAATGTCATATTTCAGCAAGACGGAGCTCCCGATCAATCGCCTCTAGATTTCTTTTTATGGGTTTTTTTGAAAAACATTATATACAAAAGAACTAATAACGTGTGGCTTTTACACAATTAACACCGTTATCTATACATAACTCTATAAATTCAATTAGAAGACGATGCGAAGTCTGCATCCAAAAAGAGGGCGCACAGTTTGAAAAATATTTGTAGTTTTAGTGTGTTTTTTATATTGATATTTTGTGTTTATATTTTTGTTCGTTTATAGAATGAGATGTTTACGTACATATAAAAATTGATTTGCTGTTAGCTTTTCACAATTTCTGATGATGTTATATTGTTTATTTTCATTTCATTTCAATTTGCATTTGAGGTTTTTTGATAATTTTATATTCAATCTTTGGATTTTATAATTTGTTACCATTCCACAAGAACATTACAATTAAACTTATTTGAATCACAAAATGTCTCTAAAATATTTACTGGAAGTGAAATTTATTTTTTGAGTAGAATATCTTCATTCAATTTCATAACTGGTTTTCTAAGCCAACTGTTATCCTTGATAAGTATACCAATTCACAAAAACTTAAAAAAATCAATTAATTATTAAAATAGCATAGAGGTGTTGTATATTTTTAAAAAACACAAAAAAATGTCATAGCCAACTATCGTTTCCATATAAAAAAAAACAACTTTATGTCATATCTTTTTAAATTAATGAGGTATTAAAAATGTGAATGCACTAACGGATTCTACTTATAAAATGACAGTTTGTCGATACATTTAGAAATAAAAGTTATTCAAGTTTTTCAAAATTGCCATTTTTTAAATTTTGGCTAATTGCGCAATAACGGTCATAGATATCTTTATTATGACTATTGGATCCTAATTGACACCAAAATCGAGCACAAGAACCCCATATTACTTTTTGTCTATCTGTTATAGAAAGTGTACTTCCCATAAGAAAACATCGAAAATGAACCACCCTGTACTTGTGTTATGAATACAATTTTTTGATAAAGATAAGAAGGAACTTCTGTGCTAATTTTTTGTGAGAGCTAGGCGTATACTTGTGATAAAGTAAAGAATGTAATTGTATTACAATATCTTTTTCATGTAATTACATGCACTGATACTATACAGTACATTATAGAAATATTTTAATACTCTTATCAGAAAGGCAATAATTGTGTTACCACGTTATATAACATGCATTAAAGTATTAAAAGTTTATAAAATGTTTGAAATTTTGTGTTTGTATGCATCATAACAAAAATAGTAGAGAAACAGGGCTGGTTCTAACCCAGGTAAGCAATTTGCATGTGTTAGAGAGACATCATAGGAAATTAAATGAGGGTGAGACAATATTGGTGTTGGTAAACCAAGGATATTTCTCATATTTTTTGTTCTTAGAATTACAACTATCAACAACTGTAAAGTATGTCAAGGTTAACTAAAATATATAGTTCATTGTAATAAGTAACTATGCAATCGGAGGCCAAGTTCAAACCTGTTATTTGTCAAAGCCATACTTCTGTAACATAAATAACAGCATGTTCCTCATAGATTGGTTCATTAACAAACTTGCAATATGGATTTATCCGGGTTAAATAAAAGTATATTATGGGATTAAGATGAGAATCCTAAACTGAAAACTAGAAGTTTTGGACGTGACCTTTCCCTTACTTATGTGAAGTCCATATTTGGAGTTTAGAGCCACAATATTCAAGGCAATTTTCATGTTTAAGTTAATATGTAAACAAAAATCAAGTAAAGGCTAATATCTAACAATAAGTCCATTTATCACAGGATACCTAAGGACACATCTTTCAGCGAATACTAATCATAACATATTTTTAGACGTTAAACGAACGCATAAATTACAGGTAACTATAATACCGACTAGTTCATGTTAAGGTAAATTCCTAGCAAACCGTTTCCTCAACATGAAACCACAACTACAATTTTTTACTATAATAAGCTTGAAATTAAGGTAATATGCAAGTTATATGATCTAGATCATGTCTGAACTAGGATGTATCTCGACTAAAACGAGATTAGTATTTTGAGTAAGACAGAAGAATATATCCAAACACAAGTTATACTTTCCACCATAGCACTGTACGTAATTCGCGATATCTAAACCAAATCAAACCAAGACCTATATCTAACAATAAATGGATGGATAATCAAACTACAAGTATACAGTAAAATAACTGTTGAAAATGAGAAACGTAGGCTGGAAGATTTTGGTAGTCAAATGTACCCCCGCCAGTTTTTCCTACAGCCTGACTACAAACAAACCATGTACCGGCTGTCCCAAATTCGAGGGCAAACATGGGGATCTCGCTTATTATAAGAGATAGGATACAGGTTTAAATTCGGCACTTTTGCTAAATTCGATGCCGAGTAATAATCTGAAAAGAAGTTTGAGCTAACTCGAATGGATTTGGTTTTACGCTCAAAAAACTAAAAATTTCGATCTTCGTTTTTCGCGTTTGGCCACCTTATTATTAGGAATTTTCAAAATTCGATTAAACATTATGAAGGCACCTTTTTACGCACAATACTAATACGGTATTAAACATATTATGTGACGTTTCGTTTATTCTGAACCATCATCAGGTTTATTTTTTCTTATGGGGGTTAAGATATATTTTTATGTCGTTGGATGGATAATGTTATGCTGATTTTAGCAATATATAACACTGTATGGTTTGATCGACTGCGAACTAAAATAATGTGAAAAATACGAAGAACAAGATTCCGCCTTCTTGGATCCAGCAAGAAATAATTACAGTAGTTCTACTTATTTAATTTGTTAAACTCGTTAGAACATCCAAAAAAATATAAAAACAGTTAAACAATTTAAAAAAAAAACATTAACAAACAACTCAAACAAGTAGGTCTATGTAACACGGTCATAATAGCGACAACGCAAATTTATGGGTAGGTAACAACAAAATAATTACACAGACAAACAAACAAAAATTATTATAATAAATGTTCGAACAAGTTTCCTCCTTCTTGAATACAGTAACGAATTCAATTGTTTACGCTTCTTTGAATGGTTCGCCTGGGAATTTTACGAAGTTCATTAACAACCCTATTCTAGAGTTTTTCTATATTTTGCGGTGGCGTCTTATAAATCATATTTTTTAAATAGTCCCAGAGGAAGTAATCTAAAGGGGTTAAATCTGGACTTCTTGCTGGCCATCTAAGTGGTCCCCTATGTCCCATCCATTTATCAGGAAATTCGCCGTTAAGATATTCACTTATTATCGCAGCATTATGAGGAGGAGCTCTGTCGATTTGCCACCAGAGAGTCCATCTTTCGTTGAGCGGAACATCATCCAAAAGGTCTGATATTTCGTGTGTTAGAAATGCGAGGTAGCGTTGAGACGTTAGGATACCTTCGTAAATAATTGGCCCAAGGAGCCTATCCTTCCAGATTCCAACTCACACATTAAAGGACCGGTGGCCTTGTCCTCGCATTTGCCTGTTAATTCGTGGATTTTCAACGGACCAGTAGTGCTCGTTATTACGATTAAACATTCCATTAGTGGAAAAATTGCACTCATCCGTCCAAATTATTTGATTGAGAAAGTTGCGATTTTCCAGCATTTTGGTATTAAGTTGGTTACAAAAATCCAACCGTCTCATATCGTCCCCAGGTCGAGGAGTTTGACTAACGTGTAACTTAAATGGTTTATAACGGTGTTGCTTTAACACTCGCCAAACTGTCGTTTTTGGCACTTCAATAGTTTGCTCTATTTCTCTGGTAGATGTTGAAGGATTTTCTTGAACCTAAGATGGATAACATAAGGTCATAACTCTCCAAAAAAAATGTCTGCTGAAATTAGCAGTGAAGTGAGTGGAAATTCTTATAATTAGTATAATACTAACAAATAGTACCTGATGTAATATTTCTTCTTCGGCATCTCTGTCTTATCATGTCTCGTTTTTCTGAATTTGAAAACATTCTAAAGAAACTTGCAAATTTTAAAGCACTAAGACGAAGGATCTTGCAGTTATTACCCTTTTTACAATTAGAAAATGACATGACAAAAGCCAACTCCTGAGTTTTGTTTGATTCATGGATATCGTGATAATGTAATATTTAGTTTTTAATTTAAGAGTATTTTAGTTCACAGTCGATCAAACCATGAAGTGTTATATATTGCTAAAATCAGCATAACATTCTCCATCCAACGCCATAAAAATATGTCTTAACCCCGATAAGAAAAAATAAACCTGATGATGGTTCAGAATAAACAAAACGTCGCATAATATTTTTAATACCGTATTAGTATTGTGCGTAAAAAGTTGCCTTAATAATGTTTAATCGAATTTTGAAAATTCCTAATAATAAGGTGGCCAAACGCGAAAAACGAAAATCGAAATTTTTAGTTTTTTGAGCATAAAACCAAATCCATTCGAGTTAGTTCAAATTTCTTTTCAGATTTTTACTCGGCATCGAATTTAGCAAAAGTGCCGAATTTAAACCTATATCCTATCTCTTATAATAAGCGAGATCCCCATGCTTGCCCTCAAATTTGTGACAGCCTGTACACAGTGAATTTTTTTTCATAGTAAGTTGCTGTCCATTCGTTTCGGTCGGTGTGAGCCTGTCGATTAAATTTATACCATAGTTTGTGGTATAAATCATGGCCTTTATGTTGCTAATACTATGTGTGTTGTTCGAAACGAATCCAAGGTAATCGATCATAGTGATGCCAATTGTTTTACCATTAACCAAATAAATTGTAGGATACACTGCCAGCAAAGACTTCAAATGGCGTTGTTCACTTTTCAAGATAATGGATCGATCTGATGTGTATTGAGAATATTAACAGAATTAGAGCAAAATTATGTTCAAATTTAAAGAATTGCTTTCTATTATATTTGTCTGCATTAGATTTAACCACACATGTTAATAATATGCAATATTAACGAGAAAAAATACTTATGTTTCAAATGTCGGCACCAACAGGAGACAAGTTACCAGTACACCTTCCAATTCCAAACAATATCTGAGGCAATCTCGGAAAGAATGCACAGCATTCATAATAAACGTACAATTTATTTCATGACATGCGCAATTGTAATTCTTCAGTATTTCGTATAGGGATGTTGGTATAAATTTTTGATTTTAAGTGTCCCCATACAAAAAAATCATTCGGAGACAAATCAAGTGAACGTGGTGGCCACTTTAATGGACCAAATCTTCCAATCCAAGGGCTGGGAACAAATTGTTTAAAAGGTTTGTAATTTCATTTGTGGAATGTGCAGGGGCTCCATCCATTTGAAACCAGGGTTCAATAATATTTAAATTATGTATAGCTGGAATAATGCTATTTCTTACAGATTTATAAATTTAGAGGAAATCGGATTTCCATCAATAAAAAATGGACCCACAAGTTGATTTCCAGCTAATTCTAGCCATAAATTTAGTTTTGCAGGATACTGAGTCCTCATTAAATTCTGTAAATGTTGGTTAGTATGGGACCAATATCTAAATAAGAAATACAGTTCGAAAGTAAATGGATAATGGGTACTCAGACACTAACCTGAAGTTTTGTGAATTTACTTCTTCGTTAATTATGAAAGTAGCTTCATCGCTAAAAATGTTCTTATTTAAAAAACCTTCATTTTCATTAAAAATTGAACATTGTTTCACAAAAATTGGTACGTTTCTCTTTATCTTCTTCATACAATTGTTGATAATTGCCAAACTTATAGGATTTGTTTTGAACACAGATGATTTGCTCACATTAAATTGTATAGCTACTTCTCTCAGAGATACAATCCAATTTTCTTCCACTTAACATAAAATGTTTAATTTTATTTCCTCTGTTAACACATAGCTCCTTCTAGTCTTTATTTTATGGGAAGTTATTACACAGCCTTCAGATTTAAAAAGCTTTATATTTTGAATTGTTCTGATAGAAGGAATGGGTCTTTCTGGATATTTTGCACAAAATAAATCTCGTACTTCTCAAACTATTTCCCAATTGATATCACAGCACAATTTAAATTTTTTCGTCTTTACTGTACATTTTTCTGACGAATGGACAACAACTTATTAGGTGATAATTAGTGAAAATAGCAAGTATTTCATTATGTTGAAATCCTCTAACAGGTTAGCTTCCACGGAGTTTGTAATATAAAAATTTCAAGAACTTGCTTTGAACTGACACTAATGCATTTTTTGTATGATGTAAGTAGGGTGGAAGATTAACGCATAATACTCTAATTTAGATGGAACTAAACTAAAATACAAAGAAAGTACGATGTTGGAACTTGAAAAGTTTTTTTTAATTTCTTAGTATAAATCTCAATGTACGATTGGCCGAGAGAGAATGCAATCGACAGAGTAATTAAAAGATATTGCATTAACCTTGCGACTAAATGAGATTATTACTAAACTTATAGATTTTATAGTATCACTGTGGGATACACGTTGTTGATCTAATTCTGACCCATTTGCGTCTTCTTCATCAATTCCTTCATATTCAAGAAAATCAGTTTCTGTTGTAGATTGACGATCTTCATTCCACACTTCAATCTCATCAGAAATGTTACCAGGATTGATGTCACTGAGTAATGTAATTGTGTCCTTAAGAACTTCTTGTATGCATCCTTTTTCGATTCTTTAATTTTCTTTAAAATTTTCGATAATGGAATATCGTCATCGTCCTCGTCTGGATTGTTGTCCTTTAAAATATTATTCCAACATTTAGAAATTATACTAGGAGTTACTTTGTCCCATGCTACTGCCAAGTGCAGTATGGCATCCTTAATTGTCAAAGTTTAAGACTTTGGGACAGTTGGTCACCTTTTTCTACAACAGAACTCAGAAGACTTTTACCTGTAGTAAAGTTTTGTTAATTTTAAAATGTTTTGATCAAGTGGTTGAATCAATGGTGTTACGTTAGGCGGCATAAGTATCCTTCCATCTGCTGTTTTTAATCGTTCCTTTGGTGGGTGACTAGGCGCATTGTCAAGTAAGAGTAATGCCCTTGGAAGCAACCCTTGGGATCTTAAAAATTTCTTTACTTGTAAACAAATTACAAAAGTTAATTGTATGTATGTATGTATCCAGGTAAGTTTCTATGTAATATCAATTAAACTTACCTCAGGTACAAAGTTCTCCAAAAACCAACTTTGAGGTGTTAGTTTATGCTGACCTTCTGCCAGGGGAAACATGTCTTCACAGGGAGAAACTTCCAGAATAGCCCAGTTTCGCCGGAATTATAAATTTGTTGATTAGATAAATAAAATTCTTCTAAAATCCTGCTTAAAAGGATCGACCAATTCCGGCTGTGATGATAACTTTTCGCCAGTAATTTTGACAAATCTAATCCCAGAACGAGTTTTAAATCTTTGTAGTCAGCCATCACCGGCTGTCTTGTTTTTACTCAAACTTAAGCCTTTTTCTCGAATCATATCACCATTGACAAGTAAATTTCGGCCCATTTGACTAAGAAACCACTTATACAGTTCTTTTTCTATTAATTTATATGCCGATGTTTTAAAAAGTGCGTCTTTTAGTGGGATTAGAGTATTGTCTACTGCTTCCAAAATCACGTTCTTCTTTTTTTTATCGAACAAATGGTTGAGTTTGCCACACCATATTTTTGGGCCAATAGCGTTTTTCACATTCTTCTAATATTTTTGACTTCTCTTGCAGTGTCAGACACTTACTCTTTCACTTAAGCATGGTTATGTTGTTGGTGTACTCATACAAACAATTTGAACGTTTAGGTATAGGAAACCCTTACAGAAGTTGAAAGATAATTAAGTAAGCTAAACGATAAGCGTATAAAATACAGAGTGTTTCATTTAAAATAAGCCGAATATTTCAGTATGAACGTCCTACTAATTTAACTGAAAAAAATGAACACCATGTAAAGAGGTGTTTCCTACTCAGTCAATAAATAGACTAAGGGAACAGTATTTTACTTAAACCTAAGAGTAAATTTGTTGGAGTTAATTTTATTAGGAGATATTTAATTTTTCCTAAACCCTACATTTTCAGAAAAAGTGTTAACTTGAAACACTTTGTATGTAGGTATAGAGAACCCTTATAAAAGTGCTACGTATTTTTATGTAAAATTCGAAAATGCAATAATATACGGGGTGTGTCATTAAAAAAACATAACTTTGATATGCCACCTTTTTTGGAACACCCTGTATATTTAAAAATATTTTTAAAATGTTGCTCATATTAACTTACATATCACTGTATTAGAAATTAACGATTATATGCCGCTTCGACGTAGAACTCCGTGGCGTCGGTCGTGATTCACTCTGTATACATACGAACAGTATTCCAAATATATGCGAAAACATTGATTTTTCGTATCTTTTCAAAAGCGCCACCTATCGAACATTTTGTGTACTAAAAACAATCTATACCTCAGCCTCAACAACATACATAAATTTGACATTTGAGTCATTCATTCTCGAGATTTGCCATTACGTACAACGGATATTCATATATATATATATATATATATATATATATATATATATATATATATATATATATATATATATATATATATACATATACAGGGTGTCCCAAGATATTTGGACACATTTTGATCATGAATGCTGCCTAAACGGAAAACGATAGAAACGTGTAGTTTTCACTGGTGTATGATTTAGCCCAAAGTTTTATTTTAGCTATAAAATAATTTTTCCCACGAATACAAGGTGTTTTAAAAATTGCCATTTTTAAAGCGAAAATAATTAAGTTTTTAAATATAACACCCTGTATATTTTGGTGTCACTTGAAGATTTGAAGATGTAATCTTCTACTTTCTAAAATGTATAATATGGTACTATTTACTCCAAAAACAAAAGAGTTATGTAAGTTTTTATGCACCGACTGCATACATTTTAATCAGCACAGTCAGATACAATTTGCCAAAAGTTTTAGGTTTTTTAAATGAACAACCCAGTACATTTAGACAATAGTACCTTACATAATACTTTTTTTTACAGTGACGTCATTGACCTCTTCCAGAGCCCTTTGAATCCGAGCAAGGGCATATCTAACCTACGTGTATACAGTAGGTGTACCTATATAAACTTATATAACTCTTTTGTTTTTGGAGTAAATAGTACCATATTATACATTTTTATAAAGTAGAAGATTACATCTTCTAGATGACAGCAAAATATACAGGGTGTTATATTTAAAAAACTTGATTATTTTCGCTTTAAAAAATGGCAATTTTTTTAAAATACCTTGTATTCGTGGGAAAAAATTATTTTATAGCTAAAATAAAACTTTGGGCTAAATCAAGTACACCAGTGAAAACACCACGTTTCTATCGTTTTCCGTTTAGGCAGCATTCATGATCAAAATGTGTCCAAATATCTTGAGACACCCTGTATATATATAGTAACATTGAAGTGTGGAATGAAGATCGTCAATCTACAACGGAAACTGATTTTCTTCAATATGAAGAAATTGATGAAGAAGACAAAAATGGGTCTCAATTAGATCAACAAGGTGTATCCCACAGTGATACTATAAGACCTATAAGATTAGTAATAATCTCATTTAGTCGCAAGGTTAATGCAATATCTTTTAATTACTGTCGATTTCATTCACTTAAATAAATGCTTATCAATCTGATACGTGGATGTTATTTTTGATTTGGTGAACATATTAAAGAAATATCGCTCTCGGACAATCGTACATTGAGATTTATACTAAGAAATTAAAAAAAACTTTTCAAGTTCCGACGTCTTACTTTCTCTGTATTTTAGTTTAGTTCCATCCAAATTAGAGTATTGTGCGTTAATCTTCCACCCTACTTATACGATACCAAAAAAATGCATTAGTGTCAGTTCAAAGGAAGTTCTTGAAATTTTTATATTACAAACTCCGTGGAAGCTATCCTGTTAGAGGATTGCAACATAACAAATACTTGCTATTTTCAATTTTCAATCTCTTGAATCTAGAACAATTATGTTAAGATTAAAGTTTCTTTATAATTTGATACACAATAACATAGATGCTCCTGATTTTTTAGCACTTTTAAATTTTAAAACTCCTCAAACTTCTTCTCGAAGAGTAGCCACTTTCTTTTGCAATACACCACAAGCTAACATCTTATACCAATCTCCCATTTTCTCTATATGCCGGAACTTGAATCTTGTTAGCGAAATATGTGACATAAACCACTCCAGCCTTTCCTCCTTATTTGAATATTGTTTAATTCCATTTAGTTGTTTTATTTTATACCATTATATTTAGTTACGTTAGTTTAAGTCTAGCTACATTTAAATGTAAATGTAATTTCAGTTTTATTGCTGTTCTGTTAATGTATGTTATATCTATTGGACATTATTATTAATAAAATGGGCAGAACAAAATTCACTTGATGTACATGAAATTTTATCGCTTCAGAGTATTTATGAAAAGGGCTGTTATGCTTAACAGAACGCCACTAGTATGTCGTGTATTTCTGTAAATTTTGGCCGCTTTTTTCACACTGATCTGATGAAGTTTGATTCGTTTTTCCATTACTTTAAGAACAAAGGCGCAAAAAACCATAAACAAAAATCAAAATTTTCATTTTTTTTTTGTATATCTTCGAAAAGGCTCGGAGTTTCGGAATGATTTTAGCAGAAAAGGAACCAGCGTTAAATTCTGCAACTTTTCCATAAATTGACCAACTGTTTATCTCTTATTGTTTCTGAGATCTAGGTTTTTAATTTGATATGCATAGGTTTTATAGCAGTTTGGACAGTGAAAACTTTACCAGTTGCAGATAGTCTTTCTCAGCATTGCACTGATATATTCTAAGCTACGGAGGAAACTGAAAGGGCAAGTAGAAAGGATCAAAATAAAGTTGTTTTTTTTTTATTTAGATCACATGCTAATAATAAGAAAGTTACAACAGTTTAAAGTTCTTGTAAACAATTGAACTTTTTTTATGAAATAATATTTGAAACTTAATAAACAAAGTTAACTTAAAATTTTAATAAATATTTTATCACATGGAAGTTATGACTATTTAAATCCTTCTTAAAAATACCCAACTGGTGTATTTAATCTAATTAAGTACGTCGAAGTTACTTAAACATCAGAAATTAAGTATAACTTATCCAACAAAATTTTAATTGTTGTCATTAACTATTGGTTACTAATTTGTCTGAAATGGTGAATTGCAGTAATGAAGAATACATAAATATGATAATGGTATATGGAGCTGCTAAAGGAAACGCTGAACCTGCAAGACATGTATTTGGAATAACTTCCGACAAATGTCTTCCCAAAATACTTTTGTGAGAAGTGTTTGTGTTTCTATGTAAACGTGAATTATAAAAAGTCAGCGGCACTCAATATGTGGGCTTTAACTTATAGGAACCCTTTGGTCAATTTAAAAAAAAAAAACAACTTTATTTTGATCCCTCTACTTGCTTTCAGTAGGTTAGAAATCACCCTGTATGTTAAATTTGATTGATTGCGGCATTTTCACTGCTAGTCTTTGCTTATGTAGAGGGCTTTTTGGAAAGATTTTCCGGATCTCGTTATTACTCATTAAAAGGAGGTGGCGATTAATAACTCTTAGATAACTTTTGTATTATATTTCATGGATATTAATGATTTGATAAATCATTTTTTTAATCTCTTATTGTTTCAGAGATCCTCACAAAGACTCAACACCCTATAAACTAGATCTTTAATTTGATATGTACAGGCTGTCCCAATATTCGAGGGCAAGCATGGGAATCTCGCTTATTATAAGAGATAGGATATAGGTTTAAATTCGGCACTTTTGCTAAATTCGATGCCGAGTAATAATCAGAAAAGAAATTTGAGCTAACTCGAATGGATTTGGTTTTATGCTCAAAAAACTAAAAATATCATGGATGGAGCTCCTCCTCATAATGCTGCGATAATAAGTGAATATCTTAACGGCGAATTTCCTGATAAATGGATGGGAAATAGGGGACCACTTAGGTGGTTTAACCTCTTGAGATTACTTCCTCTGGGGCTATTTAAAAAATATGATTTATAAGACGTCACCGCAAAATATAGAACTCCAGAATAGGGTTGTTAATGAACTTCGTCAAATTCCCAGGCGAACCATTCAAAGAAGCGTAAACAATTGTAGAAGAAGAATTCGTTACTGCATTCAAGAAGGAGGAAACTTGTTCGAACATTTATTACAATAATTTTTGGTTGTTTGTCTGTGTAATTATTTTGTTGTTACCTATCGATAAATTTGCGTTGTCGCTATTATGACCGTGTTACATAGACATACTTGTTTGAGTTGTTTGTTAATGTTTTTTTTTAAATTGTTTAAATGTTTTTATATTTTTTTGGATGTTCTAACGAGTTTAACAAATTAAATAAGTAGAACTACTGTAATTATTCCTTGCTGGATCCAAGAAGGCGGAATCTTGTTCTTCGTATTTTTCTCATTATTTTAGTTCGCAGTTGATCAAACCATAAAGTGTTATATATTGCTAAAATCAGCATAACATTCTCCATCCAACGCTATAAAAATATGTCTTAACCCAGATAAGAAAAAATAAACCTGATGATAGTTCAGAATAAACGAAACGTCACATAATATTTTTAATACCGTATTAGTATTGTGCGTAAAAAGGTGCCTTAATAATGTTTAATCGAATTTTGAAAATTCCTAATAATAAGGTGGCCAAACGCGAAAAACGAAAATCGATTTTTTTAGTTTTTTGAGCATAAAACCAAATCCATTCGAGTTAGCTCAAACTTCTTTTCAGATTATTACTCGGCATCGAATTTAGCAAAAGTGCCGAATTTAAACCTATATCCTATCTCTTATAATAAGCGAGATCCCCATGCTTGCCCTCCAATTTGGGACAGCCTGTACAGGTTATTTAGTTGAGTGGACGTTGAAGTGAAAACTCTACCAGTTCCATATAAAGTCTTTCCCAACATTGTACTGGTATATGATTAAATGTTAAAATTGTTTAACTTTGACATTTTTTACTGACAGACTTTGTTCATGTGAGGGTCTTTTGGAAAGATTACTGATTACTGTCATAATTTTGTAAAGCTCTTGAGAATGGGCGTTTACGAAAGTTAATTTGGGTTAATCGGATACAATTGTTCCAATAATCACAGCTATGACGATTTCCAGTGATACGGTTAAACCGACTGATTTTCGTAAAGCCTATCAGTATGTGGCATTAAAATTAGTTGAGCATTATAAATATGAATAAATATTGTTAAATTTAGTAGAATATCTTTTCATTCATTGGTTATTTAATTATTAAAATACTTACCAAATAAGTCATTACTAACAACTTATAGAAATGCAGACTTTTATTAACATCCCTAAACTTGAATAAGACATGGTTTATGCAGCTTTTATAAGCTTTTTCATTAAATACAAAAATACGAAAAATATATAGATGATCAAAAAATTATTAATAACAAGTTAACCTATTTGATAACATGCACAGTTCAGAAGTTAGTTATTTAATTTAAGAACATTAAAAGTAGGTCATGCACGATACATTTCAAAATTTATCTTGTTAAAAGTTCTGATCAATTTTCTTAATTAAACAAACATGTATCTTTAGTAATGAGACTTTGAATAATTTATTTCTTACGTAAATAATCATTTATAACTGTGAACTAACATTATTGATTTATAAATAACCCTTCGATATCTATAAGATATTTCTAGGAGATAAAATTAAAAGCATTGTTTTCGATGCATTTAAAAATAGAAAATTGTAAATATTTTATTTCACTCTTCCCACGCAAGACAATCTGTGCCTAATTTAATTAAATGTGTATTTAAAAATTATTATTAAATTTACTAAATACAACATAAATAAAAAGTTTACCTGGGGCAGTTGGTTAGCGTGGTACTCTTGCAAAGTACAGGTCGTAGGTTCAAATCCTACTCGAGGTAAACCTTTTATTTATGTATTTAATAAAATTAATAATAATACTTACTTTTGATCTTATTCATTCATAACAAAAACGCAATAATTAAATGTCTGGTAATAGAATTTCAAGTATTAATGATATAAACTCAAATAATAAATTGATTATGATACGACAATAAGAAAGTTTTTTGCAAAAACCATGAGAATGAATAAACACTTAAATAATTATAAATGACAAATTTGTTTACACTAAAAATTGTAATTAATGAACTTTTATTTACTACAATTCTACTTCTACATTATGAAAATTACTAAAATTTTGACATTTTGTCAAAGAGATGTATATTCTAGCACTAATTTGTAGATTCACATTTAATATGATTAATTATTGTGACTTACTTTGGGTGTGCAGAATAATTAGCAATCTTAAGAATATTTTCCCTGAAAGCTTTCGGGACATAATCGAGTACACACTTTCGTGTATACGTATCAATTTGGACTTTATCACTTGTACTAAACGATAAATTAGGTTTTGCTATTGTAGTTCTAAACAAAAACAATGAGTTTTAATTTGTGAAATAGCTCATTAAATACCTCCTACAAAGAATCGACACAGACTTCTCCCTTCCACAAATGTCGTTATACACAAAAGGGTATACAGGAAGCGACGGTGTTTGAAATAAAAATTGCATCCTAAAACTACAAAAAAATTCATTAAGTAAAAATGTAAAATAAGTACATACTCGGAACACTGCTTTGAATTTGTTCTATTTGCAAAATCTTCTACATTGTAACCCTTATCTTTAATATCACTCCAACTGTTAGCATATTTACATTTTTCTAAACTTTTCGAATATCTAATGCTATCATTACTTCTACTCCTTCTCCGATCTCTTCTATCTCGCTTATACCATTCTAAAACACATCTGCTACATAAATTCTACTTCTAATAGATTTAGAGAAATACCTTGTGATTTTGATCTACTTCTACGACGCCGATTATCTAATAAACACTTTTCCCTTCTTGCATCTAGAAAATTTTTTTTTATCTCCTCGATTTCCTCTATTACTGCTTTTGCCTTTTCATCAGGATTTAAACCTATAATTTTCAGATTTTTGAATACTTAAAAGATTAATTATAAAACATACTCTTTTTTTGTTTTTTAATAAAAGGTTCCATTTTTTCATTGTCATTTTTTTCATCAAATTTTGTTTTAATTTTTTTAGAAACTGGTGAGATTGCCTGTTTTGCCATAGCAAATGCATATAAACGTTTTTTTGCTTGCTCTTTCCCTAATAAAGTTGTTTTTGGCATTGTTATATCTAATAGGTTATCAGTATTTGGCAGTTGTGATTTACTACCAGAAAATGATTTTAGAGGAGACATTGTTGGAGTCATTGCATTTAATTTTATTGGTGATATATTATTTGCCCACTTTGTATCATTTAATGTAATTATAGGTAAACTATCATTTTTAATAGACTGCTCAACTTCTTGCGTATGTGTTTGCTCCACATTTTCACTTTCTGTTGTTTCCATTTGTACTTTTTATGTCACATGTACGTTTCTTCCAACTAGAAACTATACCTATTTCAATTAAAACTCAAAGCTTAGTGCTTTTATCAACATCATGCCACATTTTTATTTAATTAAAAGCTTAAAAATGAACATATCAGGATTTAATAAAATTAGAAATGAATCCAAATCAGGTTTTAAAACATTATTTAATACCGTAATTATCTTTTAAAATAACTATTATTTACAGATTTTTGAAATGTACACTAGCTTGCATTTGGTTATAGACAGAGTAAGTTGATGATTTAAATTATTGTAAATAAAAATAAAGGTGCACAATTTATTTATGTATTTTTCTATAGTTAAATATTTAATTGAAGATATACATTATTAACTGCATCACTTATAAATACCAATATTAATAATTATTATTGTATCATATTAATTCTTGACAACACTATAATCGATATTTTAGTTACATTTAGAAAAGTACTGTCCCTAAATAAAAATTACTAAATTCCCAACACAAATAAATTTTCAATGTTGCCAGATTAGATTATATTTCTTCTATATCCCATCTTTTGCAAACACTAAACCTTTTTGGTGCTGAACCTCCAATATAAGAAATTGTTTATTTTTATTTAAACAATTTGCGTAAGGTTACAAACAAATACATAAAATGAGGAGCAATAATTTCAAAACGCAACAAATCCATTAACTATAAAATATAATAAAACGAATTTTTTGTAATTTCCTCATAAACTAAAATTTTAAAATGATCTTTTTTTTTTGTTAGATGGCAGTTAATTTGTGTAGCATGAATGTGTTATTAAAAATAAAATGTACGTGATGGATTTACCAAAATTTTGAAAATACTTTGAATATGTTGAGTTTTGGTAGCAAATTAAAAAACAGATTTGGGAAAATATCCTCAACAAATATTATACAAGTAAAAATACCAAAAGGTTATGTTAATTATTATGTATTTTTTCATTATAACAAGAAAGGTACAACGTGATCAATCTCAAGTGTACTGTAGTGGTACGACAAAAATCCCTAGTTGTTAATATTGTTGTGTTTTGCAGTTGGCTGCTTTGGATTTTTAGTGTGGTTTTAGTCGTTTTAGTTTATGTCATATTATACCTATCTTCATTTTTCACTTTTGTATTTTCTTGAGTTATTTACACACTGTCTATATCTTAGATTAGGAAAGAGAGGGGATGCCGTTCGTCGCATTTCGCAAAGGTTAACATACTGTTACCAAAATCGGTTAGACGCCATTGTTTTGGTGGAAAACAAAGGATTTGGTACGGTGTAGTTTTCTTGTGATTTTTTGTGGTTCTTAAGCCTTTTCCATTTAAAATTGTGTTGTAAGTAATGGTTGGATGTGCAGCTTGTGGTTGTAAAAGCCACAGCAGTTCAAAGGATCCTGAAATTTCCTTTCACAGGAGAATAAAAATTTGCATTCTTTCACACATATTTTTTATCTCGGATATCTAGAAAATTATATTTCATACAATTATATTTGAGGAATATAAGTATTAATAGAGATATACGAAGCCGATTATAATATTTTGGTTTGAAATCTTATTAGGCATAATGATTAAATTAGCGTTCTCATGCTTTTTTTTTGACTCTGTCACCAGTGGCGTACGGCTAAGATTAAAATAACAAATAGGAATTTTTATGCAAAGTGGTTATTTATTGATATTTTATTATTCTTTAATTGAATTTAAGAGTCATGGCAGCCTTACATGCCCTTCAGATGACGTTATTAATATTTGTTTGAAATCCGAACATTTTTTGAGAATCAATGAATGTAATTTAAATAAACAAAATTTTGTTCCCATGCTTATCAATAAAATAGTTTCTAGCTTTTTAGGTACTAATATTTTTAAATGTTTAGAAAAGCATGTGTTGGAAAATGAAATCAACCATATTTACTTTTTAATAAAAGCTATATGCACAAATTATGTAAATATAAGAATTCATTTCATTGTAAAAAATAAGTCTCGACAGGAGGATTCTGTACGAAGCAAATTAACGAAATTAATCCTATTTAAAGGTCAGTAAAACGTTTTTTGTAATCACAATAAAACTGTTTTTCTATATGGGTGTTTTATTAATTCCTAAACTTGAGAACAACTTAATTTTATGGTTAACGTATCCTCTACGCTACGCCACTGACACCGTGGCATTGGTCCCAAATGGTAACAGATGCGTACGCTCCATTATACGTCCACTATATTACCTAGTCTAAGGTCTATATCAAGACAAATTATATATTCTGAATTTCAAATTGTGATATCGAATTTAATTTTATTTAATTATAATGAAATTATAACATTTAAATACTTAAGATTCATTATTTTGTAATGATTTAATCCAATCAAATACAAAATAGTCATTATTTAAATTAAGATAATATTTTATAATATGTATAAGTTAATGACCTTCATACAGATTTGAAACTGATCGTAGTTTTTACTCGAACTATGCTCTAGAGTAGCTAGAGCAATACAGCTTCTTACCAATCTATCAGTGGTACCAACTTAAATATTTTGATCACGTGGTATACACTTGAGATTAATCACGATGTAAAACGAAGTAATGGTAATTAGAGTAACATAAGAAACAAACTTAATCTTTCTACAACTTCAGTTCAACATCTTCCTCTAGACAAGTACATTCCGTGTCAGTCTTATCATTAGTGTTTGGAGGATCAGAGAATTTAATGATGTGATCCCTTAGAACCTCAAAATACCAGGGAAATGTGTCTTCAAGATACCATTAATCTCCAAACGCTTGCTTGCGAAGGGTATTTACCGCTTTTCCCTTATCTTGAGTTATACCATGCCCACATAAATCTTCATAGAGCCTTGCATTTTTCAACTTTTTACGCCTTTTTAAATAACTTGTAAAATTGTTTGACGTATCATTAAATCTGTAGTTAATTTCAGATTTCAAAGTTATTTGTGTTTTCCAATGGTACAAATTTTTCTTAATGTGTACTCTTTTCTGTTCGCTAATTCCGTCCATCTTCTTAAATATTTCTAAACCAAGACTACCATGTGTCCATGATTTTATCACAGATTTGCCGATAATTTTTATAAATTATTTGTTAGTACTGTACATCTTAAATGTAGTATAATCTCGCACAAGTGAAAGTAATATTAAGGTATAAATGTTTGGAAAGTTTTTTTGAATTGTAACGTTTTATTTTGTCTTTTCGGTGAAATATGTGAAATTGTTTTAGTAACAGTAGTCACATTGAGAATCGCCATTTTGATAACGAAACAAAGTGTTTGGTTTATTTAGCAAATTTAGATTGGAGTTTTCAATTAAAATTTAGTATACAGATTGGTATCAATAGATAGTGGAATTCCCTCTTTATTAGATGAATGTGAAAGACATGTTGATTAGTTTTTGCGTACATAAATGTTTTCGTTATTTTTAATATTGGTGTAGTTTGGTAAATGAAAGGGAATTATGTTTTATAAAATTAAATTGAGTATGACATTTATTAAGTTTGTATTATCTTTTGTCAGTTTAAATTGCAAACCGTCAGACTGTCGTCGTCTTTTTGATTAAGTTCTGGTTTTAAACAAAGACTTGGGTTTTATATACGTTAGTTTAAGGGTCAGTATAGTAAAAGTTTCGTTATCTTACACATATCACCTTACACGAGGCACCTTTGGGAACACATTTTAGATGGGTGATATACTTTTTCCGATTTAGTTTTTCGGGTTTGATTTGTTTCTCACGTGATTTAAAATTTTAAGTAATTCTTTTTATGATTGGCTATTGAAGATTTAAGTAAAATGGAAATGGTTAAAAGGGAAGATGACGAATTCTGAATAAGATAGTAGTTAGTTCAGTCAGGGATGCCGTAGTAGTAGAACTCACCTTTGTTCGCGCCTCAAAGTTTGTTGGTTTGGGTTAGTGAACTGTTTACGTCCATTTCGGGGGTGCTTAGAGAAGTTACCGTGCAAGTTTGGTACTGAATAACAACCCTTAATTGGTGGATCATATATTGGCTTCGTTCTCACCGAAATAATTTCTGTTATCGTTATCGAGTATCGACATTTCTCCTCCATAGAAGTTGGATACGGTGTCAGTATAGGTGACGGTCCTAACTCCTTTGGAATTTTTTCGCAATCTGATGTGCGGATCAATGTAAGTTAGTTCAGGTGTCAGTTGCCTGTTAACGAATATTTCGTTGTAAATAAAAAAGCTTTTCGTTCTTTTGATAATTTTAAATTAATAAGTGATATTCAGTACTTGCATATAGTAGAGTAATCAAGTTTTATGGAAGTTTAAGTAATAGTGTAACGTACAATCAATTGTAAGATCAATCAAAACGTATTGAAAGGAGAAGTATGCACGAGTTAAGTCACATTTGGAGTTCGAGTTTCTACATCGATTATATTGCTGCCGCCGTCGAGCCCATCGTTAAGATATCCTAGGTGTCTGTATTACCAAGGGTCTGTTCCGAATACAAGGTAAACATTTTTGTGTATTTTGTTTGCAGTGATTGACAAATTTTAATAAATTTCTGTGTCATATATTTTTGTTATATGTGCCGGCGTTTGAATACGCTGACTTTTGACATTCACGTTAGATTTCCGTATCAATTAACCTTTAGTGCATTCGTATTATGATTCTAAATTTATCTTGGTGTTTTTTTATTTTATTATTCAGACGAATTGGTATTGAAATTACATGTGGTTATGAGTCGCAAAGAGGATGCAACATTTTTGTCATAATCTTTTATTTCGCATTTACAATAATAGTGACACTAGCTAGTTTCATAGTCTTTTGGGGTTAAGTAGGTGTTGAAATTTGAAATGAATTGTTTTGATTTATGTAGCAATTGTGTTAACATTTCGATATTACTATTCAATATATATATATATATATATATATATATATATATATATATATTGAGATGATACGTTTATGTGATAGTAATAATTGCATATAAAAATAAGAACAATAATAAAACATAGAAATAATCATGGGATAGTTTCGGTAGGATTTAATTAAGCATAGGTGTGATATCGCTACATTTATGAAATTAAAATAATGAATAGATAAGCACATATGTAATCATGCATCATATTCTACGTTACATAAACTCTAGTTAACAGTAACATCATATAAATAAAGGTTGTGCAGGAGAATATTCATATTGCATATGTTCGACATGCTTCGGAAGGCATAATTTATGCATTTGCGTTGATAATATTCGTATAATTCAATTATGTATAGAAAATCCTTACTTCCTTACTCTGCTACAATCCTAAAAAGGAAAAATAATTTGTATTAGATAAGAAGTGTGTTAGATAGTTTTATAAGGAAAAACAGTGATTACGATAACGTAACAAAGTATGTATTACAAACACAAGCGTGCGCACTGAACAATTATTATGAGAAATACTTTGGGTGGTCTAGACGGAGTTATGTGCTGTGGAGTGACAATAATACGTGAATAAATGGATGTGAGTGCAAAATAGTGCAGGTCTCTTTGGAGAACATGCGTTTGGAAAGTGCAGCATAAAATTTAGTGCAGCCAGACTAGAAATGCATATGGACTTCTGTTTTTGGGGGCGTAGAAGCCGAATATTGGCACAATGTACAAAATGGTGTTTTTTTTTTGTGTAAAATGTTGGATGTTATGAAAAATATAGCATGTGGGGTATCAAAATAAAGAGAATTGCGCATAGATTTTAAAAGATAATTTTAGTTTTAAGGCAGTAATAGATATAAGAAAGTTATTTGCAAAATTAAAAATTATTAACATTTAGAAATTGGATTATCCAATCAGAGTATTTGTTTGTATGGTCATACCACTATAGGAAAGGTAAGATTTAAGAAAAAAATGAGCAAAGATTGTAAATTTTTCTGATCACTTCTTGTTAGAATTTCGAAGGTAGAACATGTGGACATAAACAATCGAGAATATTTTCGTAACCTAAATTTGAACTGCGGTGAATATATGTTCGGCTGAAATTTTCTAACCTAATAAATCGTTTCATTTGTTAAAATTGAAAAGTGTACTTAGTGTACAAAATTATTGTTGTACGTTAATATAAATTATTTTAATAACAAATATAAATAAAATTGAACGTGAATTATTTTAATTTCAATAAAATTAAATTAAAACAGACATTTAAATCATATTACCAGTATTGTAGAACTCATGTACTTGTATGCACTACAGAAAATAAAACTAGGTGCTCCGATTCTAAATATAAGCAATTTTGCAAAATTGGTGGCGATTCCAACATCATAAAGAAAATTTGGTACATCATAAATATTAATGGTATTCACCAAGGAGGATTCACAGCAGGCACATGTGGTAAACCAGTGTATCCAATTAAGAAAATTCTAAATCATACCATTGCATGAATACTTCAGGCTGCAAAAAGATAAGCAACAATTCTAATATTAGAGTTTGCTTATGATACATGTTTTTATTTACCTATATGTAAAAAATTAATAGCGGAATTGATAAAGTAGTACATGAATTAAAAACAAATACATTATATCAATTTTAATTTATGCTTACCTCTTTAAATGATGAATCGTTTTCTCGTGCAATCTATTATTAATCACAAATACAATTATGAACCGGATGTTCAAAGAGGACGCTGAATACGTTGAGAAGGATGCATAACTATGTGTACAGGGTGCGTACTGAAATTCGTATAATTCAATGGTAAAATTTTATAAAGGTATTGAAGTCTATATTATTAAAGATAACTGTTATTTTTATACAGGGTTAACATTTAAAGTAAATTAATATGTATATATATATATATATATATATATATATATATATATATCTGTATTATAAGTGTTTTGTAACTGTGGTTTCCTATTAGTGGAGTTGATCGGCCTATTTCCACAGTTTATGCTTTTTGAGCGCGACGTTTCGGAAGCGGACTCTGCTTCCATCATCAGGCTTAGTCCTGAGAAGGACTGTTTTCGAACTTGAGTCGAATTCATACGTTATATATAATTTTTTCGCAAGCACTTGACTACTTTGCCACTATCTGTATCCAATGGGTAACATACAGATAGTGGCAAAGGACGAGAACACAACTCGTCGAAAACTCAAAGAAGCCACGTACATCGCACTAGTAGAAAATCCAATAAACCAAGCTAGTGTAGAAATGAAAGCCATATGGATTACAATAATGCGCGAAGAGCTTAAGCGCAATACACCTGCGCAAGAAGTTACTGCGCAACATGCGCAATAAACTTCTGCGCAACCACGAAAAGTTTATATATATATATATATATATATATATATATATTTTAGTTCTAAAGATTACTCCGTGGCTCAGTGGCAAGGTGTCAGACTAGTAAGTGAAAGGTACCAGGTTCGAATCTAAGAGTAGTCAAGTGCTTGGGAAAAATTATATATAACATATGAATTCGACTCAAGTGCGAAAACAGTCCTTCTCAGGACTAAGCCTGATGACGGAAGTGGAGTCCGCTTCCGAAACGTCGCGCTCAAAAAGCATAAACTGTGGAAATAGGCCGATCAACTCCACTAAAATAGATATATTATATATATATATATATATATATATATATATATATATATATATATATATATATATATATATATATATATATATATATATTACTATTTTCCCGCGTTTCTGCTTCGTTAATTTATTAGCTCTCTTAATACTTGACATTTTGATACACGCTTGTATACCATAATTTATGATGTAACAATAATAACTACATATAGTTATTTATTTGGTTTACTTTTATTAATAATAATATAC
Organism: Vesta saturnalis; assembly: GCA_036346205.1. Lineage (NCBI taxonomy): Eukaryota > Metazoa > Arthropoda > Insecta > Coleoptera > Lampyridae > Vesta > Vesta saturnalis. Next base: position 2,135,907 of record JARFJB010000682.1, read on the forward strand.
ATAGTGATTTACTTTAAATAAACTCTGTATAAAAATAACAATTATTTTTAATAATATATACTTCAATACCTTTATAAAATTTTACCATTGAATTATGTATATGTATATATATATATATATATATATATATATATATATATATATATCTTTAGGTTAATGTACTTATTGTTTTTTTAAAGTGTAAACCCAATGTTGTACAGCATCACACTACGTACATTTTAAGTGTTTTGTTTTTTATGAGAATTAAATCATGAAGTAACGTCAATATTTTTATGTTTAGTTGTAGTAAAGTAATTACGTTCAGAGGTTTACATTGATCATTGAATTTTAGCGTAACTTTTAAAGATTTAATGCAATTTTTTTTTTTTGAATTTGAGGATATTTGATAGCGGATGGTTTGATTTAATCACAACTGGTTGTAAATGGAGTAAATTGATTTCTTTTTGCTGAAGTAAGAATTCATTAAAAATCAGAGTTATACAAGCTTTTTTGGTCATTTTAAAAAAGATTTTAAATTATAAAGTAACGTAAATTATGTAGCGAGTCGGTCGTTGATCGAACAGCTGTTTGATTTTGCATACGAGGGTTTTGCAAATAGTCGCAAGTATTTTTGGAGGAACTTTTTATAGGGATCCACACACCGATTGTAGACATCTTTGCTGGTGCTTGATTTGCTAAACAGGTAAGCGAATTTAATTATTTGTTATGGCATTTGGGTAATTTTTTTGGAATTTAGATGTTACCTCCCGATATCGACGTTTGATAAATTTTAGGGTTTTATAAATTTCCCATAACGCTTAATTTTGTTGTATTTCTGTGGTTTAATATCGTATTTTCATTTATTTTTGGTTAGTTGAGCCAATAATTTTAGCGTGTAATTTATCGAAATGTCTAACGAGTTTTGGTTTTATTTGCGCAAGTTTGCGGCTTTTACATAGAGCTTAAAATTTCATTGGAATTTGAGTGAATTTGGGTAAAGATTTTTCGAATAAAATTTTTAGTGGTAGAGTAGTTTGTTTTTTTTGAGTAAACGTTTTGGTTCCCTGTTAGGTCAATATAAGATCTGTTCATGACGTTTCACACGCTAGAGATGTATTTAACAGGTGGCGCCTTTTTGACATTTTTGCCCGAATTTGATGTTTTTGGAGTTTCGACGAGTGCCCTCTTACACCATTAAGTAAGAACTCCGCCCCCACATCACTGAATTATGCCTTTACGGGTTGGATACCCTAGTGAGTATTTAGCCTGTAACAAGAGTTCAGGTAAATAAACCGACCAATCGTTTTTCATTTTTCTAACAGTGCCAAATTTAGAGTAGATTTTTACGTAGTCCTCCGGAAACAAAATTTTTTGATGTCGTTTGAGTTCCTTTTTAACCTTACCGGAAACACGATCGGCTGGAAGAAATGAATGTCCCCTTACGGGAAAAAAATGTATTCTATTGATTTGACTGATTTTGGAGACAATTTCAAAAGCCAAAACATCAAGATGTGTAAAATGTGGTAATTCTTATTCTGCCCCACCGCAGCCATCAGAAAAAAGTCTAATTTTTTTAACATTTCCATCAAAATTAAAGTTTGATAAGAAGTGTAGATCCAGTTTCGTTAGATCCATGTCCACTTTGTACTTCGTTCCAGGCACAGAAGACAGGATGTTTGCCTCCCATATCAACTACACAAAATGAATAAAATGCAAATTGCAGAAAGTAATACTTTTCTTGGATAGGGTGCTTTGGCAGGTTTGAAACTTGCTACATGTCAAAACAAAAACTGACAGTATTATCTAGTTTTTTTCATTAATAAATGAAATTGTTTGGCTCTAACCCTGTGCACACTTAGATCCAGAATGCTAGAATTTTTTTCTTCTTCTTTTATTGCAAATTTTATTCTGTGTTTAATTCTTTCACAATAGGTACAAGAATCGGTAGCAAGTAATCCGGAACACAGCTTAAAGTGACACGAAAATATTTTGGGGAGATATGCACAACTTACTTGATAAATTTTGGTTTGTGCCTGATTATACATTTTCCACATCTTACTTATGATTAGAGTGGCTGGCAAATACAAACGGCGAGACCTATTATGAGGATAGTGACCTTATTGGGTTTTGAATTGTCCTGTGAATGATTTTACCCTATCTCGTTTCTCAACAGGCTTTTGGCAATTGAAAAATCGATCACCGCCTATTTTTTCCTTATTTTGCTTACCTCGTTGTAAATTTTTAGCTACCGATCTTAATGCATTTGAAAAAAAATTTTGGCAGACAGTGTAAGTTTTTGAATTACCTTTTACCTGTAAAACAAACGTGAACGTTGATTATTAAAGAGTTCTTACTTAACAATGCTCTGCATGCATTACAATGCTCTGCATTGCCAAGCAGATTACGTGCAGGCCATGAGGTTTATGACATTTCGCTAATTCATTAGGGCGATTACGTTTATGGTTTCTTGCCAAAAGATAAGTGAACAAGCGATTATTTTGGGACATCTTTATGTTATCGGTGAAAATTATTCATTTCTGGTCTACTGACATCTTCTTGTGGAACATCAATACATAAGTTTTATTATTGCAACTACCATCATTACATTTTGATCTATAGTTACGTAATTGAAGATCTTTGGACCATATCTACGATATTAACAATAATAATAATAAAACTGCAGTATCAGAAACAATATAGAATACCTACTTATTCTCATATATGTAATATTACATATATGCTTATTCTACGCTTTCTAACCTCACATTTTCTTTTTCTAGTGTCTCTGCCTACGCTATTTTCACCGTCTATCAGGTCACCATTCTCAACAATCTGATGGTTATTCATCTTACTCAATAAAGAGCTTCTACAAGCAATTATGAAACAGAAAACTGCTGTCGATTTACCAGCACTTGAATATGCACTAAACAGCTGTGAACTAATCGCTTGCGCCATAAGAATACACGAAAAATGGATGTGTTGCGCTTTGAAAATAACAAAGTCGTGGTTATGTTGCGTTTTGTAATTGGAGGCGTGCATTCAGAATGCATTTACTATAAGATATATTGCGCTTTGATACTTTCTAAACTGTAAAGGGGCCCCGAATACCCCTAGAACCATATACAACTCAATTTTGATATTTTGTGGATTTATTGCATTTTGAAATGATTGCTCCTCAAATATTCTCTTTTTATTCTTGATAAGTCATAGCTACGCACATATTGTGGGTTGATAAAAATAAATAACAATGACGTAATTATCTATCTACTTAAGCAAATTATATAACGTGACTCTAGCACTTATTTGGTAACTACTAACTGTAATAGTGATAGTTCATACTTATTCTAAACACTTATAACTACTACAATGATATCAATAACCATTGACACAACCGCTATTACGAAACATGGTGTTAGTCCCTATTTGCCGCAAATGGATGATAATGCGCGTATACCAAATATAACCTCAAAATTGACATTTGAGTTTACTGTTTAGGAATGCCCAAATTATTCAAAATTATGAAAGAACAAAAGGCAAATTGAAACATGATTTAATTTATTTTACAAATTGTTACTAACAATTAACAATTATGGGCAAATGGTTATTAACAACATGTTTCATAGGAGCGTCAAATGTCAATTTTGAGGTTATGTTTAGCATGGGCGCACTATCACATACACTATATCTCTTGAATTTCTGGACATAGGGAATTCCCATGTTAAAATAAACTATTGTAAATATTGGCTCCCCTAATTATTTTACAGTAAAATGTCAAACGTAAAACTTCTTAAGGAAAAAAGGCTGCTTCTTATGTTACAATTGCATTTACATTTGGTTCATCCGTTTTCGAGAAAATTACGAAAAACTTAAGGGCTTTTTCGTAACCGGTAACGTTAATAAGCCATGTAAGTGTCAGGATAAATACAATAAGGAGCACAAATAAAATAAGTCTGTTATAAACAAGAAGATGATATTCCAAATAAACAAATTAATTATGAAAATTGGAAAATAAATAACAAAAAATCATCATTTCTACTATTTGATCAAGTGTTCAAATAAATCTCTGTTTGCAGCTAAACAATATCCAAGTCGATCATAGAACTCTCGCCGAACGTTTGCGAGCATGTACTGGGAGACTTCGTGGCTGTGTGCTAAGATTGCTTCTTTTAAGTCGATCAGACTGTTAAACGAGTTTTCACTGTTGAATAATTTGTTTTTGAAATAACCCCAGAGGAAAAAGTAACAGGGAGCCAAATCAGAGGAGCGTGCTGGCCAGTTTATGGTACCACCTCGACCTATCCAACAGCCGGGAAACGTGAAGTCTAGAAACTCACGTACGATTACACTATTGTGTGCTGGACACCCATCGTGCTGGTACCAAATGTCTTCCTCCAGGTTCAAGTCTAAGAGCGCTGGGCCAATTTCTTCTTGAAGCAGCTGAAGATAACGCTCTCCAGTCAACGTACCATCAATAAAGAAAGGACCTATTAATCTATGGCCCAGTATGCCAATCCATACATTAATTGTGTTGCGATATTGACTTCTACTCTTTATTGATCAATGCAAATTATCAGTATTCCAGTAACGAAAATTTTGGCGGTTATGAATACCATGAGTTGAAAAAGAACATTCGTCGGTGAATAAAATACGACTTAGAAAGTTTCTATCCATGTTTGGTACTCTACTAATCTTTCGCAGAACTCCATTCTCATGAGTTTATCTTCATCAAAAATTTCCTGCTGCAAGCTATACTTGAAAGACTTGAACACTGGAGTTTTTCGCTTCAAAATTTGATGGATGGTACTGTGAGATATTCCTAAACTGCACCCAATTTGTCTCACACTTTTATTCTTATCTTCAACAACATTAAGTAACACATCCAAATCTCTGTCATTTTGCCCCAGAGGTTTAATATCTTGACAATTACATGGCTTATTAACGTTACCGGTAGATTTGAATAAGTTGATAATTTTTGAAATTGTTTCTGCACTTGGAATTTGCTGGTTTTGATAACTAGCCGAGTACAAATCTCTGATATTTCTAAGTGAATTGCCAGAGTAATGCCATTCAATAAATTTTACTTTTTCTTCAATGGTGTAATAATTCATTTTTATTAACAAATTTTTCTTTAAAAAGTAATAATCTGTCCCAAATAAAGTTTTAATGATGAATGAATTGTTTTTGAACAATGAATGATTTACAATGACAATTAATAATTATTGTTAGCATTGTCTGTCTAAAGCAAAGCAACCTTGATCAGTTACGAAAAAGCCCTTAAGTTTTTCCTAATTTTCTCGAAAACGGATGAACCAAATGTAAATGCAATTGTAACATAAGAAGCAGCCTTTTTCCTTAAGAAGTTTTACATTTGACATTTTACTGTAAAATAATTAGGAGAGCCAATATTTACAATAGTTTATTTTAACATGGGAATTCCCTATGTCCAGAAATTCAAGAGACACAGTGTATATTGCGGCAAATGGTCACTAACGTCACGTTTCATAAGAGCGGTTATGTCGAGTATTTTTGATCGCGCCGTATAATAATACATATGGAATGACCAAGTATAATCAAGTCTGTTTTATCAGTAGATGTTCTGCTATTTTCATTATTAGCCTTGTTATGTGGTGTGCTGTTCTTCATAAAAGTTGGTTTAATCTTCTTCCTAAACAGTGTGAAGTTGGATGCTTCTCGAATTTCAATGGGGAGAGTGTAGAAAAATTTTGTAGCGTACCCCATCATTTCTTTCCCTTAGTTTGTTATTTACAGACGGTAGATGACTGCAATGCTTATTCCTCGTATTGCCATCATATACATACAATTGCCAGCTGAAGAAACTGGGACACCCTAACTTTTAGTTGTGGAATAAAAATGCCTGTCAAATTGATAAATCTTAAATCCTTGTCAATTTGAAAGTTGTATTTGTCAATATTAGTTGAAGCAAAGTCAATTTCAAGCTAAGTCAAATTCTGAATCATAGACGTAGAGTGCCTAGATTAATTGTACCAGTTTTTTTTGCTCACCATTGTACATTGCTGTTTATAATTTATTATTTATTATTAAATAACTTTCAAATTTTAAATTTCAAATTTACAATCAAATCAAATTATGAGAAGTACAAATTCTTAAGATATCAGTAGAGCCAGGGCACCTTGGCCGCTATTTTGTTTTTGTGACGTTATTTGACCTTGGGAATTCCTAAGGACGCCCACGTTGCTGACCTCGGGTTTGACCTTGAGACTGGACTTGGAGCCAGGCATTGGAATTGGCCTTGGGCCTGACCTTAAAGTTGGCCTTGGGCTAGCCAAGGATAGAACAAAAAATCTGTTCAGCGGTAAATTAGAAATTTTCTAATAAAGGCCCTAATGCTAACTCGTAAGACAGCTATAAGAACTTGTGTTAGGGTTTGCGCCTTCTTATCGTGGCCCCCTTGGCTGGAAACGGTATTCTAATAAGGGGGCTCTAATGCTAACTTATAAGACAGCCATAAGAACTTGTGTTAGGGTCTGCGCTCTCTTGTCGTGGCCCCTTGGCTGGAAGTAGTATTCTAATAAGGGTGCCCTAATGCTAGCTGGTAAGACAAGTATAAGAACTTTTGTTAGGGCCTGCGCCCGACAGTCGTGCCCTCTTGTGATATTTAAGTTTGTTTGTAGCGCCATCTAGTGGTGTATGGATTAATGAATATTTTCTATAATAATAAAGGTGGTGCCACCTAGCGGTATATCTCTAGGACTAATTAGGGTTAATTTGCGGCACCAACTAATTGTGTATGGACTAATGAATATTTACTGTAATAAAGGTGATGCCACCTAGCGTTATATTTCTAGGATTAATTAGAGTTTGTTTGTGGTGCCATCTAGTGGTGTATTTTTAAACTAGCGAATGTTTTCTGTGATAGAGGTTGATCGTGCTCATCACTGTTGTTTCTATCGTCTGTCTCGGCTCATACAAGCACAATCACAAACACAAGCACTAACACAAGCACAGACACAAGCACAAACACAAGCACAGACACAAGCACAGACACAAGCACAAACACAACCACAGACACAGTCACAGACACAGTCACAGACATGGTCACAGGCACGGTCACAGACACGGTCACAGACATAGTCACAGACACAGTCACAGACACAGTCACAGACACAGTCACAGGCACAGTCACAGGCACAGTCACAGACACAGTCACAGACACAGTCACAGACACAGTCACAGACACAGTCACAGACACAGACGCGAGCACGAAAACACGCTAACACAAAAACACACAAACACGAAAACACCGAAACGCGAAAACACGCAAACACGCAAATACGCAATCGCGAAATCACGCAAACACGAAAACGAATCAAGACCAGGAGTTGGTGCTCGTCCTCAAGAAATTGGGATTTTCAATGAATACATTTTCTTTTTATTCGTTTTTATTTATTCCTTGGTTTCCAATCCTACGTCGTTTAGAGTAACTTATTCTATACTGTTTAGCTTCACGCCTACTTAATACATTGTAACACTTGCCTCTAACTGTTTTCCTATCGTTATATATAAAAAGAAAGTCACCATACCTTTCATCGATTCAAAGTTTATAACACGAGAGTTCTTATAGTTTAAGGTAATACCCTTCACTTGACACGTCTATTCACTGGTTGAAAACACGTTATAACTGTAGTTTTTCGGTCCCGTACTAACAATCTCAGCTATATAACTTCCTTCTCCGTACGTCTCCACCTCGTCGGTTATTTGCCCAAGGAAATATCCACAAGTTGGATTCCATTCGTCGGGTTTCGCCACAAATATGGCACTGTCTGCATCATAATACGGAACGCGACGATCCAGCTTCTCTGAATAACTATATAGCTTTAAACGTGCATGAGCAGTCGAGTACGCGGCTATGGATACATTAATAGTTTTTAAAGCTTCGCCTTCACCCTGAGGTCTATCCCAATTTACGGTAACCACATTACCATTAATGAGAATAATGGATTGTACCTGAACCAAAGGATCCGTAAACAATTTCAAAAAGTCCTTTAGCTTGGATACAACACTGCTCTGGGTTAAATTTTCACGCTGGCCATATTTTCCCCAAAAAGAGTTTAACATTCGTTTGGCCAAGTATTTTAAACCGGCATTTTTCTTAATGTTCTTTTCGTCCAGCTGAATTCCCTCTTTATTGTAATATTCCGTTATGTAGTTTAACTTCTCGGATTCTGACGTACAATGGCTAGACCAACCGGAGCATTCCTGTTTGAGTTTCAAGAAATTATAGATGTAACCACTAAACAGTCCATCCTGTTTCGTGGCTTTGTCATATGCGACTACCTTATATTCCCAAATCTCAAAAACATCCAAAACTTTACAGTTTTTAGCGATAGACTTACGCAACTCATCGGCTACAAACGTTCCAAAGAAACTGCACTCGGATTCACTATGTCCACATTCTCCTTCATTTAGCTGTGCGCCACAAGTCCTACATAACAAAAACATCAACTTGCCATGCATTTTTAGAGGTAAAACAAGATGATAGAGGTCAGAGGGCGGTAGTACTCGATATTTAACTAAACCCTCCACCGTCTCCAGTGAAATATTCTTACAATTTAAACCTACGTGAATTTTCGGATGACACAGCATATTTACAGTATTTATTTACATAAGGGTATAATGAGCACACTTCATAGTACATGACTTTCTCACTAATACCGTCACACTCACGGTAGAGTTTGCTGGCATTAGTGCGACCACCGTAAAACGGGTCTCGTGGATTTAAGGGTTCATCATCTTGACCGCCGAGATTCTGTATAAATGCTCTTAACTCATCGTTTGCAAGTATTAGTTTTTTAAAGCCGCATTCACGCATTTCCTCTAAACTATAACTATAACTATAACTCTCGGCAACATACAATAGAAACGATTTAACGGGCTCTTCCCTGAAATTGTGCACCCTTTCGCTATCGCTCACCCAGATTGTCAGTGTATTGGATACAAACAGAGCTCATGTAGAAATCTACCATTCGTCCCCTCACACACCTTCTCTTGCATGCATTCCAAATCGTAAAAGGTAAACATGCTTTACCATCACCGGTGTCACCTCCAGTCTTGTTAATGGTCATAGAGCTAAGATGTCCAATAGGTTTTTGTTTATGGCACATGGAGCAATAGCTGTAATCGCATCTATGTTTATCTTTTGCTTCAATGGTTTTGAGACACTTTAAACATTTACGTAATTTTTCACATAGTTCAGTGTCCTGGTGATTTCTAAAATATTCTTGTCCATGAAAATCTCTCTTGCAATCATTGCAAATAATTTTTGAATTTTGAATGAGACAAGGCGTTTTTTGTTACACTGTTCGAAGTAATAACTGCAGGTAAATGCTGAAGTGAGACTTGTGATTACCTCATAGTACTCCTCCTCGAGTATTGATTAAATTTAAAACTACTCTACCCGGCTCCCTAGGACCCTAAAAGTAAACCGAATCACCTATTCGCGAATTATAAACTACAATGGTATATGAGACTAAACTATTTTGAAATGATTGAATATACCCGTAACTACCGCCCTGACTAAGGTTTACACCACTATTTTGGCAAAGTTGCATAGCTCGATCTTGAAGTAAGGGTCAACCCTTTTCCATACTATGACGCATTTTATCGTTATTTATAAACGCTATTGCTAAGACTAGTGCGCTAGCTAAACAGTTGTTTTCATTCATTGTTGCTGATACAACAATAATACCCTGTTTTTTAGCCTTACAAAAGTCATCAAACTTTAAACCCGTCAAGTTTTTGCGTCCATAGCCAACAGGTACCATCACTCTATCCACATTTAAAACTTTGCTTTGCATCACCTTTTCCAGTAGTAACATTATCACCTGCACCCACAACTGGTCTACTCTTCTAAATGACACACCAATTGGTTTATCTGAGAAATTTGGGCTCCTTAATGTGATACCGACACGTTCTGACGTATTTTTACCTGCATATCTCGTCATTAAAGGTAAATGTCAACGTTTTACATGTGGTGTTAAATTTTCTTATAAATTTAGTGTTTGATTCCCCCATTATATTTATATGATTGAATCTCATTTGAGTAGAGGATGGTTCAGCCTCTTGTCGCCGAGTTGATGGACCTGAACCCTATTGGTTCTGCTGCTGCAGCCCCTATAATGTACTCATTCATGAAACGAAACAATAGAAAATTAAAAGTTATACCTGTATCATACTCGAATACCCTGCTGCTGCTGAAATCCCCAACACTTCCTCCGTGTGTATTTGAGCTGATCTTTATGCAATAAAAATACTTAAAAAATAAAACAAACGTATACTTACATTCCACCAGCTCTCCACACGGCCTCCGCAAAATCATCGTAGTCTTCCAGCAAATCGATATTATTATTTTCAAGCACTACCTTATGATTAATCGTATTGTATGCTTTTAGCACCAGCTCGTCGGTTAATAATATTCCATCACGAAACAACCCCAAAATCTGGTTGGCTGTTAAAAATTTCATAACGATGATAACATAATGATCTTCAGAACAAAACTAAATTAACTAACTCAAATGCGCGTATTTATAGTATTTCTCCCAAGGTCAGATTAAGTCAATGAAAATTCCCAAGGTCAAATTACGTGACGGTCAAGGCCAGGCCCAAGGTCAAATTACACCGTCCACAAGGGCTAGTACAAAAAGTGAATCTAAGAATAATCTCGCATTTATGTAATAATAGTGATAAATAAAGATTGTACAGAATGGGGCAGCGAAGTATCCCTAACTTTGAAGGTAAATTAAAGAATAACAAAAATGTGAGAACAAAACTTTATTGTCGGATCAGAAGGGTACTACTGGAAGTTAATTTTACTTTGTTTTAATCAACATATCATTCAAGTGATGTACCTCATTGTCAATACACTGATGTAGTCGGTTTCTGAAGTTCTGCACAACTCTGCGAAGCATCTGTTGCAGAATTTTTAATTTTTCCATTATTTTCATCTTACACAAAATTATAACAGGTTAAGTTTCTTAATTTGGCAATTAGCGTGTTATGAAAAGTAAAAACTTGACGCTTTGTCAATTTCGACTGACATCTAACACTAATAGCTTAAATTAAAAAAGTAAACTTGTGGGGCTTGTAAGATGCAATGTAAACTAATCAATGCTTCATTTTCAGCTCTAATATTCTACAACTTCATAGGTGGAAGGCATATATATCCCATGTCGCCCGGTTCAATACCACCACCTTTACCATGGGCTCCTAAATATTGGTACTCCAATTTTCTGTGCTCGGTAAGGGCTGCCGGTCACTTTCTCCTTATTCCTTATGTACTCGCCAACACGCACTTGCCAAGCGTGGAGTTTTAACGGTTAAACCTTTCACTCTAACTTTCGCCTTAAAGGCGGAGAATGTGCATATACCAAGGACAACGTAGGTTGTAAGAGGATGTCCACTTTGGAAAACAACAAATTTGACGCGATTTGGTTCAAACATTCTGGGCCCCAATTTGTGAAATTCTACCGCTGTTAGTATAGGTCTCCCAATGATAACAACTTTCAAGATCTTTTTGATTACCTCAGTCTGAAAATAGACTACCTCTTATCACAGTTTCCATCTTGCGAGATTTCAATTTTGGGAGATTTTAATGCCCACAATTCCAATTAGCTTCATTTTTCATCTACTACTAATCCCGCAGGTCATAGTGCAGAAGCATTTGCTGTATCCTGTGATCTCACACAAATAATTTCCGAACCAACCAGAATCCCTGACAACCCTAATCATACTCCACATCTCCTGGAGTTATTCCTTACAACTAACCCACTTATCTATAAAGCAAGAGTCCTTTCCCCACTTGGTCAATCAGACCACTGCCTAATCGAAATGACTTCCTCTGTACCCAATCTCACTGTTACTCGAAAAACAAGTAGAACTATGTGATGTTTTAAATCAGCTAACTGGAGCGAACTGCGAGATTTCTGTGCAACCGTGAGTATTACTTTAAATGGCCCTCCTCTTCAAACATTGCTCTTTCAATAACTGAAGTTATCCTGATGGGTATGGAGTTAACATTCCTAAAAAACATAATCGTGTAGGTCATGCCCGTTCCCAACCCTGGTTTAATAGGGCTTGCACTGATGCATTATCGGAAAAGCATAAACTCTATACCAAATGGAAAGCAAATAAATCTATCGAAAATCACACCAACTATATTGCCGCAAGGAATAGTTGCAAAAACATCATCACTAAGGCCTAAAAGATGTTTGAAGAACATAAATGCAATGAATTAGTCTCATGTCCTTTGGGTGGTCGTAAATTTTGGTCATTAGCTGAAGCCATCAGTACAAACTTTAGTTATCTTCCTTTCCTCCCACGACGTCTCGCGACGGAGCTGTAGTAGCTGCTGAAAAAGCCAACCTCTTTGTCCATTACTTTGCATCAAATTCATGTCTCAATGATTCTGGTAAAACTGTCCCGTCGCCCAAATCTACCCCATACGCTATTAAACCAATCCACTTTCGTTACAAGCTCCTGGAATCAATTATCAATAAACTTGACTCAAACAAGGCGACTGGCCCTGACGGTATTTCAGCTATCGTCCTTCAAAATACTACTCCGAGGTAGTCCCAAACTCTTTTCGATCTCCATGTCATCTGGAGAGTTTCCCTCATCGTGGAAGTTGGCAAATGGCCAGCCTATTCCTAAAAAAGGCGACAAAACCGATCCCTCAAACTATCGACCAATAGCTATCACTTCCATTCTGTCGACACTCATGGAGAAAGCCATCAACCACCAACTACTTTCGTTCATCGAGTCCAATAAACTCTTAAACGACCACCAGTATGGGTTCAGACAGAGTCGTTCAACTTTGGAACAACACATTAGAGTGTTACGGTGAAACAGTCGTAGTAGCTTTTGATATTTCAAAGGCTTTTGACCAGGTTTGCCAGTGCCTACTTGTCAAGCTCACTTCGTTCGGCTTATCTGATACGCTCATCAATTGGATATCCAGCTTTCTTGACAAAAGACGTATACGCGTTGACGTCGATGGCTTCTTTTCGAAAGAAACTACTATTAACGCAGGAGTACCCCAAGAATCAGTGATAGCTCCCACACGTTTCCTGCTGTACGTAAATGACCTCATTTCCTAAAAAAACTAACCCGATCCATTGCTTTGCAGATGACAGCACACTACATTGCAGTTCTTCTCAGTTTTCCCACAACAATAACTCTAGACCGGACGTTAAGGTGAAAATGGCAGCCTCAATCAACAGTAACTTAGAACGTGTCCTTGAGTGGGGAAGGAATAATCTAAACGCCGACAAAACGCAGTGTTACCTTGTGTGAGCCAAGAAAGACCGATCATTTCCTGCTGTAAATATGAATGGCTTAGAACTCAAGTTTTCAACTCTATTTTTATGTTAGGGATGTACGTATCATCGAACCTTTCATGGGTTGTCAGCCAGCAAAACAGCTGCCCGTAAACTGGGCTTTCTATGCATATCTAAACAGTACTTTAGATCGCAACAATTCCTATTACTGTATAATATAATTCGACCTCATCTGGAATACAATTCCCACCTCTGGGTCAGTGCTCCCCAATATGCCCTTGATATGGCAAACCGCATCTAAAAAAGAGCTATGGCTTATGAATAACCGGTCTCTAACTTCTGACCGACAGCCTCTTGATCATAGAAGAATAGTTTCGGTTTTCCTTGTTCTATCGCTGTTACCACGGCAAGTGTGCCTCCGAAATACACTCCTTAATACCTTCGTAGGCCACCTTCGCTAGGAACACTCGGTTTGCCCATTCACACCATAATTACGCACTCAAAATTCTATCGCGTCACACTAAACGGGTTCAATCTACATTTTTCCATACGGCCACCAAATTGTGGAATGCACTACCCAGTTCCTGTTTTCCTCCAAACTTTGACTTAAGTCAATTTAAGGTAGCCATTCATCAACATTTCTCGGCAGCCTAACAGTATCCCTTAGCCTATACTAGAAGTAATATATGTATATATATATATATATATATATATATATATATATATATATATATACATATTTGTTAATAGTGAAATTTAATACATTTTGGCGGTTAAACGATGTTCTTTTATTGTCCTGTTTTTTAAAGTTTAGTAGGTACGATTTTTATTTGTAACATTAATAAATTTTGACAATATTATCCTTTGTGTAATTTAAATGATTACAACATGAATATTAAATTTTGTAGTACTTACCAAATGCATTTTTTATCATTAAGTTCAATGCACAGTTCATTCTATGCGTTCCTTGAAAATTTCTGTCCTTGCAGTTATGTATAGTCTTATCCCAAAGTGCAGGTGTAGCTTCAACTAATGTAATAAGCATTTCACTATCAATAGCAGCCATGCTTGCAAATTTGTATTTAAAAAATAATTTAAGAGAAAAAAAGAAATATGAACTTTGACAACGTTGTAACCAGAGCAACCCCGCACAACTAAACGTCCGTAGCATTGTTTCACGTAGCTCGCTGCTTCCTGGAAACGGCACGGCAACCATTGTAGTGGTAGTGGGCGGCAGCTCGACCGGCGACTTTAACGTTACGGTGACTAATCCCTATAATGTAATAGCTATCATGCACCTCCTCGTGCCACTAATGGGATGTCTCCGTACTGTCTCCATACTGTCTCCGTACGGCAAATCCTCCGTACCGACGAATCCGTAGCGTGTGAAACTAAGGTAAGCTTTCACATTGGACAGAGACGGATTTTTTCGTACGGACAATTAAGACAGCCATTTCAACGACTGACGTTGTCTGCCGTCCGTTGTTGTGGTCACTTGTTATAAATATATTATATTTGTTTTACACTTCAATATGACTGGTATTGACACAGAATTACTTATTGCTCTAGTAGAAGCTGTCTTATGGGAATAAGTCCCTAGAAATAGGAATGGTACAAGAGAAGCGTAGGAAGAAGTTTGCATTGAATTAAAACCAACCTCCAATGAATTACAAAATACATAAAGACAAAAATGCATTTGGCGAGTATATATATATATATATATATATATATATATATATATATATATATATATATATATATACATAAAGTATATACGTAAAATTCTTTTTTTTTAATACATAAAAAAAGGATTGCCTCGAGGGGTATTTGAACCTACGTTATGTACTTTGCTAGAGTATACTCTACCAACTGAACTGCTAGCCCTAATCGACGCAAGCTTAGTGTTTATGTATGTAGAAAATGTGTGATTTCTATATATGAAATCATAGTCACTTATTTATACTATGGAATGTGATCCCGCAAATGGCTAGGTTTCACACATACCACAGCAACGTGATTGAAATTCAAAATTTCATTGGTATTATCAATACTAATAGTAAATTATACGAGTTATTTGTTTTTTACGAATGTTCACATGTAAATTATGTAATTAAAATGTTTTTTTTTTAATACGAAAAGAAAAAGATTACTTCAAGTGGGATTTAAACCTACCATAAGCCACAATCGATGAAAGCTTAATCTTTATTTATGTAGAAAATGTGTGATTTCTATATGTAAAATCAAATAACTCGTATAATTTAGTATTGTTAATATCGATGAAAATTTAAATATTTGTCACGTTGCTATGGAATGTGTGAAACCTAGAGATTTGCGGGCTCACAGCCCTTAGTATAAATACGTCACTGAGATCTCATTATACATAGGAATCACACCTTTTCTACATACATAATCTTATCTTGCATCAATTGGGGCTTGTACCTCGATCGCTCAGATGGTACAACGGTACTCTAGCAAAGTACATGTCGTAGGTTCAAATCCCATTCGAGGTAATCTTTTTCTTTATGTATTTAAAAAAAAACATTTTGTATATTATATTTACATGTGAACGTCTATACGTTAAAAACAAATAACTTGTATTAGTATTATTATTTATATTAGTATTATTGGTGATAATTTAAGATTTAATTTAATTGTAAGCCATAGTATTATTTATCTAGCTCAAAATCTTAAATAAGCTTAAAATTGTTTAAATACAGGGTGAGACAAGAGTTGTTATCCGTTTTTTATTCGTTTTCAAGTTATGGCGTAATTAAAAATAAACAAAATTTCATACATTAACGTTTTGGTAATCATAACGTTCTAACAATAAATGGTCAAAAATACCGCCATCCACCTCTAAAGATTTTCTGCTTCGTCTATGAAGGCCCCTGTAGTTAAAAATATTTATCTAGTGTGCCATATTCGAAGCTCGAAAACATTTGATAACTTTGTTGTTCTGATAGTGTCAGTGTATTGAAACAGTGATTTAACGTTTATTTTTGAATACAATTAAAGTGTTGCCAAATGCCACACACTTATTCAAATTTGGAATATGCAAATATGGTGTTGGTTTATAGTTTTTGTAATGTGAATGCTACAGTTGTTGTTGAAGAATATCGTCAACGTTTCCACATCAGAGACATCCTAATAAAAATGTATGTATCGGAGTTTTCAACAAACTGTGCGAGATCGGAAAGCTTCTCAGTGTTAACAACATCTAAACAAGAGTAATAAACACACTCCACGAGCAAGATTTACATCCATATCATGTACAGAGAGTACAGCACCTACAGCTGGAATTTTGTCGGTGGATAAATAATAATCCTCGTGTTGTATCGCGTATACCCGTGACGGCATTAATAATACCCACAACTGTCATGTATGATCAGATGAAAACCCCCCGTGAAAAGTAATTTTCAACATAAATTTTCGGTAAACGTGTGGTGTGGTATGGTCGATGATTATTTAATTGGTCCTTTCATTTTGGAGAATCGCCTCACAGAAGGCAACCACTTACATTCTTTACAATTAAAGATCAGAATGCAAATGTACCACCAGCACGATGGGGGTCTTGCAAATTTCGTTCGTCGGGTTAAGCAACATTTGGATGAAAGGTTTCCAGGGATTGGTCGCTGTAGTCTCCAAGATCTCCAGACATCATAGTACTAGATTATTGTTTATGGGGCTCGTTCAAAGATGAAGTGTACAAAGTGAAAGTGGACACTCGGGATGCAACGTATTAGAAATGTTGCAGCCAATCTTAAACAAAGACATGACAATCAGGAGAGCAACAGCCGCCCTTAGTAGATTAAGCAGAAAATTTTTAGAGCTGAATGCCTGTATTTTTGAACATTTATTATAAGAATGCTATAATTAACAAAATATAAAATTTTGTTTATTTTCAATTACGTTATAACTTGAAAGAAAATAATAATCGGATAACATTTAAGTTTTTTTTACATTATTTTCACGTGTACATACACTTCTGGAGTTTGGCCCGTTCCTCCCGACTCAACCTGTACATAAATTTTGCCACGGAACTGCACTAACGCTTATAAAGTAGTTGCATAAGATTTGTCGGGTATTGTTTATGGATAAACCTCTATGTGATGAACGTTTTGGTAATAAATAATCCAACCCTGTAATTGCAGTAGCGTCGTCATATAATACTCCATCCTTGGCTGTTCTAAAATTATGCTGTAACAATACAAGCTTTAAAAATCTGGTTCAACGTTTATTGGTAGGTGAAAAATTCACCACTTATTAGTTAAAGTTCCAAACGTACACTCAACGTATCGCCTGGCTCTACTCAAATGGTAATTGAATATCCGTTTTTCTACTGTAAGTTTTGATCCTCCAAACGGCCGTGAAAGGTTTGTGTTGAGCAAAGTCTTCATTTGCAACAAAAAAATAAGGCACGTTAGCACTTCCTGGGAGACATGTCTGTTCTGGAATTTAGTGTCTTTCTGAACAATAGAGTTCCTTAATCCACTCCACTTAAAAATAGCAGAATCACAATCTTTCGCATAACTTTCTATATTTGCATATATGAACCGATAATTTAAGTCTACTACCAGGGAATAACACTGTTTGTAATTATAAAACACGGAAATACTTAAACGTTGACAAACCATCCGGATGTGTTTTCCGTCCACAGCTCCTATGCAATAGGGAAAATTAGCATTTTTTTTCAAAATCCAATGAAATTTTTTCCCCCTGTTCTTTTGAAAGGTTGGGTAGAAATTCTGATTTCATTACCATCCAAATAACTCTGCAAACTTCTTTGACTAACTACTAGCTGTAGAAATACCAATTCTAAATGTATAGTGGAGATTTGTGAATGAGCATCCACTTGAAAGATACCTGAAAAAATAAATCTACTCTGAGTTCCTAGTTATATAACTTCATACAATTCAGTAAACAATTTTGAAAATGTTTTCATCATTACAGGAAAAGAAATGAGAAAGTGGACAAACCTACGAAGTGTCTTTGCAAGGTTTTGTATAATAGAAAAATAAAAAACAGAATCTGGCCTCTAAAAATACGAAATATGTGTACAGTTAAAAAAACATATGTTATATAAATGTTGATAGTTTACGATATACAGGGTGTCAAAGTTTTGTAATTTGTTCAATTTTTTTTTAATTTTCTACTAGTAGATTTATGTAACTCAAATTTGGTGTACCTACTACACTTAAGAAACCTAATGTTTACGACACTATGACCCGTTTCAAAATTTACGGGGTGTAGATTTTTCCGGGGTCATGTACCCTTTAACCCATATGAACCTTTTTTAGACCGCCCCTGACCTCTGTAAATTAAGTGAAGCGAATGCGTATTCAATTTAGAAACCTTTTCGTTTCCTGCATTTTTTTAGTTTCTGAATTAAACGAGGAAAAATAATAAGGCAATGACATTATTATTAATAAATTAATGTGATTAATTCTTATAATGCCTATTGACAGAAAAAAAATCAAAACTACAAATGAACTAGGTTTTATTCTTTATGACAACAGAAAGGAAACAAATGTTAACAAATTAAAACGAAACATTACAAAGTTAAAGAAATTGCTCAAAGTGTCCACTACCTACTTCAATGCACTTTTCAACACGTATCTATATGGAGTTCCGTATGTTATGATAAAGTTGTCGACTTAATTTTCAGAAGTCAGTGTCGGCCCCCAAAAAAGTTCATATGCGTTAAATGGTAGATCACCCAGGAAAAATGTACACTCTGTAAATTTTGAAACAGGTCTTAGTGTCCTAAACATTACATTTCCTAAGTGTAGTAAGTACATCAAATTTGAGTTACACAAATTTGGAATACTAGAAAAAAATTTTAAAAAATTGAAAAAATTACAAAGCTTTGACATTCTGTATGTAGTAAACTATCAACATATTATAACATATGTTTTGCTCAATAGTCATGAAATCATGTAAGGAATCTCCAGTTTGAGGATTTCCCATTCTTTAAGAAACACCCTGTATATAACAAGAGACATGGCAGATAATTTTGAAAAAGATGATGGTGAAATTGATAACCCTGAAATCAAAGGTGACAGTTACCATGAAGAAGATTCAATTCAAGCCACTCGATTCAAAAAAACTGAGCAGTTCATGGGTTCTTCTTCAAAAAAACGTCATAAGTCTGATGAACTAGAACTTATGATATTGAAAGCCCCTCAAAATGATATGACAAATCGACGTTTATCTTTTTTTTTAACGAGTAATACATGCGTTGGTAAAGTTCGATGGACACGAAGTTTTAAATTTTCAAATGGGTGTATTACAACTGTTTTCAAACACTAATGATGAAAAACGACGAGTCTATCACCTTGGAATTTGTCTCAGCCTCCCTTACATTAATTTCAGTCTACAACACCTACTCATCCTCACTTCTATAGAGGGTGGGTGTCTACTGCGTGGACGGAGGATTGCTCCTTAACTATTAGAAATATCAAAACCAATTTTGGTATGGTAATACACCATCATCGTACCTACATTCTAAAAATATTTAGGTATATACAGGGTGATTGACAAAAATATACCAACCCTAACCTGTGCTTTATTAAACAGAACACCCTGTATATTTTTCATTTTTCGATTAACAGTTACATTTAGAATAATAGTATAGAAATTTGAATCTGTATCACTAACCGATCTGCAGATATCGTCACTTTAGTGCCAAAACAGAGTTAACTTTGAAACCACGATGCGAGCGTTATCACCACGATTTTGTAAATCTGTTTATACCACCGACTATTAATAATAGTCTACCAACAAACAAACTGGGAAATTTTTGGAAAACATGTAAAACTATATAGAATGATTAACTTACGCGAAATGTAATTTTTCTCAATTTTTTCAAATGCAACACCCTGTATATTTTTTCACATTTCGATTCCCCGTGAAAAGTAGATACTAATTGTTAAGGTTTCATAGCCATAAAACGGACCCTTCTTGAGATATTGACGCTTTCACGTAAAATATTCTAAAATACAAATTTACTACGACAATAGAATTCGACAAAACAAATCAGGTAGACTAGGCGGTCGTAATAAAGAGGAACAATTGCATCTATTGTTTTGACGTTTGTATAATCATTAAAATATTGTTCCATTAGTTTGTGTTTCTAGATTGTCGTTTTGCCAATTTTTGTATAAAATGAATTTTTCTAAAGAAGAAATGGTCAATATGATCTTTATTTACGGCGCAGCTCAAAGAAATGCTTTGCTGGCTACCCGTTTGTACTGTGACCGATACCCAGAGAGGAGACAGCTTCTGAAAGTGTGTGTTATCCCAAGCGCACAAAAACAAGCCCAAATGAAGGATTTGAGTTTCAAGTTGTGGCGTCTCTACCAGAGACCTAAGTACACACCTAGACCTAAATAAAAATACAGTTCGCAGCTTTATTAAAAAAAAACAAAATGCAGCTTTATCATATCGAGCAACATCAAGCTTTAAGTGGAATCAATTTTCAAAATCGTGAATCTTTCTGCCAATGGGTAACTGCTAAAGTCAATGAAGAACCCAATTTTGTTAATAACATTCTATTTACGGATTTCACAATAATGGCAATATTAATACACATAACTATGATCACTATTCAAATACTAATCCACACATCTTAAGAGTTGTTGATCACCAGCATCGATGGTCAGGTGGTATAATCAATTTTAATGTGGTTGGTCCTTTTTTCTTTGATGGAAGTCTTACTGGAGAAAGATATTTACAGTTTTTGGAAAATGATTTACCCGAGCGTTTGGAAAATATCGAGGTGGATAATATTCGTACGATGTGGTTTCAACTGGATGGCGTCCTTTCCCACTATGCAATCAACGTTAGGGAATATCTCGATAAAAATTATCCGATGACGTGGATAGGACGAGGTGGTGTGCAAAACTGGCCAACCAGATCACCGGATCTTACGCCCCTTGATTTCTTCCTTTGGACTACGTTAAAGAAAAAGTGTACCAACATCCTCCCACCACAAGCGAAGATATAAAAAATAGAATTAGAGCTGCGTTTCAATTCAATTCGCCTCTAATGAATTGCAAAGTGTTTAGCTAGGCGTGGTCAGCATTTTGAACATTTAATTTGAGTTTACGGTTTTATTCGTTTATGTTTACTTGTTCAACTTATTTTTAGGTGTAGAGAATTATTTCATTGTTTAGTTGTTAATTTAGTTTTCCTATCAGTTAAAGAATTTATTTGCCATTCGTATTTTCTTATTTGCTCTGGATTTTGTTTTATTTGTTCTTCTGTATGTCAATATTTTCAAATAAAGCGTCAATATCTCAATGGCTATAAAACATATTCTCAATTAGTATCTACTTTTCACGGGGAATCGAAATGTGAAAAATTATACAGGGTGTTGCATTTGAAAAAATAAAGAAAAATCACATTTCCCGTAAGTTAATCATTCTGTATAGTTTTTACATATTTTCGAAAAATTTTCCAGTTTGTTAGTAGATTATTATTAACAGTCGGTGGTATAAACAAATTTACAAACTCGTGGAGAACGCTCCCATTGTGGTTCTGAAGTTAACTCTATTTTTATACTGTAGAACAGTTAGTGATACACATACAAATTTCTATGGTTTTATTCTAAATGTAACGGTCAATCCAAAAATACAAAAATATACAGTGTTCCATTTAAAAAATATACAGGTTTGGGTTGGCATATTTTTGTCAATCACCCTGTATATACCTAAATATTTTTAGAATGTAGGTCCAATAGGTTTTGATATCTCTAATAGTTAAGGAGCAATCCTCCGTCCACGCAGTAGACACCCACCTGTATATTACCTCATGTGCATCAACCTCCACAAGTTTCCTAGAAGTAAACGCCAAATACGAAGACACCAAGCTACGAGAAAAATCACGTGACCGTGTACTATGCAACCGGAAAATATTAGTTTTTTTAAGAAAAGTAAAAGTTATGTTTCGTACATTTTTTAGTTAATAACCTCTTAATTATGATGTTTATATTTTATAATTAGGACAATTTAAACAAAAAAAAACATTTATTTAATTGTGAAAAGTGAAATATAAGGTTATGTTACTTGTTCATAAATTTACTTGGAAATGTAATTCGCATTTTAATTATTAACCACAGTTCTAAGGGTAAATAATTTGTGTCTAAACAGTTTTATACTGCGATGGTTATAAATACGTGTAATAGAGGGGGTAGAGTTTTATCGAATTCAAATATTAGATAGTATGAAAGTTCAAATAAAGTTGAAGAAGTTATATAATTTGTTATGAAGAAAATATAGTATACGAATATAAACAGATTGTTTTTATACAACAAAACAGGGTTTATGAGGTTTGCACAATGATGTATTCATAAAAGCATTGAGCTATGGCAGTAGCATGTTAAAAAGGTCAACACGATACATATTGGTGTGTTAAAGATAAATAAGAAATTTCACATATAGATCAATATAATTAAGCAATTAAACACATAACAAATATTGATTACATGAAGTACAATAATCTTAATGTGTAGAACATGCATAAAAACTCTGCGAACTATAAAAAGGGTTATGGTACGAAGACGTTATGTTGGTAGATCATAGACTAAGTGTTTAAAAAGTGCTTAAGAAGTTAAAGTGCTTTAGAAACATATCTAAGAACATGAACAACACATGTGCAATGTGAAATTAACAATATAAATACAATAAAATATTACACAATTACTCTACACTTATTTCTTCGTTATCATAATCTGACATAAAATCAGATTCATCCGACAAGTCTCCACTCCTACGTATAATCAATTCCTCACAAACGATATCCATAATATGCTCTTTATTAATGTATTCCTCTTCAATTTCTTTAACATGACGGCACACTTCTTGCCGGTGGCTCTCCAAATCCATCGAACACTTTTCACGAGTTAGTTTTTCAACATCGGCTAATTTAAAAGTTGTGTTTCTCGATGCCACCCAAGCTTTTACAATAGACCATATTTTTTCTATTGGATTTAGCTCCGGGTGGTATGGAGGTAGTCGACATACAGAGTGACCATGTTTCGCAAATATAACATCAATTGAATATTCCGTGTAGCTCGGTTTATTACATTTTATTAAATCATACAGCTCCACTTTTGTTTGGGATTCATCATGTACGATCCCTCGTTCTTGTAACCAAGTTATCATTTCCATTTTTTACTGCTAAAAATTGGATGTTTAACTGCTAACGTGTCATGATAACTTGCATTATCCATAACAATAACTGACTTTTCGAGCAAATTCGGTAATAACTGGTGCTCAAACCATCGTTTATAATTAATAAACTTCATATCGTCGTGATAATCACCTGTTTTTGAGCCCGATTTAAAAACTAAGAGGGCATTATTGATAAATCCCATTTTACCACCAGCATGTACTATTATAAGACGTTAACCTTTACCGATTGGACATTTTAAACCTTCGTTGGAATCAACTACACAGGAATGTGGTGTTGTATGCGATGCATGTATATATGTTTCATCTGTATATACGAGTCGCCCTGCTCTTCGATACTTTGTCATTGCTCGTATATAAGCACAACGTAAAGATCGTATATCGTATCGTTCCATTAAAAATTTACGATTGTCAACGGTTTTCGTCCATTTAAAACCTATTTTATTTAATAATCTTCTTAAAGACGTTTCCTTCCCAGAGAAACCAATGGATTCGTCATCTTTAATAATATTATAGATAGCATTGACGGTTGGCCGTCGTTTCTCTGTGACATGAAAATTGTGTACAATGCGTTGAATGAGTTGTTCCCCACAATTATCGACAGATGATCTTGGTGCGGTTTTCATTCTTTTATTAGAAGCCTTGAACTATTCTATTTCACCACGTTGAATTGCACTCCCTCCTCTACGGTACTTTTAGATACTCCAGTTGCTTTCACAACGATATCAAGAACGTTAACTGTAAAGAAATGTAATCGTGAAAAAACTGACAGATGTTAATCACACAATAATGACATACCTTCATTCATATTTTTAGGAAACTGATAAACATTCCAAATAATTTCGCGGGCATCTTGCGATAAGACACGCCGCTTCTTTGCTGGAATGTTTGATGTACTATCAGACGATGTACTCGCATCACCCATTATAAACAACGAACTAAATCAATATATTATATTAATACATATTACTGTGGATTACAAATACAACTTACTTGTAAACAAAAGGTGCTGAAACGGAAGGAGTTTTGAAAAAAACTGTTTACAATTGATAAAAACGTGCACGAAAAATGAGGTTAGAAAACAATAAACAACACTACATTTTGTGGACGAAACATAATATAGTGCATTTCACGAGTAATTAGACGTCTGCAATATGGCCGCCATTTAAATTTGTCACCAAATAAAGCGCGGGAGCACTCCTTGGCGTAGTACCTTTTGTCATAAAAAAAGTGAAAAACTTATTTGAATAAATTTATTATTAATAAATTCGCCACCTAGTATTATTATTATATACTATTTTAACTATTTTAATACCAATTTAAAAAAAATGAACAAGTATGTAGTAAATTATTTTTTTATTAATAATTATTGCGTAATTAAAAATCGCAGAATTATAAACATTTAAAATAAATTGTAATAAAGTGTACTTATTCCAGCTATACTTATATATATATATATATATATATATATATATATATATATATATATATATATATGATCTACGCTGTAATAATAACAGTTAAAATATGACAATTAAGAAAATATTGTATAATCTTACCGAAGTTGCACTATAACTGTGCAAATTTTCAATGAAGTTCTCGTCTTAACAATTGTTTGGAACAGTCTTTTTTTTAACGATGTTTATTTCTTACAATAATTAATTTAATTGAAAAATTTTCAATTTTACTAACCTAAGTTACCTCTCCGCGTGATACGCTACTGAGTTGGCAAATAATATTTTAAGACGTTTGAAGGTCGTATTTGTTATCATATTTGTCTTTTGCTATTATAATGTTGTAGGAAAGGATGGAAAATGCGGTTCAGAGTAGCCAACTGAAATATCCCTTTCATTACAATGTTACACTTATAGCATTTTAGTTATTTTATAATTGGATGTTGTTCATAGTGGAATGGCAGCCATATTATCTAATTATTCGTGAAATGCACTTTATCTACTTCTCACTCATATCATTATTCCATTTCTTTTTAATGCAATATTCGGTTTCTGCGCAGGTGTCTTCGTATTTGGCGTTTGCTCTACCAATATTTTTTCTGATTAATCTGCTGCTTCAACTTTTGTAGGCCGCTACAGCGTCCAACCTACTAAATCCAATTTAATTCAGTTTTACCAATTTATTAATTTATGTTTGTTATTAAAATGAACATTTTGAATTTTTTTTAATTCATAACGGCAAGAAGCATGGCGTATTTATATTATTTTTTAGTCAATAAACAGCTAGTAATAAAGCAACACAAAACTTTTTTACTTCTCGTACCTCGGTGTCATAGCGTCATTTATACTTTTGTATATGACGTTACCAAAGACACATGGCCGACATGGCAATGGCGCGCTTTCCATATTTGTTGAAAACCAACGAAATAAATAGAGGGGAAATGTATAAAAGATACGCATAAAAACCGTACGTTTTCTCTATACGGAGAAGAGTGTTATGTGTGGAAGAGTCTTTTTCGAGATCTCTAATAAATGTGCAAATATGTAAATCTAAAATCAAGTAATATTGAATTAAAATAAAAACAAAGGGTTAATAAACATCAAAATTTGACAAATAATTAGATATTTACAAATGTGAAAAATTGAATATTAATAACAAACAATACATTAAAAAAAATTTTAAAATGTATAAAGATTCGGCAAGTAATACTGATCCCTGGTTTTTAGAATGCCGTAATTGTTTCAAAAATAACAAAATTGTGTTTAACAATTTGTGTACAGAAGCATACATTAAAGCCCTTGATTACATAAATGCAATGCATAATGTAATTAATTGTACATTAATGCATCAGTGCAAAGAAACCAAAAAAAATGGCGCATCTTTATCTGATATTCATAATTTTTTGTCAATGTTCTTTAAATATGTTCACAATATTAAAAAATTCAAAGCATCATCTAAGCTTAAAGAACGCAAAACAAAAAATAAAATCAAAAAACCATTTATTCGTAAGAAACTCCTTGTTCAGAAGAGACCATGCTTTATTACAATTGTTAAGAAATGTGTAATAAAAAAGAAAATATACCGAAAATGTAACAAGTTTTACATGTATGTATTTAAATTATTTTAATTATTATTTTAGGGCGATTTACTACAAATGAACAAAAATCAAAATATTGGGCTTCTTCGTATTCATCCCAAAATTTTTCAAAAGGCGATTTTTTTAATAATAGTACGAATGTTTTCTTTAACTTTAAACACCACTTAATTATTTGTTATAGATATGACAATTGGCAAAGGAATTTATTTACCACAAACCATGAATCATAATAGTTGTCCAAAAAAGAACAGTTGTCCTAATAATATTAAACTTTTCCAAAGTGAAACACCAATTAGCATGCTAAGATCTAAACCACAGCATAATTGTAAAATAAATGTTTCACGGTCTATTTGTAACACTCGACCAAAGGCATTTCAAATACAGAGTGAAGTACCAAGAGGCAAAAGTATTGGCATACAAGCTAAAGGACGAACCACAATTCATTCATTACAACTTTGCCATGCCTGTGTAAATTGCAACATAAACCCGGAAGGTATGTTGTTGGAATGATATTATTTATAAAATCTAGAATTTAGTAGCCAATGGAAAGATTAGTAATATGAAAACGAAGAGTTTCACTAAAATTGTATCAATCAGTAAGAGAAAGGCGGATTTAAGGTATGACAACCGGCAGACTGATTCTTCCTCGATTAACTCCTATTCCTCTGATATTCAATCGGATCAAGATTTATGTGACCCAAGCCCAAAATTTTTTCCTAATGCTAAACATTAAAAGAACTGTAGTATTATGCACAATCTATTTATCAATATTAAAAATATACAATATAACTTCTTTGTTTTAAAATTTTATTTTAATAAAAAGCAAGCATGCAATATGGAGTCCTGCTTGCTGACGTACATAAAAAGATTTATAAAAAATTGGCTATATTTGTATAAGAATTAAAATAAAATACTATAATTAGTCATCAAGTTGGCATAAACCCGCGACACCTCTGTTAATCCAATGGGTTTGTGACCTATCCGTGTCAAACGTAACCCACATAACAAAATTGGTTGAGTGACCGGTAGTAGATAACACTCCTCTTCTTGCACTTGTTTTATAAAGTGGGCAATCGTATGCAGGACGTGGTACGTACTCAGATTTAATGCCTGGTTTCAACCACATTATAGGAACCGTGTCGAATAATAATTTTGGAAAGGATTCGTTCAGCATGTGTATTGTTCGATCCCATCGTGCTCCTTGCAGAAATAAACCCTATATTATAAATAAATGTATCAGTGACATACAGTACATTAAAAATTATTAGATATTAATTTTATTAAATACATAAATAAAAAGTTTACCTCGAGTAGGATTTGAACCTACGACCTGTACTTTGCTAGGGTACCGCGCTAACCAACTGCGCCATCAAGGTTCAAGCCCCAATCGATGTAAATTTTGTCTTTATGTATGTAGAACTGATGTAAATTCTAAATATAATGAGAATTACAATCAAATTACTTATATTAATGGAATGTGAGCCTGCAATATCGCAAGGATTCACACATACCAAAGCAACTTGACTAATATTAAATTATTATTAAGTTTTTGTTATGAACGAATAAGGTCAAAGGTAAATATGTAATTAAAAATTATTATTAACTTTATTAAATACATAAATAAAAAGTTTACCTCGAGTAGGATTTGAACCTACGACCTGTACTTTGCTAGAGTACCACGCTAACCAACTGTGTCATAAGTTCTACATACATAAACACAAAATTTACATCGATTGGGGCTTGAACCTTGATGGCGCAGTTGGTTAGCGCGGTACTCTAGCAAAGTACAGGTCGTAGCTTCAAATCTAGTCGAGGTAAACTTTATTTATGTATTTAATAAAATTAATAATATTTTAATTACATATTTACCTTTGAACTTATTCGTTCATAACAAAAACTTATAATAATACAGTACATTGTATGTTAAAATTAAAAAAAAATTAACAATTTAACTTAGTAGGATGTACGCACTAGTAATGAACAATATTACTTCTCTCTTACTGATTTATTTATAAAAGTTGCGTTTTCAAAATAAAGTAATAATAATAGTTTTAATAGTATCTTAAAACACTGTGAATGTTGGTCAGTGTAATAATATAAACCCAAAACCACTAATCCCAAAGAAAGTATATATTTATATTTTAATTAAATGTGTAAACTCTCCTATATATATTACGTTATGATTGTTCCAAATAATTATACTATCGTCATCAGAGAAGCTACAATTATAGGTATAAACACTACATATACAGTGTGTCAATTTAAAAACTTACAATAGACTATATCTCATGAATAAATGATGATATCAAAAAATTCTCTAAACAGTTTCTAGGGTAGAAAGGGGGAACCAAAATGACATAGGAGACAACTCACCCAAATCAATCCCCTACCCTAACTAAAAAAATTTAAACTGCAAACCCCTACTTGTAATACATCATTGGAAAGCCTGTAAAAAATGCTATCCAGTGGTATAAATAAAAATTATACAGGGTGTATTAATATTAACCCAATTAAATATTTAAATATTTTAAAAACAAAAACACTCTACTTGCGATATAATGTTAAAAAACTCTAAAGATGCCAATAATTCCTTATTTTGCATTGTTAAGTGTCTGTACTATTTGTTGTTAGAAAAAAATAGTTTTGCCGTTTTTGTCATAAGTTGTAAACTGTTATCATTTTTTGAGTTCTATCAGAGTCCATAATCTATTTGTTTATTTGACGTTTAAAAATCATTAGTGTTCGATTAATCAGTTATACAATCGGTACTATCAATCAGTTGTAGTTGTCACGATGGTTTACAGTTTACCTGAACGTGTGGAGATCATTTTTATATTTGGCTCGCAGAACCAGTGTTATTTACGAACAGCTCAAATATTTAGTGAGAGGCATCCTGACAAAAACGTAAGCCATGTGTACATCCGCGATTTAGTTGCGAAGTTTAGTGAAACTGGTTCAGAGGTAAATAAAAAAAGGAGTGCTCCAAGACTACTGAATAAAGTAACCCAAATTGTGGTCCTTGGAAAATTTGCAATAGATCCTACTGCATTAACACGTCAAGTATCTGCAATGACAGAACTATCACATGAGTCGGTAAGGATGGTATTGAAATTGCATAAGTTTCACCCGTACAAAATGCAAAGCCTTCAACAACTAGGAGATGATGATCCAGACCGACGAATTCTGTTTTGTGAAAATATGACAAAGAATTCGCACTGAACCTCGACTTTAGAAAATATTTGTTTCAGTGATGAATGTACTTTTATGCTGAATGGTAACGTAAATACACAAAACTGTCGATATTGGAGTGATGAGAACCCGCATATATTTAGAGAAGTTCACACCCAATATCCAGAAAAACTGAATTTTTGGGCAGGGATATTAGGGCTATGCTGTAATTGGCCCTTTGTTTCATGTGCGGCTGTTTAGGCGAATGCTGGGACAGCATCTTCCCCCTCAGAAACCTAACTTCATTCCTTCTGATCCTATCTTGACCGCACCCATCGTTAATCCCTCCATGCATATATACGTAATGTATATACGTACACTGGGAATCCATGGCTGTGGCCGAAGTAGCGTGGAAAGCTAGAGCAAGTCCGCACTACCCTTCGGGGAGGGAACGCACACGTTGCTCTTCTTTTTTTACTTTCTTTAATTTTGGTTCTGCAGCACTGCTTCATATTTAATGTATTACCACTTATCATTGATTAATATGGAACGCTAAAACGCCACCTTAAAAACAACACAATTAGTATTGATGCGAATTATTTCTCAAAATTCGTAACTGTTCAGAATTTACAAACCTTTAGAAAATTATATAGAAGGCTATGGGTCAATAACAAACATTAGACTAAAATGTTTAAGCTTTTAATTCTAAACAAAGAGCGTTGGTGAATTGTGGGCGTGATTAACAAACCAAGAGTTGTAAATAACGCTTACCTTTCAATGGTTTTTCAATAAAGTGAGCATTATACATAGAATGGGCGAAATTATCACAACCTGAAGTGCCCGTAGTGAACAAGTTGTGCATCAAAAATACGAAGGGAAGGTGGGTGTAATGAACATAGTAGGCGTTATAAACAAAACAACTTTATGAACACTATCAGAAAACAGGCTTCGAGTATAACACGATGCTGTGTTAATCCAAAGCTTATATCATTTGGTCGCCTTGCAATTCAGCCGCCCCGGACAAAGACACATTTTTCGTGCGCCTAGAATCGGCTCTGTGCAGATCAAACGGGGTTTTATGTCATTTGAAGAATTTGATAAATTTGAAGACGTCAGGTCCTTTCATCCTTTCTTTTTTCTTACTGTTGCTAGTTTTATAATGTTTATTATAAAATAAGTGCTATACTTTCTGCCACTTTTCCATTGGACACACATAACAAGCTCTTTTAAATCATTGTCGACATCAACCCTAATTTATTTCCGTCGCCTTTATATGGTACAATTTTAAATCTAACAACCAGGATTCTAAACATCCTCACCTTTTTACGCGAAAGTGCTCTTAGGAGCAATCGTTTGTTGCTCACCATACCATCTTTGCGATGCTAAACTTAAAACATAACATAACCCCTGATATAATGTTATAATCTACACCTAACTTGACCATAAACCCCAACCCTCAAAGTTTACCACAACGTTCCACATTCAACTGTTTAACACCTGCTATCATATTGAACTTTTGCAAACGTGTTTTTTTTTAATAATGTATTAAGATTTTTTAATATTGCTGAACCCCACTCCGCCCAAGTAATGACGCCTTAGAATTTTCGCAAAGTAAACGTCGTCCACGTAATACCCCTAAATGCCAATGTCGCTTATGTAATGTCAGTGTTTACGTAATAAAAATTTAAACATAATGGAGGAATTAATTATATTAGTATATATTCTAAAAAGTTTTAGGGTACATGTAGTTTAATATTTAAATTGTAAAGTTTTACTTGATCATTCTGTATATAACACATGAACTTAAATTTAAAATTTGTTAATAGAATGACAATATTAAACAAAAAACTGTTCAAAAATATATTAAATCTTGGTTGACATATACAAAGATTTATACGTATACAAAAAATTTGAATATTACAGTTTTGTAAAAATTTAAACGAGTGTAGTTCATTGCATAAATGAATACTCATACCTTACACACATCCACCTTATCTGAAATAACTGTATTTTAAAATTCTAAAAATGTTATTACTCTTGCGTTGTTAATAATGTAAATTACTTGACCTAGGTACTAAAACCATGGATTAAAACTTTCATTGCTAAGAATATTACGGATTTAACCCAATTAAATACTTTACACATATATTTCTTATATTCCCGTATAAAGTACGGACCACGAGAGGAGTCTTATGATTTATAACATTATACATAAAACAAAGAAATTATAATATATACTTACTTCTGTTTCTCATAAATAATTTACCTATGGAAAAGAGAAGGGAGATTTTAACGAACGTTGTCGTTTAAATATTGAAAGTGCTAAAAACGTATGTCTCACATAAATCAGCAACTTAACCTCACAAATTGTTTGTTTTGATCTGCCACGTGCATCTTTGAAAGGTCAAAGCCAGGTCATGTTAATGAATGTTCTTCGGTATTTTGAAACGGAGCGTGATCGAAATGGACCGAATTTGCATTTAACGTCGATTATACAGGTCAATACTGCAATTAAAGATCTTTCCTTCCAAAAGAAAGCCTATTGATTACATATAGGTTGACATAATAAAGAAATACTTAGGCAGGCCCCATGGAACCCTTGAATATGTACCACGGACCATTGGATATGGCCCACGGAACCGCAGGGTTCCGCGGAACCCAGTTTGAATACCGCTGCCAGAGCAACATGTTTAAGAAATTACTTCAAAAAAAAACAAGAGGCAACATATAGTGGAGCTGAAGACAGTGACAATGAATGTAGTGATTAAATATGTGCCTACCTAGATATGACATGTATTTCACATAAAAACTATTATTGAACTTATAATTTTATTTATTGTATTTTATTTAAGAGCGTGTCTTCTACCACGCGAAATTTGGCTAATTATAACCTCAATCTATCTAAAAAAATGGAAATAAAAAGAAGAATTTAAATATACGGTAATCTAGCATCCAAGCTGCGGTACTCTAAAATACATTGAGAGAATCCTAGGTTACCGTAGATTTTAATCTTCCTTTTTATTTCGATGTTTAGACAGATTGAGGTTAGAATTTTCGCGTGGTAGGAACCACGGCGTTGATTTAAATGAAAATTGTGTTTAAACCAACTAATGATTTATTAAAGAAGTGCTTTAAATTAACTGGAAACTATTAACGACATACGTTTTCTAAAAATTAACTCGTACATTTCGTAAAATGAGTCATAAGACACCTCTTGTGGTCCTGACTTTACATACAAGTACCATAAAAGTACTAGCGGATTTATATAATTACATAATACAACTAGGCAGATACCAAAATAAACTGAAATTTTTTTTATTTCATGTTATACAATTATGTCCTTCAACACATTAATTCTACTCTTAAAAAAATTACAATAAATTTCTTGAGGATTTTCACTTTTTGTTTAATAGGTACATATTTTAATACTGTTTTAAGATGCACTTTCAAATATTCATGTAGGTAATGTCCAACGCCTTGTATTTGAAACAAAAAATAAAAATACAGTTCTAAACAGATTCTACTGTTTAACTCTTGTACAAAATTTTGAATAAATACCGCCATTTTGAAGTGTATAGGTATTAAAATAATATTTAAAAACGATTTTAATAAAATAAAAATTAATTTCCAAGTCGGGGAATAGAACTTTGTTTCCTTACATTACCAGTCCAATAATTTGGCAACGTGGCTGTTAGGTACCTTCATGTTTAATTTTTATTGTTAGTATATCATTAAATAGACACATATTTTTAATTTTTACCGTTTTGTACATTTTTAGTTTAGTTAGTCAATCTGAAACTACGTATATATGCGTTTTCACAATCCCAATCGAAATTCTTAATTAAAAGTCGCAAATTATGTAAGAATTTTTTTTTATCTAAATTCTGGTGCCCTAATCAGCTTGAAATTGGATATCTAATAGCTCTTCAGTATCTTTCAAGCGAGTAAGAAGTTTCAAATTGATAACGCCATTTTTACGACTAGTTTACTTGAACAAACTTAAAAACTGTGTAGGCTAACGAGTACTTCCGGTAGTCCTATGTGTACCAAAAGTTGATACGGATCTACGATTTTGCTATAATAACCGTATATCAAATTACAAAACTCCAGCTCAAAAGGTCAGACCGCCATTGTGCTTACCTACATACATACACACTCGCACACACGGCCGCACGCACCCACACGCACCCCCCACACACCCGCACGCACGCACACACACACACACGCACGCACGCACGCATCCACGCACGCACCCACCCACCCACCCACACACACACACACACAAAACACGCACGCACGCACGCAACCACCCACGCACCCACCCACGCACACACGCACCCACGCACACACGCACACACGCATACACACACATGCACACACGCACACACGCACACACTCACACACGCACACACACACACACACACACACACACACACACACAGACATCCACACCCACACCACACACACACACACACACACACACACACACACACACACACACTCACTCACTCACTCACTCGTACTCACTCTGCACTCGCACTCGCACTGCACTCGCACTCGCACTCGCACACCCGCACGCACGCACGCACACACACACGCACGCACGCACGCATCCACGCACGCACCCACCCACCCACCCACACACACACACACAAAAACACGCACGCACGCACGCAACCACCCACGCATCCACCCACGCACACACGCACCCACGCACACACGCACACACGCATACACACATGCACACACGCACACACGCACACACGCACACACGCACACACACACACACACACACACACACACACACACACAGACATCCACACCCACACCCACACACACACACACACACACACACACACACACACACACACACACTCACTCACTCACTCACTCACTCGTCACTCGCACTCGCACTCGCACTCGCACTCGCACGCACGCACGCACGCACGCACGCACGCACACACGGGCGGGCGGGCGGAACGATGGAAGGACGGTCGGTCGGACGGACGGACGGACGGACAGGACGGACGGACGGACGGACAGACAGACAGACAGACAGACAACTCGCCAAAAATATGTATACTATACGGGAATGTAAAATGGTGAATATCCGTCAAAATCTCGAGGTCGAATTTTTTCATGACCGCAATACTTTCCTTTACTACACTTCGTATAGTATACGAGAATGTAAAATAAATAAATAATACCCACATTTAAATATTCAACTTTAGAAACATAATTATAATGTACAGGTAGTTGAATTGCCAAGAGATACCTTTGAACAGCTACTTTAAAATTAAGCGGTGTTTTTTGTGGGAAAATGCTCAGACTCGTTGATTTTTATTTTTAGTTTGATGCTAAATTTATATATACACTGTGGCCCAAAAACAAGTTACGGCAACCAACTTCATTTTTTCGAATGAAAACACGTATTTTTTTATTTCACCTTCGGATTCTGCTTCAAATTATAAGTAGGTATTTTGGTGTAATGTGATGAAAACGATCAATTTGACGTTGTGCTTTCCTTGGAAGAAAATCTATGTCATATCGCGCTCAAAAAATTCTGGTACAGCTTGTTATTGTAGACACTTCCAAAATTTGTTGTATGTAAATCGGACATCTCAGCTTGGAAATAATTTACACATGCCGAAATCTGTTATTCACGGAATAGTTTATAAACAAAAATATCACCCATACAAAGTAATTCGAGTGCCAGAGCTGTGTGAATCCATGCCAGATAATAATGTTGTAAGAAACATTATTTTTTCCGATGAACCTGCGTTCTATTTAAATGGTTATGTGACACAGAAAATTGTCGATATTGGGCAACAGAAAATCCTCGTTGGATGATGGAGGTTCACAGCCAATACCCTTAAAAAATAAACCCGTGATGTGGAATAGTACGGGACAGAATAATAGGTCCATTTTTTTAACAGTTTCTATCTGGACAAGTATATCTTAAATTTCTGCAACTTGAGTTATTTCCAGCATTAGTGGCGTTATTTCCGAATCCGTGCTATGCTGCCACTGTGCGTCCATTTTTGGATGAAACTTCAAATGTGAAATGGTGTTAGTAACTTGTTTTTGGGCCACCCTGTGTACATCCAAATACCGCATTGAAACCTAAAAATCGACGGGTCGAAACATTTTCCCAAAAACACACCGCTTAACTTTAAACGAATTTAGACATTACCTCTGGGACGCACTGTACATATCTAGCTGTGAAAAAATTTAAATATTCTTTTATTTCCTATTACAAAATAATGATATTGTGTAATCACACGTATAGAAATCATATAATATGAAGTTACCTGTTTGACAGAATTCATTGAAGCCTTTGATGTAAGGCTGAACATTATATGCAAAGTTCAAACAAAAATTATGTATGTGGAGATTGTACAGCATCCAACAACATGAATGATATTAAAAGTTCATAAAAAGTATTTGTTGGTTGTGAATTAAACAATTTGAATAATTTATGTAATAAAACACTTAATTGTAAATTTAAAAGTAGATCCTTAATAAATATTATTAACTGCCTTGAAGATGACAAATCAGAACACCCTCTCACGGTCGAAGGTTAACAGTGAAAACTGTCATAATCATAACTTAACAGTCACGCCATTGCGGGGTAGGCAAAACAATCCCTGTCTCTTATTTATTTATAAATCTTTCTCCATGCTTTCCTATCCCTACATACCTCCCAAACTTTCGCAAGATTCATACATTGTCTCTGACATGCCCATTTATTTTTAAAACACCTTATCTTCCTTTCTTTTATCACACATTCTACTGACCCGTCCTCCAATCTCGCCATCCATTGTATCATCTGTAGAGAACATTCTTCCCAAATATACCAACTCGCACACTTGTTCCACAATTTCATCATGCAGGGTAAACACTCTTCTCTACTTTTCACTTTCCCGATTGAACGTTTACCTTTAGGTCCACGCTCTCACAGACTATATCAAACTTCCTCAGAGCTGTTCGTAGCTCATCCACATTCTCGCTTCAATCAACAATCAAAGGGCAAAATTAATAAAATTTAATCAAATGGTGATGTAAGAGTAAGGTTATGAAACACTTTAATTTGAGATTGATAAAAACATTCACAGTTGGTAACATAAC
Organism: Vesta saturnalis; assembly: GCA_036346205.1. NCBI lineage: Eukaryota > Metazoa > Arthropoda > Insecta > Coleoptera > Lampyridae > Vesta > Vesta saturnalis. Next base: position 2,172,737 of record JARFJB010000682.1, read on the forward strand.
ATACCAATCAAAGATCTAATCAAATCTGACAAAGAAATAGTTTTTTTTAATAATTGTAATTGTTATAGTACAGTGAAAAAATATGTTAAATTATTATAGTGATGCGATAACTTAACATGTAAGTTGTAAAGCATTTACTTCAAGGAAGTAAATGCTTTAGGAAAAAGCAGCAAAGACCTAGACTTACCCAAAGCTCAAATTAAAATTATCATTGTGCTTTTATTTAATTATGAGAGACCAAAACATATTTAAACAGAGATTTTTTCTTGCCTATGGAAATTATTAGGATGTTTATGTATCTCAATAGTTTCATGTTGTAAACGAACATAATAATGAGATTGTCTTGACAATACTTCAAATTGAAAGTCATGATTTAAATGATTTAAGGCATATTCCGCTATCGCAGATTTCTCGGGCTGACATAATCTACAAATCTCTTATGTTCTTTACGTCTTGCATCAAAGTTACGTTTTGTGGTTCCTACGTATACTTTTCCACAAGAACAAGATAATTTATACACTCCGGAAGATGATAATGGGTTTGAAACATCTTTAGAGATTTTCTTTTTGCATATTTTTATATTGTCAAACTGAATGTCATTTATAAATTATTTAAGACATGCTCAGCTACCGCAGATTTCTCTGGTTGACCTAGTCTGCAAAATCGCATGTTCTTTAAGTCTTGTATCAAAGCTATGTTTTGTGGTTCTACTTCCAGAAGACAAGATAACTTATATACTCCGGAAGGGTTTGAAACGTCTCAATTAATATCTTTAAATGAATATCCATTACCTACTAAGGATTTTGTTACACGTTTGCATCCATCTTTTAAAAATTGAGGATCATAAATTTGGTTTGCTCGATCCACCAAAGATTTAATTACACCAATTTTTTGATGTGGATCGAGCGCAACGAATTTATGATCTTGAATTTTTGAAAGATGAACATAAATATTTAACAAATTCTTTACAAGCTAATGGAAATTCCTAACGCCATGATTTTTTTCAATTCTATTTGTAACGTTAGTTATAAAAGAAAGAGAAGCAGTACCAACATTAAGCACTAGTTTTTCTTTATGGTAATGCCTAGTAGGCATAATAATAATATATGAATGTATCTATCGGTGTGTTTGGCCTTTCGGTAAACCTTAAACGATAGTGAATTATTAGTTTTAGATATTAGTATGACAAGAAATGCTAAACTTACATTACTTACATAACTTACATTAGTTCTTCATGGTAAACTGAATGCCTGGACGGCGGCCATTTAAAAAAATAAAAAATTCATGTAGTGATTTTTCTCCATGTGTCCAAATAACAAATGTGTCATCCACATTACACGTTAAGTTACCAGAGCACTATAATAATTCAACATACGTAGTTAAAATTAAAAATCTTATTAAACGTCCTTCATTGTGTTTTCACCCGACAATAATTGGCTATGTCTTTAATTAGTGTGTCAAGTTTCTATTTGTGAATGCTTTTATCAATTTCAAATACAACTTTACACTTACATCATGATTTGGTTAAATTTTGTTAAATTTGCTCTTTGATATGACATTTTTCACTGTCAGCGTTCGACCGTTATTAGGATGCTCTGATTTACCATCTTCAAGTCAGTTTAATAATACTTAATTTATTAAGGATCTAGTTCTCCTTTGCTAAAATTAGATTCCATAGTTGGCTTTATACGTTTATCAAACCATTATATAAATAGAACGCTTATGTTTGCGTTCTCATCTTTTTCATATTTCATAAATTTGTTCTAGTATCTCCAGTAATTGTTACCAATATTCCCATTTACTAACGACAATAACTGTAATTGTTACCAAAACGAATAAATGTACATGCCGCAGCGAAATGATGAAATTGGGGATTCGATTAAATCCCTAAGGGAAATGATCAAATCACGGAAAATAAAATGGAAATAAAAAGGGAAATAAAAAGGAACATTAAAATCTACGGTAACCTAGGTTGCCGTAGATTTTAATTTTCCTTTTTATTTCCATACATTTTCCGAGATTTGATCATTTCCCTTAAGGATTTGATCAAATCTCCAATTTCATGAATTCCCTGCGAGATATATATATATATATATATATATATATATATATATATATATATATATAATATAAACATAAAGAGAAAAATACACCATTTAGGAACCTAAAGTTTAAGTATTTTAATAATGTGTTTAGTTGTATATTAAGAATTGATCTCAAGACATTACGTAAGCGACATTGCCAATTGAGTTTGTAGAAATGTAATAAGTTATTAAAAAGGAGGGAGTGCGGGTGGACTACAAAATTGAATAACGAAAAAATTGTAATTTGACTTTTCTTGCATCTCTTACCAACCGTTTATGTGCAACATAAGCGAAAGTAGAACAGACATAACACACATGAACAAAAATGGGGTTATTTGTTCCATTATATTTTTCTTTCTGACTTGTGGTCGTATGCCATTTCTGTAGTAACTTTGGATTATAAATATTTCTTGTTCTGTATCAAACATTTTTTCAAAACATCAAATTGACAAATTTGACTATTGCCAATTTACAAGAATAATACGAAGACACAAGAAAAAATCTAAAATTCTGACACATAAATCAGAATGCAATGTGAAGTACCAAGTTTGTCTTCCACTCAGATTGTTATAAATTTTCATTTCATTCTGAAATAAGCCAGAATTCGAAGTTTTATCTCACAATTCTAACTTGTATGTCAAAATTTTGAAATGTCAGAATTCTGAATTTCATATCATAGTTTTGACATATAAAAAATAAGTCAGAATTTTAACAAATTAACTTTTTTTCGTTATGGCCATCTGCTCTTTCGTAGAAAATACCAACATATTTTTTTGAAAATTAAATTTCAAAGTATTTAAGGCAAGTTTATCTTCGTTCTATGGTACTAGACAGCGGACTATAACCCAGATATGCCTGTAATTGAACCAAAGAAATTTTTTTGGTGTGTTCCTAAAATTAGGTATTTATAGGTGTACAAAGAAGATAACAAAGGATACATGTCATAAAAAAGCCCATAGTGGCTATTAGGCACCGCCGTATGTTTGGGGCATTAGACATATAATGTATTTTAAATGAGGCAAAAAAATTATGTTATTCAAAACACATTTATAATGTTTACAGTGTATAATAACCAATAAAACATTTCACGTGTAAACCAACATTAAAATTCTGATATTTGGTGTGACAATGTCGACCCTTATCTTGGGGTAACACCCAATGATCTAACCTATCATAACGAATGTCACTATTTTCATTTTGTGCTGGCCTTTTTTTGCCGAGTCAATTTGACAACTTTTTATTTTATTGTACTAATGCAATGGTAATTTGTCTTTTGAATAATAAATAGTCCATCTGCCGCCATTGTGTTTATGTATTTGCCATGCATTTTGAACAGCCATGTCAATGCTTTGAGCAATCGATGGAAAATACCATTACTTGCCTCTTATTGACACACGATAAGGCGGATGTTCTCGTTACAACGGTCTACTCATCCCATATTCTGATTGTACAACTTTATCATATGTGGTTGTTTAACGTTGACAAGTTTTCTTTCTCTGCGAGAGAACCTCTTCAACTGCATTCGAACACAAAGTAACGACACTATTGCCATTCCATTACACTGCAGCTAGATGTTCTTTCTGGCACACTCCACATTCATAATTCCTCTATTCCGTTTCTTTATATCCACAGAACAAAATGAATTTCCAGCAACCCTACTTTGTCCTGATAGTTCCGGTTCCCGTCAGACCTTTTTCTAATAAATTTGTAAGTAACGTACCTACAAGGATTAAAAAAAATATTGAAGTATAAGTGAAAACAAGAATTTTGCCATTTTAATTTTAGACAGTCTGCGTATGTCAGAACGAACTACACGCTCTATGTATTCAGTAACGATATGTGTAGTTGCTCCCCGGTAAGACGCAAACCAGGTGACGTACCCCAACCGAGTACAACCTACCCAGAATTTACACCGTTACCTGATAGGTTTGTCATAAATGTACTGTTTACAATCATGTCGTCCATAATGGTTTGTCTATACTATGTGCTTGTTCTAAGGGAGCAAGTTGCGGAAAGGCAGTACTGAGGGGTAAAAATAATGTCAAATTTATCATTAGGGTCTAAGTTATTATTATCTGATAAGTGAATGTGACTCATTAATTCGAAACGGTCTCCTGATATCGCGTTTGCTACTAATTCATTATGGGCGTCTTTCTCACGTTCCCAATACATACGGTGCCTGGATAATGGAATAAAACCGCTAAGTATCAACACTCCTAAGAAAGATTTTATTGCGGGCAGTGATAAAAATTGTTTTTTCTACAAACACCAAAAAATGACGAGGTTCGCGCATTAATAACAATATGCGAAATGGCACTTTTTTTATTTTTCTACGTGCGCGAAATAGTGTGCGTAATACATATTTCGCGCACTGCATGTAAACTCTATGAGATTATTGTTTTAACCTTTGTGGTCCTCAATCAAGCAAAAATCCACGAAAAAAATTATTTAAAATAATTTTGAGGGATATACATATTTTGATGGTTGTAGAAAAAATTTTGTTTGTAACACGTGGGCGAACTACTTTGTTGATCTCGACTAATTTTTTAACTCGGCTGCGCCTCGTTAAAAAATTCAATTCTCGATCACCAAAATAGCATTTCGCGCACTAGATACAAAAATAACTATTGTTCTTCTATACTGCATACCTAATAATTTTTGCTTGATGTGAAAATATCAAGCATCTTACCTGTTTCACTCATCTACAAAAATATTTATCAATGTATCATCAAAAGTTCTCAAGTACAAAGCAGGTGCTTGTTCCTAGTCAAATGCAGAAGCCTTAAAATCACCATCAATCTACTTCGAGGATGCAATTTTTTGTTTATTATTATTTCAGTTAGGAAATAATTGTGCCAAAGGAATTTCATCATCTGAGCCATGTTTTCAATCTTCGCGATGTTGTTCACCAAAGTTGAGTTTGGCTGGGCTCTCAGTTGAGTAGCTGGCAATTTGTTTAGATGAATATAATCTTCAACTCCAGAATCCTCATCGTTAACATTACCACAAGCATTCTCAGGTGCTTGAATAACAATGTCGGCTTCTGGATATGGGAAGATGTGATCTTCCAAAAGTCGAAGAGCTACAGGCAGTGTTAAGCCTCTGCAAGAAAAAAGTAAACACTAAGCCACTAAAACAAAGTAGATTACATACAATTGTAATTGTAATTTATGAGGTTAGCGCATATATCGTAATATGCTATTTGCCTCACATCCTATATGTAGGAATCTCGCAAATAGGAACAGATCAATAGAGAGTAATGTACAGATCAAACATTGAAACCTTCAACATTACATGAATATGTGACCTTTATACTTACCCCGAGAAATGTACAAGGTCGTCGTGATCCATTTTCTTTGAATGCACTGAATATTACACTAGGTTAACCGTCACAAATCAGATGTCACACGTTCCTCCTTAACATAAGCTTCCCACCCACAGACGACAGATGTCAGCCCTTAGATAAAATTCACATGACAGGGAGTAAATTTCCGATCAGCGCCCTACATATAGGACTACAGACATATCTGGGTTAATATCAATACCATTGAGTAAACGTTACAATGCTGCGTACCTTAATGTGAATTACTAGTGCGTTTACCCTGAACTGTGAAATATTATAAACACGAAAAGTAACAATTATTATTTTTACACTTCTAACTAGAAAAATTAAGCCTTACACTATAAATCTAAAATATTGCTAGCTAGCTCTCTACATCGTGATATTCTAACATGCTCAAAACACACGGCTTACATCAAAAAATACGCTGCAATCTTGCTCCTCCAACTTTTGCTGCATGAAATATTTTAATAAAGCTAAGTACTTAAAAATACATTTTACAAGACTTTTGATATCGTTTAAAAAAGGAGTGTCGTTAAAGGTCTTATGAAACAAATTGTTCATGATAATCGGAATAATTTGAATTTAAAAAACAACAAAAATTGCAATTAGAATTTTAGTGAGTTGATAACACTACCATTACTGCTTGTAACAGTGAATATTCTGTAATGGAAGTAGCTATGATCCACTGTTTCAAGCCTAGGTCGGCAAATGATATAATGTTTAGTTTTGCACCAATGATTTTGCATAAGGTAAGGGCACCAATTATTGACATACCCCCAACTGCTGACATGTTTTTGAATTTTATAAATTTTAGTCTTAAAATGCATTTACAATTTTGTACTTCCCGCCATTTAATATAAGGAGGTATCTACTTTGTTTCCTAATTTTAGGTTGGCAATACCACTACTCTGAAGTTATGTACACTTGTTTGAAATGGTATGTTTACCGCAGTGACTGGGAAACCGTGATTTGCTAGTTATTTCGCATAAGAAAGTCGGGTAAACGAAAGTTTGTGTATTATCTTTGTTCAAAGGTGGTTACTAGAAATAACTGATAAAGGATTTCCTGCCACTAAACTACAGCTACTGGATTCAGTTCAAATTTTAATAGAGCGGCTGAATAGGCCTAATAAATTTACAAACAACAGACCTGTAAAGAAGTGGTATCAATGTTTCATGAGAAGGCATCCAGAATTAACACAACAAATGACACAAAATTTGACAAAGAGCAGATCAGCACTTACTGAAGAGAAGCTTCGTAAATGGTTTGCCGAAATAAAGGAATATCTAAAATCAAAAAAATTAGACAATATATTTGAGGATCCCCGTCGGATATATAATTGTGATGAGTCAGCTTTCTGTTTAGCACCAAAAGGGATAAAATGCATAGTACGTAAAGGAGAAAATGGCCCCTATAATTTTATTAACAATGACGATAAGGAATGTTTAACATGTTTGGTTACAGCAAATGCTGCTGTAAACTTAGTGCCACCCATGGTTATGTTCAGTTATGAACGGATTCCAGCATCAATTTCGAATCTAATGACCCAAGGTTGGGGGATAGGAATAACGAAATTGAATTTCCAGCGTTGTTGTTTGTTGATGGACACTCTTCCCATCTGACAATGGAGTTTAGTAATTTTTGTGTCATAACTCTGCATCCAAATGCAACGCACGTAATACAGCCTATGGATGTTGCCGTATTCCATCCTCTTAAGAATGGGCGGAAAAAAGATGTGCAAAAATATAAACTAGAAAATGAAGGCAAAAAACTTAAACGTGAAAAATTTTACACCTCTTTTAAAATCTGTAATTGATGAAGTTATTACGGAATTAAAAACGATTTCAAAACATGTGGTTTGTGCCCATTTGACGCGAATTCTGTACCGTTTGACAAATGTTTTAAAAGTAAAAATAATATTAATTCTCCTTCAACCGCAAAAATAACACAAACACCTAAAAGAGAAGTAATAACGTTTATTGAAGAAAAAATATATATTGAAAAAATCACAACATTTAAAAGAACTGAAGACACGTGGGTAGGAGAAGTCAGAGATACATCACTATATTCGCTATGGAAGCAACTCTGGTCAGAAGTGGAGTAAAATACTCATCAGTACTGCTTCAAAGGAGCTTCAAGGAGGCACCTATGGTGTAATTGACTCAACTGAAATAGTCAACGATGAATTGCTAACCACAACTTTAGAAAAAATTGCTGAAAAAGAGAAAACACCAGATCGAGAAGAAGCAGTTCCTAGTACATCTGAAACTTATGAGGGTGCAAATTCTATGCAGGAGATTATACCATCACCCTTCAAATCGTTGTTGTTTTGGGCAAAGCAACCTCCTACATCTGGAACAAGAAAAAGGAAGGAGAAAATTCCATCTGTGGCAACATCCAACCAATGGAGGACTTACCATCAAAAGAAGCAAGATGCGAAAGAAATGAAGGAAAGAGCACAAGCAGAGCCTTTAAGGGTAAATAACAAATTAAAACGAGCAGTAGAAAGAAAACGTACTTCGAAAAAAACAATGGCAAATCGTCCGATTCATTAGTTGAAGTTAATCTAGAATCCGAAGGAGAAGGTGAGGGATGGGTTGAAAACTCTAATGATGGCTCCTTTGGTGAAATAAACATAGATGACTATGTAATTGTTAAATATCAAAATCAAATAAATAATTTCTCTAAAAGTGTCAATAATTGGCGCCCTTACCTTACATGAATATTTGCTGACAGCTGCCATATACATTCTGTCAAGAAAGTACCGGGAATTGATCAGTAAAAAACCCGCTTAAAGGGATTGGAAATCTTTTTGTCGCTAACTGCTCCCTATACTCACGCGGAGTTTGCGCGTCATCTGTCATTTAGTTTGTTTACAGTGCTTCATTTCATCAGTTCATCTCAATTGTGTTTTGCGATTTTTACAATGGATAAAAATATCGAACAAAGGATCTGTCTCAAATTTTGCATTGCAAATGGAATTTCGTGTGCCGAATCGCTGAAAATGTTACATAAGACTTACGTTGAATCAAAAACACATGCGTATGAATGGTACAGTTCATTCAAAAGCGGTCGAGATGTGGTGAAAGATTTGCCTCGCTCTGGTCGGTCATCAACACACGTCTTCAACGAAACTTAACATCGCTAAATTGAAAGAAATGGTGACTGAAAATCGTCGTTTAAGAATGAGAGAGATAGCCGCTGAAATTTCTGTGTCTCGCGAATCAATTAGTACCACTTCAAACGATTTTTTCGGAATCAAACGCGTTCCCGCCCATCTAGTACCGAAGGACCTGAATTTTTTGCAAAAACGAAAGATCGCTGAAGACATACTAGAACGAGTCAATTCCGGCGCCGCATTCATAAAACGCATTGTAAATGATGATGAGACACGGGTTTACGAGTTTGAAAAGGCAAACCAGTCAACAAGCTTCGGAATGGCGCCTTCCAATGGAACCGAAACCGAAAAAAGCACGTCAAAATGGATCAAAAATACAAGTAATGTTGACAGTTTTTTTCAATTATCGCAGAGTTGTGCACTCGGAATTCTTGCCATAACGTGAAACATTAAATAAAGAATATTATCTGAGCGTTATTGCACCACGATAACGCACGATCTCACATGGCTATCATTGTGAACGAATTTCTGGTCAAAAACGCAATAAATCTTATCGAACAACCACCGTATTCCCCTGATATGGCTCCGGTCGACTTTTTCTCTTTCCAAACCTGAAATTACCACTTCGAGGCACCAGTTTCCAGTCGATAAAAGACATAAAAGAGAATTTGGCGAGAACTAAACTCGGTTCCTGAAAATTCGTTTGAAAAATGTTTTGATGATTGGATTATTCGTTGGCATGTGTACTATGTATTGAACGCGATACAATAAAATTGGATGAATAATACATATTCTATTTCATCATACTTTTTTTACAGAATGTACATAGTTGTTCAGAAATGCCAATATAATAAAATATGACGTCGCACCAAAAAGAATTTGATGAAAGAATCATGTCAGAACAAAAATGTTTGTGTGTTACACGTCCTGAAACAATAGTTTTGCTTGTACTCGCAGTAGCAGGCTTTGGCTAACATCTCGACCCACAATTCTACTCATACTCACAACACTATCGTTTCTGACCTGCAAATAATTATTTGCAGTTCATAATTGTCTTATTGTAAATGATAAATAGAAACAAAATATAAATAGAACTGTTTTACTTTATAAAAATAGCAAGATCGTCCAGAAACTCATTATTCCCGGCCCAGGTCGGTAAAACGTAAAATTTTTTAAGTTGGCACCACTGACCATTTGCTGACAGCTGTCATACATATTAGTCGTTTGAGACCTAGATGTTTAATGCTGCCAACATAACTTAAAGTATGATGGCGTCACCAAAAAGTTTGAAAATATTTTTAATAAATTAATAGCGTCAACACATTACTATTTTTTATGGATTATTGAAAATTATACTAACCCTAACATAAACTCCTGATTCTGGCGAACCTGGAACAACTGATTCAAATGCAGTTATATGATATTCAAAATGTATCCAATCAATAGGAACTTTTTCCCTTCTGGAGTAGTTTTGTAAAACTCCAGTCAAAAACGATTGGGTAAAATAAAAACCAGAAAGCCAAAATACAAGTGGAGGACCATGATCTATCCAATCTTGTAAAAATTTTATTCTGAGAATTAATTAATTAAACTGAATCATAATTTACACAAATATACCTTGCGATTAAATCAACAACATATGATCCAAGGGGTTTTAAACTAGGATAACTTTTACTCATCCAAGCTCCTGGCACTTTACCGACAACCAGAGAAGCATTAGTTTCTTCCAATTCTTTATTCATAACCACAAGCCCTTTAACCGCTTTAACTACATCTCTAAGAGTTCGGTGAACCACGACAATTAAACGGTTAAACCGTATTAATTCCTAAAATAAAAAATACTTAGCTCACTCCTAATTTGATAAATGTTTTACTTGTCTTAAAACAGTATTCATTGAATTCATGTACATAACAGGATATTTCTCACTAACGGCTTCAACATTAAACGGATTAGGAACTTTTCCTATAATGTCATGGACCAAATCCACAATCATTGCTTCTGAGTCACCACCACCACCTCCGGCAGTTATCTGGGGTTGAGTTAGTAAAACACTGTTTAAAAGCTATAATATTAGTATTAGATCAACTATCTACAGATCGTTATTATAGAGTAACATTACCGATAGCGTTTCTTGATTATCTTTTGTGATATCTGCATTTTCATGTAGACCATAAACTTCTGGTTGTTGTATTAAAGGTAATGAGCGTATGTATGTTAAACATCCTTCCCAAGACGTATCAGTAGGAACATAGTAAATTCCACTTGGAGAAAATTCATAACTGTAACCATAAAAGAATAAATTATTGTTTTGAATACAAAACTTAAAATAGAACACTGATACGAGACAAAAAGCTGCAGTCTAATATATAGATGAATGTATAATGTAAATTTTCAATTATCAAGCGAATAACTTGAAGGTGTCAAAGAATGAAAGAGATACAGTCTCCATAAACTATTCTGACATTTACAAAAAGAGTAAGCCTGGCTAACTAGATGGTCAATACCAGCTATGGTTTTTAGAATTAGGTAAATCAAACCTTGAATACAAAACAGCATTATGGTTCCCGTTGAGTTGGGCTCGAACCGCAAGAATGACAATAATGGTGTCTTATACAAGAAATCAAGAAACATGTTGTTTTGCGATCAAGGTAACTGAAGTATTAATGCCTTCCTTAAGAAAGGCCGTACACATTTGATGCGTCACTGTATAAAAAATTAGTTGTGTGTGGCTGTACTGAATGTAACAGAAAATTGTGGCAAAGAGTTGCAAACAATTAACGCGGTTTCCATAACTTCCATTAAAATGTGGTAAAATATAAAATTGCAATTGATTTTACCTTCCTGCGCTTACATTGTAATGCTTTTGAATTTTTAAGACGATTGCATTCTGATTAAATTTTGATATTGCAATTAAAATTGGTAAATAAAAATTGACATAATTATACAAATATTTTAAGTGCTTTTCGCTGATCAATAGCTGCTAGACGTTTAATTTACCACGTGTGCGATACGCTACTGCATACAAAAACTTAAATCTGATTGTTTGATTACGTTGCGTTTTCATAAAAGTTGCTAAAATGGTGGAATCAATTTACCCCTGATACGCCACTGACAATATTTAACGTGCTATATAATATCATTAACTATGATATTTAAACCTAAAAAAGTATTTGAATATTTAATTGTTTTAAGTAAACAATTTGTAAAAGGTGAAAAGTGTAAGCACGTTCCTGAATGCTCCTGTTTTGTGAAGAAAAAATATAAAAAATAACGCTTAAAATGTCAACCAGTTAAACGCATTTACGCTTCAACGTTCCGTAATTTATTTGTTCAATAAAAAATAAAAGTTTGTAGTTGTTGAATAACGATAGGAATTTCAGAAATTTGCGGAAGAATATTGAGCCCACTCATAGGAGTGTTACAGCAGGTTTAGTTACTGTTTCAATATAATGTTGAGTGAATGTAACAACCTGGATTGACGCTACGGGAGAGATTTTTTGATTTTTCGTTGTAAACCATATGGCGACATCTAGCATTTTATAACGCATGATGTGGAATATTACGGAGTAATAATTGTAATAATAATTACAGTATGAGGAACGCGATGGAATTTATATAATTGCGAAACAAGCTTTCTTTCATAATGCAATTAGAGATTGTTTACTAAAATTTGTTGCTCAAACTTGATATCTTTAAAATTATTCATTATTGCTTCATCTTCAAAAAGAACATAACCATTTGATACTTTTAGGATATCGTCACCCTTATAAATAAACCTATAATTTATTTATTAATTTCTATGGTTAATTTTAAATTTATAGCCAAAATCTGCAGCCATTTATATATTACCTACAAATTGAAAAAGTTGGCAGAAGGCTTGTAAGTGGTAGTTTAAGTTTAACACGAATATGTTGTCAGAGATTTTGCCGATCCATGCATACGCTTAACATTTGCGTAAAATAACGTGATTAAATTACAGTTCCCTAAAGGGGATCAAATTCATATGTCAATTTGAAATAATTAGTGACAGAATCTGTGTTGTAAATTAAGGAAAAATAAAGGAAAACGTATTAAAATGTTTTCTGTAGATAAGATTTAACAAGTGAATTAAAATAAAAATACTTCATTTTTTTCGTAAAGGTATAATGTCTTGTTTCAGAACAAGTCCACAAAAAGGTAAATATTTTGATGCCAGTGAAATGGCAGCCCAAAGAGCCAATTTCTGCATTATTTTAGTTGCGACAAGAAAGATGACAATGAACACGTTTTAAAGAAGTGCCCTAACAGCTCCAAGTGGTACATTACCTGCGAATTGATGAAATAAAACAAGGTTTCTTGAAAAACACGAACGAGGTTTGGCGGTATTGTGCCGTTTCGAAATTTTGCTACTAAATTCATATCGGAAACATGCACTACTGAATATTTTATTCATTGATTACTTTTATATGTGATCGATATTTTAGTTTTTTTGGTATGTTTTCTTGCTTGTTTATGTATGCGTTTAGTTCATTCTTTTGTTAAACATAAAACGTATTCCAAGTTGATTATTTATACTCGCTTCACAATTTCAACACACCATATATTTTTAATTTATTTTAAACGGGCAACGCATCTTTTAATGCGACGCGTAATTCTTTTATTAGTTGATGCTCGACTTCCTCCCAATCGTTTTTCTGCCAAACGAGATTAACGTTTAATCGTTTTTCAGTCGAAAGAGCTTCTTCGTGAATTAAAAGAAAGCTTGGAATATCTAGTTTTGTAAACTAGAACACTAATTGTGAGATGTAAGAATTAAAACTTTCACCAATTGACATATTAAATAACACTTTGTATGGGAAAGCGGTATGGATTATTTATTTATTTCCCCAAGAAAGTGTTATTTAGTAATTGTGAGATTTATCAAAGCTCGACTGCATGCTTACTTTCCTATTAATACGTTTTAAACAGATTTTTCACTAACTCCTTTACAGCACAGGTAGAGGAACTGGTCCGAATATGGGCTATGCATTTAATATGGGCCCCTGAACTATCTATGAAATGAGTGGCGCCATCTGTCAAAAAATTGCTAAATATACTAAAAGGCACACCCTCTCCTACACTATATCTACAAGTGCCGCGATCAGTACACGCATTGCTGTTGCACAGTGAGGTCTGTATGTTTTTGACCGTTGAAATAATTTTATTGGGTAAGTATATATTACGTGATATTGGTATTTCTTTGTATTACTTCGGAACTGATATATACCAGACTGGATCAGAAAAGGTTTAAAAAGAGATTCTAGTATAGGTTATGAACGCAAACGAATTTACAGAATTATAACCTAATATTTATTCTGAATGTAAACATTTTGAAATATGGGCACCTTGTGTGAGTTAAATATGGGCTAGGGGCCCATATTCGGACCGAAACAATAAAATGTTCTGTTTTTTACAGGCTAACAATATCCGCCAATAACAGAAAATTTATTCGTCGAAATCTGAGGAAAAAAGGGAAAATGAGCGACTTTCCCGTTGCTGATATAAGTACCAAACTGGGACGAAAACCAATTCTTGGATATGCTATAGAAGAAGAATTAGTTGAGTATATTCTCAAAATGGAGTCTCAGTTTTTTGGTTTAACCAGAAAAGATCTATGTAGAATGGCATGCACACTGGCTATTAAAAACGGAATTTTTAATCCTTTTAAAAATGGTATTGCAGGTCGTAGCTGGTTAAATGCTTTTTAACTAGGCATAAAACTCAACTATCCCTGCGAAGACCAACTGGAACCTCTTTTGCAAGGGCTTTGGGGTTCAACAAGGAAAATATCAAAATATTTTTCGATAACCTTGAGGCACGATATGTAAAAGATAACTATAGACCACACCAAATATTTAATGTCGACGAAACTGGTCTTTCCGTTGTACCGTCGAGAATTCCTAAGGTCATTGCACGAAAAGGAAAACGTCAGATTGCTGCCATTACATCGGCTGAGAGAGGTTTGCTAGTGACTATGGTTGCAGCAATGAGTGCAGGAGGGCAATTTTGTTCCCCCAAGGCTTATCTTCCCAAAAAAAAATAAAAATGATCAGCTTATAAGCGGAGCACCAGCTGGTAGCATCTATGCAGTACATCCAAGTGGCTGGATTCAGCAAAATTTATTCACAGAATGGTTCAATAATTTTATCCAGTTTGTAAAACCAACCAAAGAGTCACCTGTGTTGCTCATAGTAGATGGACATTACAGCCACACCAGAAATTTGGACATAATAAAATTGGCAAGGGAAAATAATGTCTGCATCATATCTCTCCCTCCTCATTCAACCCATAAACTCCAACCACTTGATAAAACGTTCATGGTACCACTAAAAGCGTATTACATCGAAGAGGTCAGAACTTGGATTCGTATTAATAACAGAGCATTAACACAATTTGACCGGGCGGAGATATTGGGTAAAGCATTTCTAAAATGTCAAACGGGAGAGATAGCTGCAAATGGATTTAAAGTAACCGGAATCTGGCCAATAAATAAAAAGATTTTTTCAGATGCTGATTTCATTGCTGAAAAAATTGAAGCTGAAAAAACCTATAACTCAACTGAAAATCAGCTGGAAGAACTGACATGTGATCCTGCCCAAAGTCTTGCTTCAGAAGTTCCACAACCAAGTTGTTCTAAAAATCCAGATCCACCATTAAGTTGCACAATGGCCTCAACGACCGTAGTATTAGAAGACTGTTCAAATACATTCATCAGCCCATTCATTCTTTCACCTGTTCCTTCAGTTACAAAACGAGCATCTACAAGAGGAAGAAAAACCTCTCGTTCCCAAATTATAACTTCATCTCCGTATAAAACAGATCTTGAATTATCTATTGAGAAAATAAGGAAGTCAAAAGAAGGAAACGGGAAAAGAAAAGTATTTTCAGTGGAAACAAAAGAAAACGTAAAGACAAATGAGAAAAAGGAAAAGCAAAAAGTATCTGAAGTAAAGTTGAAAGAAAATGTAGCGAAACCCAAACGAAAAACTCAAACCAACATGAAGAAGAGGAAGATGAATGTTTGCCTGCAGATGATGTCCTTGACGTTGATCAAATCGGCCAAGATACTCCTGACAGTAAAGATGTTTCATGTATATTTTGTGAACAACGATTTTCTGATGATATCAGAGGAGAAAAGTGGGTTCAGTGTATAATGTGTAGTCTCTGGGCTCATGAAGAGTGTTCCGGAGCAGAAAAAGACTCTTACATTTGTGATTTTTATCAATTACTTTAGTTTTTCCTTTTCTTATTTCTTTACTTAGGCATACATTGTTTTTTATGTTGTTTTATTCAATATTTTTTAGTATTTAATGGAAATTTATTTAGTTTTAATAAGGGGCCCATATTTCATACCTCCTAGCCATCTTGAAAAAATGTACCCCACTTTATATATTTTTTTATAATATCAATATACTTCATTTAACAAAAAATATATTTTGCAATTTTGTTACAAATGTCCTATGGTATCTATAGATGAATTTTAATAGTTTTTGTTAATATAATAAGTAAGTTACAATAAAAAAACAAATCAGGGTTCCATATTCGGACCACTTCCTCTATGTATTATTTTTAACTAAAGCATTGTTAATTATCTCTCCTGTTTAGCCATTCATCACCTAGAAAATTATAAATGAATTCTAGGGGGTTAAATTGTAAAGTATATTTAAAAAATGTACATTATAAAATGTTTTTGGCAATTAATATCGTCAAATTTGTTGCATCGGTTGCTATAATCTGTGGTAATTGTACGTTTACTCGGATTGTAGTGTTTGTAACAAAGGAGTTATTTGCATTCTGCAGCCCAACGCTATTTCTTATTTCTTTATAAATACGCGTTTTTAAATCATTCTGAATTTTATTCAAGGTTATTGAAGATAGTAAATTATTATTTTAGACCATTGTGGTGGTAAACATCCCATTTTGATATTGATGTTTTCCAATCATTTGGTACTCCGAGGCCCGATCATCTTCGTATATAGGCTATAACCTCAACATGCTCCTATTAACCGAAGTTTATGAAATAAATATTTAGAGCAACGATTTAAATTGCTCGTGTCAATCACAAAATACCTTGCAATTGCGTTTTATTTTAGTACAAATGCTAATGCTTTATGGACTGATTTATAACTGCGTTATGAAGCTTGTGCTGCGTTTTGATGTTTAACATTGCTGAAATTTAACTTTTTAATATTAAAAACAAAAATGGTTTATTTTTTACCGAGCCTGTGAGGTAATGTGGTATACACTACTTTGCCAAAAAAAATGTTATGTTGATCTAATATAATTTCCACAGACGAATTGCATCTTATGTTAACTGTCACGGTTGATTTGTACACCAGTAAGTAGTTAAAGAAAATGAGAGCTTAGCGAGCCAGTAGTTTAAAATGTATTGATTTGAAATTTTCTTTTCGAGGTTACAAAATGGTAAATATTAATTGATTTAACTTAGCGTGCCCGTTAATCTATAACAGTAAATTTAAAAGGGGTTTCAACCAATTTTGAAATTGAGCACTTGCTCTCCTTTTCTAATTTCTATTAATTATAGGATTAATTGAAACGACAGTCAGCTATCTATTTATTCTTCTTTGCCATTGATAATCGAGGCAAAATAACAACTGTGTTGTGAATAATTATAAATGTAGTGTAATGATACCAGGTATAATGTAGTGGTTTAAAAAATTTAATAATTAATAAATAGGTGTAATTGTTCTCAAAACAAATCGTTAGAATAACCAGGGATCCAAAACACTCAATAAAAGCTAATGCCGTTGTCTCAGTCGGTAAATTAAAGCAGGCCGGTTCAATTTTTTTTTTTTTTTGATTTGCTTAATTACCACAAATTTCTGCAAATAATTCTGCAAGCCTAGGTTACCTATTAAAAATCGAGCATTGCTTGCAACGGTATCTTATAAGCACGCGGGCTCCTTAAGCTGAAAGCTACTAAAATGAAAGACAGTACAAGGCTGTTTATATTTATATTTGTGTAGAGGTGAGGCGTGGGCGAACGGGTACAGGATACCGCTCTGGTTATTAATTGTAATGTGCAATTGCCGAATGTGTACATAGTCCCAGGCTTAGATGACTATTAAACACCTCGAATTTTATTTTTATTATTTTTATTTGTTGTATAGATGAATGTGTAACTTGAGAGAGGGGCGCTGTATTTCTCTGACGCACTCATATATATATATATATATATATATATATATATATATATATATATATATATATATGTAACTTCTTGTCACTGGGCTTATGTATTTTGTGCTTTAGTGGTCACTAAACAATTGTGTACGTGTAAATTTCTTGTCTATTTTCTTTTATCCTTGCCTCTACTTTATTATCACTTGTTCAATTTTACTGTTGATGCATTTTATATGTACCGTAATTTGCTTTATTGGCTTATGTGCTTATTTACTTAAAGACCGGCATGATTTGTTTTAAAGTGCCACATGTTTGGTATTACGATTTTTATTATAATTTTTATTTTGATTATTTATGACACAATTGGACGTAGTTATGCAGAAAGCTTCCAATCTACAAAAGTAAAGTTTTGAGAAAATCAATGTTTTATTATTTCCTATCGTTATAAACAATATTTCCATACACTTAAAAAGACGACAGTTAGTTTATATTTTTTATTCGGCGAAGCAAACTATTGATGAAAATAAACTGTATTAAAAAGAAATTCGTTTATTAAAGAAAGACTTAATTATTAAATATGCTCAACTTCGAAATCTAGAGCAGCTACGTTATATCCATCGACATCTTCTTCAATGGTATTATCTCCTTGTAAATTTTTGTAAAAATCTTAACAATCTAATGGAATAAGATGCATCATTTCGTTAAGATCTGCAAGTTTTTTTTGCAGCGACCGGCTTACCATCGGGCCATAGCTCATTCATCAGAAAAAGATCTTCCATTCTATTTTTTTGAGTGCTGTCCTTTCCTTCTTTCTTTTTAATATCAATCTTTTGAACAAGTGCGTCAAGTGAGTCATGTTGAATAGTAATCATATAGCGTTCATCTTTTTCTAACAAAATGAACCTTATCTTTAGCAAGTTTATTTTTTTCCCATCGCCACTTGTTTTTCTGTTAACGATTTTTTTTCGATCACGTGGACGCACAAAAAATCATGGAGGTTCATTTCGGTCACCATAAAAGGCTTTTTTTCGGCATTGTCTCATGACCGCCATGTATTCGGACGGCAAATACATTCTTTGCTGTTTTGTTAGTGCGGATTCAATTTGTACAAAATCAGAATCATTGGGTAAAAAACTATGCCCTGAACATAAAAATTTTAAAGTTACATCAGTTAGAGAAGGGACGCATGTAAGATAGCTTTTAACATAAAAGTTAGTTTAATATTCCTGTTTTGTCCACCGCATGAGTCACTCCATAGAACGACATGACCTACACTTTTTGCTATCTTAGTTTTTATGTGTTTAAGTAGACAGGAGCCTACTTCTTGCACTCCTCTTCCTGCGACGCCTTCAGCCCAGACGTAGCAATATCCCTGATCCTCCTTTCCGTTATGAATACCGCAGTTGTATATCCAGAGTTGCCTTTTATAAAATACAATGTTTGTTGGGATCCTTGGAAGAGTTAAGGTTTTTTGAAGATCGAACGTTAGGCACTCGTATTTTTCATTTTCTTTAGCCAACTGAAAGTTCGTTTGAGTAGTTTCATTTTTTTACCTGCAACATTTACCTCATCCAGCCTATCTAATTCAGATAGCACAACGTACCTACCACTAGACGGTCACGTCGTTTGATCAGTTTTGAGGTTTGCGAGTAATTAAATATCAGACTTGTAAATATATTCTAATGCTTTAATTATTGCCAGGAAAGTGAAAGTAAGGTAGGCAATTAAATTGAGTTCTAGTAAGATTATTGTCAGTCAAGTCAAGATAAATTACTTAGCAATTGTTTTGTTCTTGAATACATTCTTGCAAATAAGTTCAAATTACGCTTTTCAAGATAGGGTACCTGTGGGACGCTACAATAGTTAAGAGTTGTGTTCTTGAAAGACCACGTGGCGCCTCCAGTCTATATTTGCCAACTAAGCTAGACAGCAATTGTTTATTTATTTGTAATTGACAACGAATTTCCAATAACTATCATATTTATCACGTTACACATATTTCGGTATTTGGGAGTTTCTTTGTTTTGAGATTATATGTTTGAATCTTTACTTGTATGCTAGTTCTTTTGTTTGGCTGTGCGTCTTTGTTACTTGTTTGGTGCGTTTGAGTATTTGCAAGTATGTGCTTATGTGTTTATCGAGTAATTTGATTGTTCGTTTCTGAGCTATATTGGATAACATAAAATATATCACAAGATGTTCATACAAACTTTTAAATTATAGTGATGTTTAGCTCTTGTGATTTTTCAAGATAGGCGGCGTATGTTGTCTTCTAAAAAGAAATTTGCAATTTTCCAATAACTGTAATTTAAAGAACCAAAGGAATGTAGTAAAACTTGGTGGACACATGAAAACGAAACGTAACATTGATGTAATTAAAAAGTATTACATAATGTGTCAATACGTTATCGCTCATGGTCTAGTGTGAATCGTTGGAAGCATAGCATTCGCCACACACAAATTCCTCCTCCAGTGTAAAAAAAATCGTCTCAACTGTCACTGCTCTATTACTATCTAGCCCCCTTGAGTGCGTTTCAATAGAATTTTCTGACTATCGCTGTCTTGTAGAAATTTATAAATAGGTTTATAGTTCTCAAGACGTGTTAATTTGAATGCAACAATCAATTTAGAAAGGAAAAATTATAATATACCCGACAGCGGTATGGCCTAAATGTAATATAACGATTTTCATTATACGAGTTAGTTGAGATTTTATAAATAAAGTTGAGCATATACAAATTCACCAGCGCGCATGTACGCACGCACGCACACGTCCACCCAAACACATTTTTTGGACTCAGAAGACCTCAAAACACACCAGTCTTAGTTTAATTTCGAATTTTTCTAACGCTTACAGCTTTTGCTTTAGGTGGGAAAGTTAAATATCTGGTGTGGAAAACCACACGACCTTCCAACCTACAAAATGAAAATTAAAAGAAACAAAATAATGTTAATAAGATGTTTTTTAGAATAATAAATTATGCAACATCTTTATAAGAAGTTCATTACGAAAATAGACAACATTGTAAACGCAAAAACAATAGTCTATATCAAACAGATGTTTAAAACTTCATGACAGACAGAGGTTAATAGACATCTAGATAATAAATTAAAAGAAATGAAATAATTTTAATTTAATTTTTTTAGGATAACTATGCAACCTCTGTTCTATACGTGCGTACCGAAAACAGGGAACATTGTAAAATCAAAAACAATCTATGTCAGAATGACGTTTAAAACTTCATGTCAGATAGAGATTAATAAACATAAATACATGTTAAGAAATTCCAAAGCCGTGCGCTTCTATAAGATATCAATAATACAGTTTAAACATATTCATTCATATTTAATTATTTTTACTTTCCGACCTACATTTACATATGTAGGTATAGAAGGTTATGCAATCGACTTTTTTTTACTATCGCTAAATCGAATGATTTGCTCATTTTACAACTTTTGGCGAAGTTTCGCCAAGATGTGTGTGTGTGTGTGTGTGTGTGTGTGTGTGTGTGTGTGTGTGTCTGTATGTCTGCGTATGTCTGTGTGTATGTCTGTGCGGATGTATGTTAGTATCCACGATAACTCTAGAACGAAAATAATTACGTCAGTTTTGGTTTTTAACAAATATTTCTAAAACAGCTTCATATTTCAAAGATATAAAAATAACCCCCCCCTCTCCGCAGCTGGATTTCTCCCAAAATCTAATCAGCTCCAAGCCAAATGAAAACAAGCTTAAATAGAAAATTTTATGTACATATGTAATTTCGTTCTGGAGTTATCGTGGATACTAACATACATCCACGCAGACACATAACACTCGCACGCACGCACCCATACACACACGCACACGTACACCCACACGCACACGCACACTCGCACACACACACACACACTCACACACACAAAGTAATTCATTTGAAATGCCAAAAAAACTAAATATGTCCTAAGCGGCAAACAACGGTAACTATTGAATAATATCACTATCACAAATATTAATTTGATTCACAAAGCGGGAAAGCAAAAGGAAACGTCTTTCTTTAGTCAAATTTAATAAAACGTCGCCACACCCTAATGGTTTGATTGCTAAGCGAGTTTCTCGAACTTCCGTGTAACGATTATATAGCAAACAGTAAAATGTAACTCTAAAGATACTAGTGCACATTTGCGGTGTTGCTAAGATTCGATTAAGATACGGTGTTCTCGGGCCTGTTCCCAGCTACAATACGTTGTTGATAAGTTCGTTTCTCAATTAAATGCTTAGTCGCTGGAGTAAGGTGTTGCCAAGTTAAAAGCTCAACGGAAGGGGGATGGCTCATATCTCGGATTCGTATTCAAACTAAAGTAATATGACAATTAAGGTGACGGTTCGCTTCTGTACGAAGCGAACCTAGACTAAAGGAGCGGGTTCATATCTCAAATAAGTTGTGGAATTCATACCTAAACTAATGTGAAGGTTCATATCTGGATTAGAGTAAGTATTCGCTTCAGCAGTAAGCTAGCGTAGGAAGGTTCATGTATAGACTATGGTTGGAGGTTCGTTTCTCAGCTGTGCCCTCGCTTGTTTATCAACTAAGAGGTTCATATATAGGCAGGGGGTTTGTTTTTAGACTAACTGCAACTACACTATTCTTATTATACCGCACTATTGCGGTAAAGTAAAAGTGAGAATAAAATAATTACTAAAATAAAATCTAACAAAATTTATTAAACTATGTATTATAAACATTAATAAAGGAATCCTTGCAATTATCATGATCTGAACTCATTTTCGAAACTTTCTATAGAAATAATATTGTCAATCTGAGTTTGATTAAACTTTACAATGACAATATTATACAATACGCCTGCTTGGATAATACCATGCTTAATACATTTCGCAGATTGAATTACTTATTTCTCTATATAATTAAAACTGATAGTAGATAAAACGTTGTACGATACGAATATCGTACAACGTTTTATCTACTATCAGTTTTAATTAAAAATATTACGATACTTAAATCGTAATTAACTATTATGCATACATTCTATACTGAACTATATTTGCTGTTTATTTTTCTGACATATTCAGAGATATCGTTCTCGTAAGTTATCTTCGATGATGGTGCTGATGTTATCTCAGAGGTAGACTTTGAGATCATTTTGAGAAGAGTTTTGAGAGGTGGTCCTGGATGTCATCTTCAAAATTGGTCTTGGATGTCATCTTCAGAGTTGGACTTTAAAAACATCTTCAGAGCAGGTCTTGGATATCATTTCAAAGTTGGTTTTACATGTCATATTCAGAGTTTGACTTGGATGTCATCTTAAGTAGGTACTAGAATTATATGTGATCGTCTGAAATGGGTGTAGATGTCATCTTTAAAAAAGATCTTTTAGATTATCGTCAAAGTTGGTCTTAGAAATCATCAAAGTTAGTCTTAAGGATCATCTAATAGTTGGTCTGGAGGTCATCGTCACGGTTGGTATTAGATGTCATATTTATAAGTGGTTTAGGATGTCATTCTCATGAGGTGCAATATAGTACACACATAAACTTTATTGATCCGAATATGACCACTATTTTTACAGGAATTATCTTCATAGCACATACATAAATCATACACTTAGTGTGGGGACTTTAGCTCAGCACCGTACACAATTTAGCTATGACAAGAATTCTTTAAGGGAATTGCTGCTAATTTAAAAACCTTATCCTATACGCAAACCCTTCAGTTTACGCAACAGACAGTTTTGTTCAACAGGATATAACTTGTAATTGTGATCTAGTTTCCAGGAGTAACCCTCATAAGATTTTATCTGAGAATCTTAGTGACTCTGTAGTTAGTCTAATAACAAACTCTCCACCTATATATGAACCTCTTAGTTGAGAAACAAACCATGCCAGCGCTGAGAAACTCTCCCATTTTAGTCCACATATAAACCCCTGCGTTATTAGATAAACATTCAGTTTGGGATAAACCGCTAATATGAATCCCAGATATAAACCACATTCCCTTACCAGAGTCTTTAGTGCAACATCTTAGTTAAGAAACAAACCGTTTAAATGAGAAACAAACCTGGCACACCGGGAAGTAGCCCAGTGTAGCTATAGCTATGCTACCCATTAACTACAAACCATAGAATATAATACTGAATAGTTTTTAACTAAAACATGATTTTATATATTACCCAGGAATTGTAATAATCTCGGGACAATAAAATATAGAAAGCAACGAATTTAATAATCTTCTGTCCTTGTCGTCAGTAACACGTCCTCCATAATTACATTCTCCTGTTAGATATGTTAAAGCTTCAAAAGGAACTTCATCGTATTCAGTAAGAAACATCTAAAAAGTTTCATTAAAAAACTACAAATATCTAAACATTTACAAACCTGTAACTGTAAAATGCAAATACGTAAATCAGATTCGTTAAATTCATAAGGAATATTCCATCCCAAAGGTCCAAACTTACGTCTTTCTTGAATAAGTGCATGAAAAAAACACAAACCAAACAACATATTCTGAAATTCTCGCCATTTTGGACAACTTTTGTAAAAATCTGCGTCCGATATTGGATCAGAAGTATATGATTTTAAAAGATTTTGTCTCAAACCTTTCGGTGCTTCGTTAGTCATTTTGACTCCTTAAAATAAAAATTTGCAACAAAACTACGGGTGGATAAAACCAATTACCATTTTGCAAAATAGCAACAGGAAACGCCCTACTAGGGTAGCTGGTTAACCACAGTCGAAAACGTGGATGAGTGCTTTCAGGGACAATTACTTCATCACAAATTCTATTAAGTTCACGCATCCAACTCTCAGCTAAGTGACAATTTTGTAACACTACCCACTGCCCTGTGATCAAAGCTCTATTGATCATACCCGATGCTATTGGACCCTTTACATACACAAGTTAAGCGTTATTCAAATGTTTTCTTAAAAGTCTTACTTGTCCTTGTCCCAGTGAAACGCTCATTACACTGGTTTTAGAAATACCACGATCTGATGCAAATCTAATCAACCCCGACATGGGATCTGATCCAGCGGATAAGATAAATATCAAAGGTGTACAATTATTACTATCGTTATAAGATTCTTCTATATTAAATTGTGGAGGTTCCAAGTATGCGTGACCCATGTTCTCTACAATATATCTCTAAAACAAAGGTAAAAATGTACTGTCCCTAATTTTAGAAAATATATACCGCTACACCTGGAACAACTTTATCTGGCCTCATACATCGTAACGTCACCAGTCTTTGTAAATCTTTAATTTTATCCATCGGCGCAGGACAAGGAAATTCGTGAGGGCGAGGAGAATCGTAAAACTCCTTCCACGCACCTATATTTTTTTCTACAGAAGCTTTTAGGTCCCCTAAACTGTTGAAAACATTACAAAAGATTACATAAATAAATACCATACCCCTTTAATTGACTGGCACGCACTACTTCTGACCACGACTTGTCCGAAAACCATTCAGGAGCTGGATTCGGATATGGGTTATCTAACGCAACACCACCTGTTAGCAAAAAGGCCCAACAGTCTTCATCAATTAAACCCTGTAAATATACTTGTATGCTTAGTTGTACGAGAAAGAGAAATATCCATAATTCATAGCACTAATGTTTTAAATATAATTAGATAATAAAGATTTGTTTCTCAACGGCTTTCAATGCAACATCTATCATTATCAAGAGAAAATTTGTAAGTAAAATAATAAGTAGCTATGGTAACAAATCAATACGGTAAAACATCAAACTTAATGTAAATTATAATTCTATATTTAAAATGGCTGTTGAGCCTACAAGATCAACCTGTTCGTTCATTAAAGGTACTTTCTGTTTATGTTTATAAATTTCGAATGCTTCCAAAACATCTAATTAGTCTTTTTATTACAGTATTTACTATTAATCGTTTGGCATAATTAGAGTCGTGTTTATATAATATTTAGCATCTAATGTGTTCTTTGTATCTAATATCAAAATTCCTAAGTGTATATCCAACATAAACGAAATTACAGGATGTTCAGTTTAATTTCTAAATAACAGACTGTCATCAGTTGAATCTTTAGCATTAAATAGACATTTAAGAACTTTGGTATTACTTTGAAAGCTACTTTGTACGTCCTGTTCTTTTGTAATATGTGAGCTACATTTTCTGATATTTTTCCATAATATGAAATTGATATGTATTTATTTTATGTCGGTTCAGTGTTAACTGGGTAAATGTTTTTTACTCCTGATTTTTAACTACAGTGTCGATTATACTTGAAATATAACTATTTGTTTGTGCTATTTATTTCATAATTGATGTTTATTTATGGAAATTTTTTGTTAATTTTATTCTTAAGTGATTTTAGTAAATAATTGTAAGATTTTTTTTCTTTTTCAAAGAAAGCTCTTTAAGTAAATTAGCAATTTAAAATTTGGCGTAATTATTTGATCATTTTTAAAAAGCGTTTCGCATTCTACTGCTAAAATATCTTTAATTTTGTTATGGTCAAACATATAATTCGGGGTTATGGTCAAGTATGATATTGATACGGAGTCTTAGACCGATTTTTAATCCATGCGTTGTTTGGTGTTATGGTCAAGTTGGGTGTTGCGGTCATTCTTAAAGTTGAAGATTGTGGTCAAGTTGGGCTTTGTGGCCAATATTAAAGTAGGATATTGCCCCACGGAGTGTGGGGCAAGGGTGCGGGTGGGCTAGGAGTGGGGTCGGATTTTTTTCGGGGGTGTTTATCAACCCTCGCGGGGAGTTTTAGCCCCTAATTAAGGTCCTTTTGGCAATATTAAGGTTCTTTTTGGTCTAACCCTCTTGCTAGGGGTGTTGGATGCCCACGTGCTCCTAGGCGAGGGGTGTGAATAGTAGATTAAGGCGATTTTGGCTGGGTTAAGACTAGATAAGGCCCTTATGGCCACATCCATCCTTTCACCTGATTCGTTGTGCGAGCGCCTTCCCCTTTGGCTTCTGATGGTCCTTAGCCCCGCTACTCAGCTGCTGTGCTCTCATTGGAGGACTAAGTCTCTGCATTATGATTGGTTATGGAGGGAAATCTAAATTTGTATTCTAATTAGGGGCCTAATGCTAACTTGTAAGACATGTATAGGGCTTCGCAACTTGCTCTCGGGGCTTCGCCTTATTTGTCGTGATCGCAACTTGTTCGAGGGTCTTCGCACTTTGTCGTAACCCTTGACGGAAAATTTGTAATTGTGTTCTAATAAGGAGGCCTAATGATAACTTATAAGGCATGTATAGCGCTTCGCAACTTGCTCTCGGTCGTGGTCCAAACTTGTTCATGGGTCTCTGTTCATTGACGTAAACCCCTTGACGGTAACTTTGAATTTAGATTCTAATAAGTGGGGCCTTAATGCTAACTTACAAGATAAAACTTGCTCCCGGGGCTTAGCCCCTTGCCACATTTTTGTTTTTAATGTTTTATTAAATCTTTCAGTCTGATTGTTTATTGCGAGAATTTTGAACTTGTATTCTAATAAGGGGGCCTAATGCTAACTTATAAGACAAGTATAGGGTTTCTCAACTTGTTTTCGAGCCATCGAGCCCCTGGAGGAAAATTGAAATTGTAGTCTTTGCAGGTTATGGCGGGAAATTTAAATTTGTATTATAATAAGGGGGCCATAATGCTAACTTATAAGACAGGTATAGCTCTTCGGAACTTACTTTTGGGGCTTCTCCCCCGTTGTAATGGCCCCCTTGGAGGTAAATTTGAACTTGTATTTAACTATCTAGATTCTGATTATTTATTGTGAGAAATTTGAATCTATATTCTGATAAGGGACCGAATGCTAGCTTGTAAGCGAAGTAAAAGCCTTGGGAACTTGCTCCTGGGCCGTCGCCCAGGAGTCCTGCATTCTGTTTGGTTACGGCGGGAAATTTGAATTTCTGTTCTAATAAAAGGCCCTAATACTAACTTTTAAGACAAGTATAGGTCTTTGGAACCTGCTTTCGGGTTTTCGTCTCGTCGTATCCCCCTTGGGCTGAAATTTGAATTTGTTTGTGTCGCCATCTACCTGTGTATCGACTAATGAATGTTTTCTGTAACAGAGATGACTCCACCTAGTGGTATATTTTAAAAATACATACTGGACACTGTAATGGTTATGATGGAAATTTGAAATAAGGGTCTAACACTAACTTTTTAGGTAGGACGTATGCATCTGGGCCTCAGCCCATTGTTACACATAACATATTCTGGTTTTAATTATGAGTCACAATGTATCGTAATCCTTTTGCTTTAATTATGAGCCATAACTAAATCTCGCTGTCATTCAAATCTCATGTACAACGAAACAAGAATTTTATTAAACCGATAACACACAACAAAGTAATTTTATAATACCGCTTTCTACTTGAATATTAAATTTGTGACTCCCTGCTGGTCCTAAAGAACTTAATGAAACAGTTATCATTATCATTAAACCGTCATAATAATGATAATATCACTCAATTTCATAAATACCTCTGGCGAAGAGGCTTTAGATTTATAAACAAGCTTGAACGCACTATTTAGTTTTTGAAAATGGACAAATGCCCCGGGGTCAAATAATGATTTCGTAAGTCAACTATAGGACTCTGTGTTTTATTTTACACAACGCTTACCATTATCATTAGACAGCCATAATAATAATAATAATAATAATAATATCACGCAAATTCGGAAATACCTCTGGTAAAAAGGGCCCTAGATTTATAAACAATCTTGTTTTATTTTAACCATGCTCATCATTATCATTAGACAACCATAATATCCCACAAATTAACGTGTACACACGAGTTTTGCATATCGTGATAAAAGTACGTTTTACAGATAAATCGGTAAAAATACCTATACAACAGCAAATATAACCAAACTTAAAATCAGGCCTCTAGCAATTAAATAAAGTAAATAAAATAAGGGGTAAGGGTTAAAATAAAAAACGAGCACTTACCAGGATTGTTGGCGATAAACGTATTGGACGAACGCCTTGACAGCGTAAACAGCTGCTTATTATCACAACACATTTCACTTTAGGCGTCTTGTTTATAACTGAATAATGTAAAGCACTTAGAGCCTTCCAGCCATCATTAATATAAAGTAATTATTTTTTGATTTCACCAGTTGTGTAACTACTATAACAACTTTTCACTGTTCAAGTTGGACTGCCCATGAAAATAGAAATATGATGTTCACGTTCTTTGCGTATGTGATTACACTTATTTTTAATAGCAGACTTGTTTGTGACGTGGTGTATATTTAAACTAGCGTATGTTTTCTGTAATGGAAGTTGATCGTGTAGTGTAGTGTAGTGTATTTTTAAAGCAGATTTTCGACGCCGTCTAGTAATGTATTTTTAAACTAGCGAATGTTTTCTGTAATAGAAGTTGATCGTGCTCGTCTCTCTCGTGTCTCCAGCGTTTCTCACTCGTCTCTCTCGTTTCCCTCGTCTCCATCGCTTCTCTCTCTTCTCCCTCGTCACCATGGTTTCTCACATTTCTCTCATATCTCACGACTCTCTCGCCTTTTTTGTCTCCAGTTTCTCTCGCTTTTAGGTTAGGTCTATACACGTAAATATTAGGTTAGATTAATAAAGGCACGGTTTTTAGGTTAGGTCAATACGAGCGTATTAGGTTAGGTCAATACACGTACAATGTAAAATTTTAGGCAAAGCATTGTCCTAATGAGTTCAGGAGAAATCGTAGCCATGCCACACAATTTTAATTATCAGTCGTAATTAAAAGTAGTAGTGTGTCAAGGTGCCTAAGGCTCTGATTGACTGGTTTTGTTTTTGTGCTGACACCTAGTGGTGTATTTTTAAAAACCAGTGAGATATTGACCTGAAGCTAGTTATAGCAGAACACCTTGTTATTACTAGTAATAAAAAGATACTATATTGTTAAACTCACCAATGTTTTCTGTAATAGAAAATGCTTGCGGTTCTCACGAGCATTGACCTAACCTTAAAATTTTATATTGTACGTGTATTGACCTAACCTAATACGCTTGTGTTGACCTAACCTAAAAACCGTGCGTTTATTAATCTAACCTAATATTTACGTGCGTTTATTAATCTAACCTAATATTTACGTGTATTGACCTAACCGAAAAACGAGAGAAACGGGAGAGACGAGAGAATCGTGTGAGATGAGAAAAGTGTGAGAAACGATGGAAGGAGAGTACAGAGAGAGAGCGAGTCGTGGTGAACGAGAGAGACAGCGACCTGAGAAGCGTCAGAAGCCATAGAGGAGAAAGAGACGGGAGATACGAGAGAGACGTGAGAAACGAGCGAGAGGAGGGAGAAGAGAGACAAACGATAGAGACGAGGGAAACGATAGAGGCGAGGGAGACGAGAGAGAGAGAGAGACCCTGGAGAGACGAGCATGATCAACTTCTATTACAGAAATCATTCGCTAGTTTAAAAATACATTACTAGACGGAGTCGCAAATCTGCTTTAAAAATACGCTACTAGGTGGAGCCACCATCAACTTCCATTACAGGAAACATGCGCTAGTTTGAAAATACACAACTAGATGACGTCACAAACAAGTCTGCCTTTAAAAATAAGTGTTATCACACGCGCAAAGAACGTGGACATCATATTTCCATTTTCATGGTGTAATGGGGGCATTAAGAAATTTTAATTTCGCGCTGTTATATTAAATTGAATGGTTATTGGTTATTTGTGTATAAATGTAATTAATATTAAGATAAAAAGGTTGAGCTTGTTTCGATGAGCATTTGCATAGTAAATTGGAAATCTTTTAAATATACGTGCTAAATTGAGGATATGACTGTTTTGTATAAGGGAGCAGGTAGAGAAGCTGTCATAATGAGGTATATTATTGGTCAGTCGCGTTAAATAAGCGATAAAGGTCAGTCGTGCAAAGTGAGCGAACAGAAAAGGTCGAACTGAATAAGCGATCAAGGTTGAATTGAAGTTAAACAAACGTGTAAAAAAGCGATTGCCGTAGCTTTGTTATGCTGCGATTAACGTTGTGTAATTATAACGAAAAGTCAGTTAATATAATGATAAAGAGAATATAAATGATATTTTCCGTATGAATGCGAGGAAACGCTAAACTAATATAAAGTGCAATTGCTGTCGTGTTGGCGGAAGGATTGCACCATAATTTGAAATACGTAATAAAAGTGACGTAATAAGTGAAGATACGCGTTTTATATGGAAAAAAAGGAAAAAGCCACGTATTTTATTCCTTCCCCAAGGGGGAGGGCAGGCTGCTCTAGCTTTCCGAGCTCCTTCAGCCACAATCATGAATTCCTAGCATACATACATACATTACGTATATATGCATGCTGGGATTAAGGATGGGTGTGGTCAGGATAGGATCGGAAGGAACGAAGTTGTGGTTCTGAGGGGGGAAATACTACCCTAACATTCGCCTAAGCAGCCGCACATGGTGTGCATATACGCAATGACCATACCGCTACATGTGTATGGGAAAAGCCCCCTGAAAAAACCTCATACAAGGTAGACGGTAACGGGACTCGAACCCATTACCTCCCGAATGCTAATCAGATCGTGTCACCACTACGCTACCAGCTCGGTGTTTTATATGTATCAGAAACGTAATCAATTGTGTTTAAACAGTGAACAATAAATATAATAGATAACAATCGATCCAAATTGGTAAATCAAAGTATAAAGGACAACAATTCGAATTTAATGATGTATAAAGGTTTATAAATAGCTTGCATTTTGTTGTGCAGGCTATTTGTAGTTAAAACTAAAAAATTAAATAAAAATTGTAGTGTAAGTATATCGAGCAATTATTGACTAAAATCATTAATTGGTGAAAGAAAATCAGAATAGTATTCTTCTACAACAAAGATCCAAAGAAGATAGTAAAAAGAATAAAGAGTGCGAGGCGCCAGCAGTCTATAACACATGTGAGGCCTTTATCGGTCCGAGGAACGCAAGCATTACATTATCAGATTTTCAACAAAGTGATAACAAGTCAGACCTTTTGATAGCACAAGTAAACGAAAATTGGTGCTTTATTTATTCTAAAATTTATGTTTGGATACAAATGCTGGACGAAAATGTATTTCGTTGATCATTTGTAAAGGATTGTTTTTGCATGTTAGCGTTAAGAATACTAACATAGAATTAAAATCATTTTTATGTAATGCTGTAAACAAAACAGTTTGCATTTAAAATGTGACAACTAAATATTATCACTTCTGATTCATTTTTATTATTGACCGTTGCAAATCTTAAAGGCTTATACAAAGACTGCATGTGTAAATACTGAAGAAAGTAAGTTCAATTAATTGCAAAGTACGGGTAATTAATAACATCAGATTGAGAATCATTTGGATGTATGATAATGATAACCATCTAACCCATATTGAACTAGCTGGAGCGTCCCAATACATGGAGAAAGGAATTTGTTGAGTAATTATTAAAGTCCATTTACACAAACAGAAATATTATAACAATAAAAGTAAAGTTTCGTTAATGAATGATATATTTATAAATTAAAATCACTTTAGTTGACGAATTATTTCACATTTTCACAAAAAGAATATAAAATTTTACTCAATAAGTTCGAAATTGTAAAAGATTGAAATTGAACCCAAACATTATAGAGGCCCATTACAAAACGACCCCCAACGTGGCGACCATCACAAAATAACCCCCAACAGTAAGGCGAACAAAAAGACCCATCACAATGGCCAGTCCAACTTTCGCGTAATTAGCTAATTAGAGTTTTAGATGTACTTGAATAGTGAAAGGTTGTTATTGTGGTTACGTAACTGGTGAAATCAGAAAATAATAACATTATATTAATGATCGCTAGAGGGCTCTAAGTACTTTATATTATTCAGTTATAAGCAAGTGAAATGTGTTGTAATAATAAGCATCTGTTTGCTCTGTCAAGGCGTTCGTCCAATATGTTTATCACCAACCACCCTGGTAAGTGCTCGTTATTTATTTTAACCCTTACCCCTTATTTTATTTACTTTATTTAATTGCTAGAGGCCTGATTTCAAGTTTGGTTATATTTGCTGTTGTATAGCTATTTTTGCCGATTTAACTGTAAAACGTATTTTTATCACTGTATGCAAAACTCGTGTGTACACGTTAATTTGTGAGATATTATTGTTATTATGGTTGTCTAATGATAATGATGAGCATGGTTAAAATAAAATAGCCTCCTATAGTTGCATTACGAAATGAAACCGGGGTTAGCTTCAAAACGCTTGTGTTTTATCAAAATTGTAAATTTCCTTACAAAATGAAATCGATGTTAGTTTCAAAACGTTTGTGTATTATCAAAATTGTAAATGAAAGTCAGCTTGTTTATTTACCACGGGGTATTTGACCGTTTCCAAAACAAAATTGTTTATAAATCTAGGGCCCTTTTTACCAGAGGTATTTCCTAATTTGCGTGATATTGTTATTATTATTATGGCTGTCTAATGATAATGATAAGCGTTGTGTAAAATAAAGCAGAGTCCTATAGTTGGATTACAAAATCAGTATTTAACCCCGGGGCATTTATAAATATTCAAAAACTACATAGTGCATTAACGCTTGTTTATAAACCTAAGGCCTTTTTGTCGGAGGGATTTACGAAATTGAGTGATATTATTATTATGATAATGACAAGTGTTTCGGTAGAAGATTAAAGACGTTTCATTAAGTTCTTTAGGATCAGCAGGGAAAACAAATTTAATATTCAAGTAGAAAGCGGTATTATACCATTACTTTTTTATGTGTTATTGGTTTAATACAATTCTTATTTCGTACATGAGATTTGAATGACAGCGAGATTTAATTATGGTTCATAGTTAAAACAGTGGGTTAAAGCCCAGATACATACGTCCTACCTTAAAAGTGAGTGTTAAGACCCTTATTTCAAATTTCCCATCATAACCATTACATGATACAGTATGTATTTTTAAAATATACCATTAGGTGGAGTCATCTCTATTACAGAAAACATTCATTAATCGATACACAGGTAAATGGCGACACAAACCAATTCAAATTTCAGCCCAAGGGGGCCACGACAAGGGTACGAAGACCCGAAACCAGGTTCAAAAGACCTATACTTGTCTTATAAGTTAGTATTAGGGCCCTTTATTAGAAGAGAAATTCAAATTTCCCGCCGTGACCAATCAGAATGCAGACTTAAACATAAATTCAAATTTCCAACCAGGGGGACGACGGCCCAGAAGCAAGTTCCGAAGGTCTTTACTTGTCTTATAAACTAGCATTCGGTCCCTTATCAGAATACAGATTCAAATTTACCACCAAGGGGGACATGACCACGAGGGCGAAGACCTATACCTGTCTTAGAAGTTAGTATTAGGGCCCCACCTATTAGAATACAAATTTAAATTTCCCACCATAACCAAGCAGAATGCAGAGACTTAAATGAAATTCAAATTTTCCGTCAAGGGAGTCACGACAAAGGGCCGAAGGACCGACAGCAAGTTGCGAAGCCCCATACCTGTCTTACAAGTTAGCGTTAGAGTTCCCTTATTAGAAAACAGGTTCAAATTTCCCGCCATAACCTGCAGAGACAAATGCAAATTCAGATTTCACGCCTAAGAGCCAGGACAAGGGGACTAAGCCCCAAGAGCAAGTTGCGAAGGACTACACCTGTCTTGCAAGTTAGCATTAACGCCCCACAAATTAGAATACAAATTCAAATTTCCCGACAAGGGGTTCACGCCAATGGGCGAAAACCCACGAACAAGTTCCGATCACAAGTGGGGCGAAGCCCCGGGAGGAAGTTGCGAAGCCCTACACCTGTCTTACAAGTTAGCATTAGGCCCCCTTAATAGAATATAGTAGTATAGCTAGGCCGATCCTGTCCCACTTTTCTACTATACTTTTCTACGAGTGTTTTCTGCTCAAGGTCATCACATTGCCTACGTCCAAGTACACGGTTTATCAAGGTCATCATCTTCAAGGTCACCTCGGCCACGTGGTAGGTAACCCCACCTCTTCAAGGTCATGCTTGCACGAGTCCTTCAAGGTCACTAGAAAAGTTACTAGACTGTTGATTGTCCTGAAGGTCATTGCCCTCGGTCTCAGACAAGTCTATGCAGGTTTCGAGGCCACGCCCTATTCTGAGAAACAAAGGGGGTCCATTGTTTAAAGTCTATGCTTTCAAGGTCAATGAACAAAGACGATCTATTGTTTTGGCTGAAATTCTAGGAAATCAATAACAAAGACGATGCATTGTTCAAAGTCTATGCTTTCAAGGCCACATGAAAGAACAAAGACTATCTATTGTTCCGTTATTCTAAAAATAGATTGTTATCTCGATTCTAGGAAATCAATAACAAAGGCGATGCATTGTCGACGGTTCAAAGTCTATGCTTATAATTTTCAAAGGTTACATGAGAAATGAACAAAGACGATTCATTGTTCTGGTTGATTTATAAAAATAGATTGTTATCTAAATACGTCTCTTTCAAGAACAAAGGCGATCCATTGTCAATGATTTAAAGTTTATGTTTACAAGGTCACACCTCTGATAACAAAGACGATCCATTGTTCCGTTATTTTAAAAATAAATTGTTATCTCAATTCTAGGAAATCAAGAATAAAGGCGATCCATTGTCAACGCTTCAAAGTCTATGCTTACAATTTTCAAGGTAAAAGAACAAAAGCGATTCATTCTTCTGGTCGAGTTATAAAATAAATTGTTATCTCAATTCTGAGAAATCATGAACAAAGACGATGTATTGTTCAAAGTCTATGCTTATAATTTTCAAGGTAAATGAATAAAGACGATTCATTGTTCTGGTTGATTTATAAAATAGATTGTTATCTAAAGAGATCTCTTTCAAGAACAAAGGCAATCCATTGTCAACGATTTAAAGTTTGTGCTTATAAGGTCACACCTCTGATAACAAAGACGATCCATTGGTCAGTTATTTTAAAATAGATTGTTATCTCAATTCTAGGAAATCAAGAGCCCTGAGGTGCATGTTTCAAAGCCACGCCCTCTAAACAGGTGGCCGTTCCCTAAACAGGTAGCCGTTTCCTAAAAACAGGTAGCCGTTTCCTAAAAACAGGTAGCCGTTTCCTAAAACAGGGGTCCGTTTCCAAAACAGATAGCTGTTTCGCAACGTTTCCATAAGAAGGCGATCTATTGTTCAGGTCGAGTTAATACATCTCAATTCTAGGAAATCAAGAACAAAGACGATGCATTGTCAACGGTTCAAAGTCTATGCTTATAATTTTCAAAGGTTACATGAGAAATGAACAAAGACGATTCGTTGTTCAGGTCGAGCTATAAAATAGATTCCACATCTCAATTCCAGGAAATCAATAACAAAGGCGATGCATTGTCAACGCTTCAAAGTCTATGTTTATAAGACCACACCTCTGATAACAAAGACGATCTATTGTTTTGGCTGAGTCATAGCTTCTGAAATTCTAGGAAATCAATAACAAAGACGAGGCATTGTTCAAAGTCTATGTTTACAATTTTCAAGGCCACATGAGGGAACAAAAGCGATTCATTGTTCTGGTTGAGTTATAAGAAATAGATTGTTATCTCAATTCTAGGAAATCAAGAACAAAGGCGGTCTATTGTCAACGCTTCAAAGTTTACGTTTACAAGGTCACATGAGAGAACAAAGACGATCCATTGTTTTGGATGAGTTATAAAAATAGATTGTTATCTAAATACACTTCAATTCTGAGAAATCAAGAATAAAGGCGATCCATTGTTCTAACCAACGCTTCAAAGTCTATGCTTACAATTTTCAAGGCCACTGAGAGAACAAAGACGATCTATTGTTCAGATATAAAAATAGATTGTTATCTACATCTCAATTCTGAGAAATCAAGAACAAAGAGGGCTCATTGTTCTAGCGACGGTTCAAAGTCTATGCTTACAAGGTTACATGAGAGAACAAAGACGATCTATTGTTATGTATGAGTCATTCTGAAATTTAGGAAATCATGAACAAAGACGATGCATTGTTCAACGGTTCAAAGTCTATGCTTACAATTTTCAAGGTAAAAGAACATAGACGATTCATTGTTGAGTCGTAGCTTATGAAAAGGTGAGCCGAACTTATCCGACCTTACCCGATCTTATCTCTATATAAGTAGATAAAGAACAGTCCCACGTCAGTCGATACATTACAATCGTCACAACAACAAATTACCTAAAGTAAAAGCAACTATTATTAATCAGCAGTGTGTGCATCATATTTTTACAATCCTAACTAAAAGTTTTATTGTAAACCGAAGAGCAATTTGTTAAACGTAAAGAGTACTCACCAATTTGTGCATCATATTTTTACAATCGTGACTAGAACCGTTGTGAAGAGCAATTTGTTAAAAGTTCATTGTTACGTGTGTCTTCATATTGCTAGCTATGAGTATGCCAAGTAGTAGTGAGATGGTTAATTTAACAAAGCGATTGTTCCTTATTGAAAACAAAAAGGAATTTGCCAGGCACATCCGTATAGTTAACACCAATATCAAGCTATTGCAAGATATAATTAAACATAAAATTTATTATAAGACCAATGAAAGCTTGTTAAGCTTGAGAGCAATTTAGCATTGCTCAAGTGCTATCTGGTTAGATTGAGACGGTTAAAGAACGCTTCAGGGAAAGTTGGTAGTGGAATTGTCAATAAAAAAGGTATGCATAAATTACGTTGGTACCCCCTAGACTCATGTTTTAATGGTAGGTTGCTAACAGGAATTATAATCAATATGTCAAACATTAAGGACCCTTTGATATTTTTACTAAACGCATATAATAGTTTTGCACGTAAGGTGAAATTAATGTTAAGGCAATCTATGCTAAAGGTAAATGTGGTCTTAGGCTGTAATTTCATGCAACCCCAAAATCATACTATTGAGTTGAAGACTTTTGCCACAAAAAATTGCTTTATTGATATTTCAACCAATATACGTGTCTGGTATAATGAAAACGTGTATGATAAGTTACGGATAAAATTAGAGGAGTTTTCCGAAAGGGATTCCGGTTGGGCAGTACATGAAGTCTTACATTTAAAAGTGAATATTAATAGCTATGTCCCATTTAGAGGCGGTCATTCAACCTATGTCAAAGTTCCACGCTTCATAGAAGTAAAGCATGCTGTTGTTAATGTTAAAAATAACGATGAGTATTGCTTACTGTGGGCTGTTGTTTCGGCATTATACCCTGCTTCACAAAAATCAGACCGAACTTTCAGTTATCCTCATTTTAGACATGTTTTGAAGTATGATTCAATTCACTTCCCATTCAGCTGGATGATGTAAAAAATTTGAGAAACTAAACAACCTCGCAATTAATTTGTACTGCATAAATGGTAAAAAGTTGTACCTTTGTATTGAGTAATCAGCAAAGTGATAAAGAACCCATAAATCTTTTAATGCTTTCGGCCGGGGATGACACTGTACACCATTTCACATGGATTAAAAATATGTCAGCTTTATTTTCAAAACAGATATCGAATAAGGGGCACAAGAAATTCATTTGTTACCGATGCTTGAACCATTTTTCTTCAGATCGCCTTCTACAAAAACATACCATCCACTGTCAGCAACTTAATCAATGCTCTACTAGGCTGCCTACCGAAGCGGAAATGAATTTACAGTTCAAAAATTTTGCATTCCAGGAAAAGGTGCCATTTGTCATTTATGCTGATTTAGAAAGTATTTTAGAGAAGTGTGCAAATGGTATCGAAGGTAATACTCTATTTCACTCTAAACACACACCTTTCAGCATTGCTTACTATTTGAAGTGTTCATATGATGATTCTTTATCCCGATTTAGTCTTTATAGAGGAAAGGATTGCATTCAATGGTTTGTTAACGAGCTTCAAAGTATTGCACATTGGGCTACCGAAATAATCAATCAAATTATTCCAATGGGTACTTTAAGTCTCAGTCAGGTTGAGCAATTTGAAAGCACCACGATTTGTCACATTTGTCGAAAACCATTTACTAATTCTGATATAAAAGTTAGAGACCATAATCATCTTACGGGAGCATTTCGGGGGGCAGCGCACCAGGCGTGTAACCTAAACTATACAGACTCCCACATTCTGCCAGTTGTGTTCCATAATTTATCAGGTTATGATTCTCATTTCATCATTAGAGAATTGGCTAGTGTTCCCGGTTTGATTTCACTGCCCATAAACAAAGAAAGATATATCTCTTTACGAAGGTAATGGAAGGCACCAAAATTAAGTTTAGATTTATTGACTCTTTCAGATTTATGAGCAGTAGTATTGAAAAGTTGTCAGACTATTTGGAGGATAGTAAAAAAATTATTTCCCGCGCTAGTTGCAACAATGAGGAGAATTTTCTCTAGTAGTTCGCAAAGGTGTGTTTCCTTATGAGTATATTGATACGTGGGATAAATTGAATGAGACCACGCTCCCGCCCAAAGAAGCATTTTTCAGTCATCTTAATAATGAGGGAATCAGTGATGAGAGTTTTGCGCATGCGGTTAACGTTTGGAACAAATTTAGCATTAAATCGTTAGGGGAGTACTCAGATTTGTATTTAAAAACAGACGTTCTACTTTTAGCAGATATTTTCGAAAACTTTAGGCAAACTTGTTTAAGTACTTACGACCTTGATCCTCTACACTATTATACAGCTCCCGGTTTAGCATTCGATGCTATGCTTAAAATTACACAAGTAAAGTTAGAATTATTTACAGACATTGATATGTTAATGTTTATTGAAAGAGGGATTAGAGGTGGTGTAGCTCAATGTTCAAATCGGTATGCTAAAGCTAACAATAAGTATATGGGGGAAAAATTTGATCCCACTTCCGAAAGTGTGTATTTAATGTACTACGACGTGAATAATTTATATGGAGCCGCCATGTCAGAATTTCTACCATTTGGCGATTTTTCTTTTGTTGATGAAGCTAATTTTGAAAGTTTAGATTTAATAAACCATCCTGATGATTCGGAAATTGGTTATATAGTCGAGTGTGATTTAGACTATCCTATAGAATTACATGAGAGTCACAGTGATCTACCGCTGGCACCCGAACATATGGTTCCACCCACGCCTGATTCCAAAATGAAAAAATTACTGCTTACCTTGTATCCAAAACGTAATTATGTAATTCATTATAGAAATTTAAAAGTATATTTAAAATATGGATTGAAGTTGGTAAAAGTACACCGTATATTACGTTTTAAACAATGCCCGTGGTTAAAAAGATACATAGATTTAAATACAGCCATGCGTCAGCAATCTCAAAATGAATTCGATAAAAATTTCTATAAATTAATGATTAATAGTGTTTTCGGGAAGCTGATGGAAAATGTACGTAAGCATAAGGACATACGGCTAGTAACGAAATGGGAGGGTCGCTATGGTGCTCGTGCTTACATATCAAAACCAAATTTTCATAGTTGTACAATATTTGACAATGATATGCTTATCATTGAAATGAATAAGCTTGAAGTATATTTTAATAAACCTATATATGCAGGATTCAGTGTTTTAGACGTTTCAAAACTTTTTATATAATTTTCATTACGGTTACACGCTACCCAAGTTCCATAATAGTGCTAAGCTCTTGTACACGGATACGGATAGTCTCATATACGCCTTTTCGGTTCCCGATATCTATGAATGTATTAAAGAGGACATTGATAAATTCGATACATCTGATTATAGTCCCGACAACATCTTTGGACTCCCATTAGTAAATAAAAAGGTCCCCGGCTTAATGAAAGATGAAAATCATGGCAAAATTATGGTTGAATTTGTAGGACTTCGTGCAAAAATGTATGCTTACGCGGTTGATGAAAAGGTTGTAAAAAAAATCAAAGGGTTCTACCCACGCAAGTGTGAGGCAGATCACTATTAATGATTATAAACAGGTTTTATTTGATGGTGGCGTAATAAGGCGCTATCAACACCTCATAAGATCAAAGAAGCATGATGTATTTACCATTAAACAAAATAAAGTCATACTCAATCCTTATGATGATAAACGCCTAGTAAATTTTGATTTCACTGATACTAGACCCTGGGGGGTACTTCAGTAAACAATGAGCAGTCTCCAAGACTGCTTGCAGGAAGAGCTGCAGTGCAGTAGTGATCAAATCTACAAAAAGTACCTGAAGCGTTCTTTGACCTCTCCTGAAAACTATACATTTATATTGAATATATTGCAAAATATTGTTATTCCTGATGAGTGTTTTAACTGGTGTGCTATAAACTCAAAATGTGCAAATGCAGTAATTATTAAGACATTATTTGATAGAAAAATTAGCTTAGACAATACCATTAAAAGTTTTATGAACTTGTGTACCGATAAAGGTTCGTTAACCTCTA
Source organism: Vesta saturnalis (assembly GCA_036346205.1). Lineage (NCBI taxonomy): Eukaryota > Metazoa > Arthropoda > Insecta > Coleoptera > Lampyridae > Vesta > Vesta saturnalis. The sequence continues at coordinate 2,213,751 of JARFJB010000682.1, forward strand.
ATGATGTAAATAGGATTTTAGATGGCATGAATTTACTTGGTGACATACCCCTTAAAATGTACATATACAAGTTATTATGGGGTGATTCATTGTGTACAAATGCTAGCGTACAAAATATTGTTTATAAAGACACTTCTCTATTATAAGTGAATGTATCGAGACAGCAGCATATTATGCTAATTACAAGTGCCTCACTATTTTAATTGAAGTATTGTTAGAACAAAACATTACATATAAGTTTCAACCGTGGGAAAATGAGGAACACCACAAAATTTACCGCTGGATTTTGGAAAACATTGAGAAAGGTGATTCCTGCTTGGGATGGAGATGTGGACCAGATTCGGGAATATGGCCGTCTAGTAATTTAAACGATTATAGAAATACTTTAGGTTTACTATATAAGATGATGTAATATTTAAATAAATACAATTATAATTTTTTATGTGGTTTTAATTCATCTAAAAGTTACAATGCCTACAGCTATATTATAACACTAAATCGTCTTTATTGATCCATGATCTTTCATCCAATCCCCACCACTTTACGAATAACTTGTTATTCTTGGAGCGAAGCACTTTTTCCACAAGGTAGACATCCGGATGTTTTGTTTTCTGTAATTCATGTTCATAAAAGCCTCCCAGTACAGGTGATCCTTTCATGTCCTCCAACATGTAGGTGGCTGGGTTAGTAATGCAAACTTTCACAATCTTGAATAGTTCACTTGACCAATTGGGAGTGTATCCTTTAGCGAAAATACTTTTAAATTTACTGATTCGTACTATGTCACCCACACAATAACGATTCCTATCAACTATTTTTATGTGAGTGTAAGCCTCTAGCTTTGTATGATTACCGACATCTTTGGGCTTCATTCCTGTAGTTCTATGCTTACGATTGTTATAATCCATCGTTACGGTGTCAATTGTATCAATCCATTTATATTTACCCTGTAGGCTGAATGACTTGTATAGGACAGACTTAACGGTCCTGATCACTCGTTCCGCAATTGCTGCCTTCTTTGTACTATAGGTGGAGTAATGGTTGACCCCATAACGCTGCATTAGTTTAGTGAAATGGTCATTGTAGAATTCTTTTCCTGCATCTGTCTGCAAATTGGAAGGTTCCGGCCCGTTTTGAAGATTGCCTGCATGGCCTTGGCAACTTCAAGCCCGTTTTTGTTTTTAATCCTTTGGTCCACAAGTATTTCGAAAAACAGTCAATAACTACTAAAATATACTTGTAGCCCTTATTTTGTTTGGCATATGTGTTAAATTCAGCCAAATCTGCTTGCCAGAGGTCATCATATCCCTTAATTATTGTGCGCCTTCGTTTAAAATTTTTCTTGCGGGTTTGTGCAATTCATTGACGAGTTGTAATTTGGACATGATCCACAATTTCTTTAAGTTGATGTAGTTTTTCCTCCAACACTAGATAAGCGTTAAAGTTCCTTTAACAGCTTTCTGAATTGCTTGCAGACAAAAATCAAGGTATCCTTTACTTATAGCATCACCATCTTCTTCCGGATCCGCCAACTGGGTCAAACGGTTTCCATCCAAATTCAACCTTGTCGATAAATAGTATTGCTTGGTGATGACATCTTGAGGATCTATGGGGTTGGCAACATTGCTGAGTCTCTTATTCTCGATATCGAATTGATTATCATCAATAAGTTGAAACTGAGGGGTTAATTTCTTAAATTGATACTGGGCATGTGACCGTCCAAATTTATCAAGAGGCATTTTAGTTATGATATGTCGACATCAATGTAGTCTGATTTATATTGTTCAGAAAACTAGTGTTTGGTCTTTCAATGTATCCATCTTCATACAATTCCTCTACAATTGATATTATATCGTTTACGACACCGGTGTTTCCAGCCAATTTTTCTGCCCACAATACTTCTAGATCACGAATTAGTTCATGTACATCATTCCAATACTTATATTCAATCGGCCTGTTTGTTAATTCCTTAAAAAACATAGCTCCACCTCCCTGAGTTGAGGGTGATGACAGCAAGGGTTTAATTATTTGTGTATACTTTTGCTGCGGCTTCCTCGAATCTGTCCACTTACATCATAATCTCGCCTTGCAACATTCGTAGCTGCTAAAATACGTTTATAATTCTTTCTATCCTTTGAATTTACTAGATTTAAATCAGGTTCATTCATAATAAGCAGATCATATAAACCTGGAGTCCCTTTATACGTAACACCATTAATGATCATATCCTTTCCTTTAATTGTGATGGGGGTATTACCAATTGCCCATTTGTCTGTTTTGGCGTCGTAGTGGACTCCATAAGTGTGATCAATAGCACCTTAAAGATCCCTCATAATACGTTCAACATATATACGAGGTAATTCGTGGTACTGCTCGAGAAATTCTTCAGAGATAGGTTCATTACAGCAATCATCTGTGATACTAAGAGGTTCTTCTTCCTCGGTAGTAATCTCTCCTACGACAGATGTTTCTAGGAAAGGTGGTGTACAAGGAGGGGGATTTATTTGAAATAGCGGAAGTTGAGCTAGGGGGCTTGTCTTCGTTGCTAATGAGTGTGCTAGCGGGCTAGTAGTAGCATGTTTTCTTCGAAATATGAACAAAGGTGAGTTTTTGGGTTTAACGGACTCCTTTGTTTTCTTATCAGGATGCATTTTATTCGCTATTTCAGTTAGGGGTTCTATTAGAGGTTTATAAGTACTTTCAAACATTCTTTCATTATCAATGCGGGTAGTTTTAAGACTGTTGTATTTCTGCTGTATTATTTTACGAGCCTGAATAATTTTTCGCTTTAATATCATCTCCTTATTATCCATTGCAGCAAAAGGGCTGTTAATACCTAAACGGATGTGTAACTACTAAACCACTGAAATCAGGCTAAGGTATTATATATTCATCAAACCTTTTCCTATAGCGACCATTATTGACTTCAGCATCCTTATTTATGACTATGAACCCAAACGGATCTATCCAGCACTTTGAACACATATCCCGAAACAATGTCATGCTTATGGTAGGGCTTACATGATCCTCATACACATGTTTTAGGTTTAATTCATCTTGCTCAAATAATATAATTAGATTCGCATTGTCACGAATTAATTGCTTTGGAATTTTACTATAAGTTTGACCCAAATAGAAACAATCAATATCGTTATGTCTACCCATAGAAAAATATGCCCTTATGTTATTTTGCTTTTCACAGGCGATATCATCAAAGATAAAGATAGAATTTGCTTTTGCACAATTCGGTTCAATCACATCTTGATTATCGCTGAACGTAAAGTAACCTATATCCTTATCGGAAGTAGGATTTCCTGTAAAAGTTTGTACTTGCTTTGATTTAATGACTTGGAGTATACGTATACATGTTTAAATTTCAAACCGTTTTTCTCAGTAAGCAAACTAATCATTGCGTTTGTTTTGCCGCAGTTGGAGGGGCCACATATAATGCCACGTATACTATTAGGAAGTAAATCACCATGTTTCGAAGTACCAGACTTTTCATCAAAGTCATGATTTTGAATTGGAAGTTTTGTTTCTGCGCAACTACTTTCATCTTCGATGGATGAAATGAAACTAAACGAATAATAACAACATTTTTATTTATATAATACAGATTATAATTTTTCACTTCTCCGGTGAGTGGGTTGTACTGCACAATAGCATCGTGGAGAATAAGACCATAGGCAACGATTCCATTATCGAAAGGTGTTAGTGTTTCCATTTCCAATTTGATGTCTACTGTTGAGTTTTTAAGGATTCATTCTGTTTAGAACAGTCCATTACAAATACTGGACATGATTTGAATTCGGTGTAGTTGAATAACCATCTGTATTATCTTCATCATAGTAGTCACATCGGAAGTTCAAAAATTGCGATAGGCAGGTATGTATTGGTTAGCACTGAAGTTCAAATGCATTGCTTCATATGGATAATACTCAGAATTCAGATGTACTTTAAGATTTCTGATGTTAATGTGATCAAAATTTCCGGCTCTTGCAGACTTTGTGTACCTTTTACCTTGTTGGAATGCAACAATTATCCAGCGCGGTTTTTCCAGTTGCGTTGACGTTTTTATTGGCCATATATCAGAGGTTGCTTGTTTTAAAGCAGGTAATTCATATAACTCCCATTGACGAAATGGAACAGTAACAATAGAATTCTTATTGATTCCTTCAAACAAGTTCAGTTTCGCGGCATCACTAAGGGTTAATGTGGTACTTTCCATTGAATTTTATTTAGGTTATTTCCGCATCAACGTTACCATACTAGCAGTTTGTATCGCTTCTAGATCGAATTAAAATCAACTCTTGACGCATATTCACGATCACTTGACGATAATCCTCCATTATTCCAAATATGTGGTTCAATGGTATGCATACTGTAAAGGATTTTTCGCCATTTCCCTCATTGAATTCTACTTGTAATGGTTCCTCATTCTTTGGTGACCACCCCAAATGGCTTAATGCTTTGCTCTTGCTTGTCGTATAAGAAATATATCCTTTAAGTGTAGATGTTATGCCGGGATTTCGGCAAACGTCCACTCTTTGACCGCCTAACTCATAACGAATCTCTTCGAAAAGGAAGTTGGGGAAATTATTGGTTAAGTTGCATGATTTTCCTTCATCTTCTTTCTTCAGCTTACCTTCTATGTATAGAAAACTATCATAAGTAGCTGTAATTAGATCCTGACTTTGAATTAAAATGCGTATTTCTTCGGAAGGTCCATACTTAGAAGAGCCATACGGAAGATAGGTGTGAATATCTGATTTAATTATAGCATCATCAAAATGTACGTTTTGAAAGATGTTTAATGATTCGGTCATTGTGTAGATGCAATGAGGGTTGATGAGTAATTAAAGATTTACTAAAGGGATGATGTCTTTATATAAATTTCTTCTCAAAACTTTTAAATTAATTGTTATTAATTATCCCTTTACAGTTTGTTTACTTTATATTTTCAAGAATGCACTATAAAAGCTTTCATTGTTATGCAAAGAAAATCCTTGTTCACATTAAATATTGCATTTTTAAATTACATACTTTTGAATGCAAACTTATTTATAGCGAAACCTTTTTCATTTTCATTAATTATTATATTACTAATTATGCGATGTAGTTTTGGCAAGTTTTAAAGTTATTAAAAATAATTTTTAAGAATGCAGATGTGTGTGTGTGTGTGTGTGTGTGTTTTATACAAAGAAAGTCTTGATTAGCTTGAATTTTTTTTTTTTTTATACATTCCTACAAATTTTTAAGAATGCAAATGCTATTATTAACAAAGAAAACCCATTGTTCAATAAAACATTGCATATTTTAGATGAATACATTCAGAGTGATACAATAATTTCAGGTTGCGATGTGTGTGAGTGAGCGAGACATATCATTGTGTAAAAGAGATAGACATTAAAGTAAACTTCATTCAAGGTCTTTACACATAACAAATTTAATATTTCTTAGAGATACATTAATTCTATTAAAATGTACGCTTTGAAACACGTTTAATGGTTTGCTCACTCAGAACTTTCAATCCAATTGATGTTAAAAGTATTTCTCTGCAGATGTTAACTGCAATGAGGGTTGATTGGGTCTTTTGTATGGAATTGTCCTGTGATTAATTCGCAGACCCATGTTCTTTTAGTTCTAAGCGTACCGTGAATGGTTCACTTTCACCAAAGTCTATTAACTCACCCTTTTGATTTGTCAATTTGATTGTTATATTACTGATTATGTCTGTGTTTATTTCTAAATATTGTGTGTTGGTTGGAACTTTATCCAAACGGTAGCCTGAGGGTGGAAACGTCAATTTCGTATATTACCTTTGCAGGTTTACCGTTTCGATAAGATCCCTTTATAATGTTGCACTCCACATGCAGATTAGTATGTTTAATTATTTGGATGTCTAACGCAGATGTGTGGAGAACGTTCGCTTTTAGTATTCTAGGCTCAAACCCGAGCATGCGGCCAATGCTACTCTCTTTAGTAAAATCGATCTCAAATGAACTGTTTATCTCACACTTAAGCGTATTGTTGTTTGCCCTAATGAAAAATTTTTCTGTGGGTATCTTTGATTTCAAGTAAGCACTAATTTCATCTAACTCATAGGCACCGTGTGGAATATTAATCACTCGCAAATGAGATGAATTTGTTCTAAAATAAAATCTATCGTTGCCCGTATAAATGTTTCTAATGCTGTTGCAACCGTAAAATCCCACCAATCCAACAACGTATTTCTTCTCCAAATCTAGCTCTATCGGTGGGTAGAAGTTGCAGCTAGCTATGTTACCAACACCTTCTAAACTGAATGTTATTGACATAACTGAGAAAATTTAAGGTTATGTTGATTATTTATATAGAAATTGTAGGCATAGGTGCCCGCAAATAATGCTATTAAATTCCTGATCTTGATTGTAATTATAATAAATTTTACATCCCCGAAAGTAGTTAATCGCTTCAACTGGTGGTCGAAGATTACCGAAACTATCATAATACCATACCTTTTCACCACGCTTTTTGTAGCAAACCCAATGTGTACCCGGTCCACTCTGACTATCTAAGTTGATGATTCCAGATTCATTTTTCTGTGGTAATTTAGGCAGGCTATCTCTCATAAAAATACCCCTAAAGTATGGTACACCTTTTGTGTATTTCTTTAAATCAATATCTGTTAACGCTCTTTCGGGTAATCTACTCAGTTTTTTTGGAAACGGTTTTAAGTATAATGCACCTCCAGATTTGTATGGTTTTAGATAGAATGCGCCACCAGCGATCGATTCCATCATACGATTATGGCGCGATGTCTCCTCTTGCAATTTTTTGGCATTTTTTGCATCATTGACTGCTTTGGCAATTCCCGATGCACCGCCAGCTAAAGCACCGATTGCTGATAATCCTGCGAATAACGGAATAAGAAATGGCAAAACACCTCCTTGTTTAGGTAAGGGAATTACTCTAGGAACTTTAATGTTTTTCTTTCCCCCCAACCTTTTTACTACACGTTTTGCCGTTGACAGTGCTGACTTTATAGTGTCGGTGAAATCTCCGTTAGCTTTCATTTCTTTAGCTATTGTTTTCCGTACATGCAATAAACTTTCACCATTCTTCTTCTGGGACCGACACCCCATTCCAAATTTTCTCTTTGCCTTCATGGTGGTACCGACTGCTAAAGCTGCAGCTCGTTCACCTAATGTTGCGTCTGCTGATTTAAAGCGTTCCCAAGCTTTTTCTTCTAAAATTTTATCTGCTCTATGTCGACTTTCTAAATCTTGGTAGTCTCTATAACTGATATCATGCAGTTTGCACTGCGCATCTAATTGATTAATACCGGGGTCGCCGCGTGCTAGTCGTTTCTCTAATTTTGTACCAGGACCACAATACTGGTAACCGGGTAAATGCAATTCCACCGGTAGTTTATTGATTAGCGTATTCACTAAACCACCTGCACTCTTCCGCTTCTTACCTATCATTGTTCACCTTGAGGGATAGGGTAGGGTATTTATACCTAAAATCGTGTAAAAACTTTATTTTTAGTAAATGCTATACATTAGATAGCAGGGCGATAGTACAATATTTCCATTAAGCATACAGTGTTATGTGAATTAATATTATACTTGGCATTTATAACATCATCAATGTCTTTATAAATGTCATCATCACCGAATTCCTTCTCACGAAAACGACGGTAGTCAACCACTTGCCGTATGAATTTTTCATAGAAACAGCCAGATTGTAAGATTCAAGAAATTCCAATCTATAGCTTATTATATCCTTCAAATCGAATAGTTCCTCTATGTTATGGGCATTGAATGTACACGAGCAACAGTTGTAGTTTTCTATCATAACAGTTTTCAAAATTCTCTCATATCCTTTAAGCAATTCCCAATTGTAATAAATACCGAGATTACTAGATAGAGATTCGTAATCTTGCTCATGTATTATATCCTCCTCGTTTACATGTGACCAATCAATTTGGCTTTCAATTTCTTGGGATCGAAGAAATTGTATTTCTACATATGAATACCATCTTAGAGTTCATTCCATTCCTTCACGTCTAATACCACGTTGTTGCCACATCCCATACGCACTACTGGTGCAAGGTTAAGGTGTGTACTATATCCAATTTCAATATGCGTATCGTTCGATAGTTTATAGGAAGCACAATCAATTAAGTATTCATTAGCTGCCTGTTTATAACCTCAGCCCTATGTTGAAATGATGATGACCAGTCGAAATAACCTTCATCTTGTTTCTCTTCATTTTGCTACTACTACTACTACCATCACTATTTTGACAGCATGAACAACAAAATGTTAAATTATTATTCATATTGTTATTACATGAAGTATCCAGGAGCGATTTTATCGCTTTTTTCATGACTTTACTTGTCCACAACCTCACTACGACTAAACACTACGAAATGAGCATGTTTACATATGGTTGGAGTAATATGATCCAGCAAAAGTATGTTAAGTCCCATGTATATTTACTTAAATCGATTTTTTATCCGTATATTGCGGTAGTTTTATAAAAAAAATATTTTACTTGTTAGATGACCAGTCTGAACAATGCATCGTCTTTATTCTCAGAATTTCAGAAGCTACGACTCAACCATAGATCGTCTTTGTTCTCTCATGTGACCTTGAAAATTGTAAGCATAGACTTTGTGAATAATGCGTCGTATTTGTTCTTGATTTCCTAGAATAGAAGTGTATTTAACAATCTATTTTCAACCTGAACAATGGAATGTCTTTGTTCTCTCGTATGACCTTGAAAATTGTAAGCATAGACTTTGAAGCGTTGTCTTTGTTCTTGATTTCTCAGAATTGAGATAACAATTTATTTTTATAACTCGACCAGAAGAATGAATCGCTTTTGTTCTTTTACCTTGAAAATTGTAAGCATAGACTTTGAAGCGTTGAACAATACATCATCTTTATTCTTGATTTCTCAGAATTTTAGAAGCTATGACTCAGCCAAAACAGTAGATCGTCTTTGCTCTTACACCTTGAAAATTGTAAGCATAGACTTTGAACAATGGGTCCCCTTTTTGATTTCTCAGAATTGAGATGTGGTCGTATGGGGGGAAACGGTTGCGAAACAGCTATCTGTTTTGGGAAACGGACCCCCTGTTTTAGGAAACGGCTACCTGTTTTAGGAAACGGCTACCTGTTTTAGGAAACGGCTACCTGTTTTTAGGAAACGGCTACCTGTTTTTAGGAAACGGCTACCTGTTTTTAGGAAACGGCTACCTGTTTAGGGGAACGGCCACCTGTTTTGGGGGCGTGGCTTTGAAACATGCACCTCAGGGCTCTTGATTTCCTAGAATTGAGATGAATGGATCGTCTTTGCAGAGGTGTGACCTTATAAGCATAAAATTTAAAGCGCTGACAATGGATTGCCTTTGTTCTTGAAAGAGATGTATTTAGCAATCTATTTCTAACTGAACAATGAATCGTCTTTATTCATTTACCTTGAAAATTATAAGCACAGACTTATTTCTCAGAATTGAGATAACAATTTATTTTTTATAACTCGACCAGAAGAATATTCTTTTACCTTGAAAATTGTAAGCATAGACTTTGAAGCGTTGATAATACATCGCCTTCATTCATGATTTCCTAGAATTGAGATAACAATTTATTTTTATAACTCGACCAGAAGAATGAATCGCTTTTGTTCTTTTACCTTGAAAATTGTAAGCATAAACTTTGAACAATGCATCGTCTTTGTTATTGATTTCCTAGAATTGAGATAACAATCTATTTCTAACTGAACAATAGATAGTCTTTGTTCATTCATGTGACCTTGAAAGCATAGACTTTGTACAATGCATCGCCTTTGTTCTTGATTTCCTAGAATAACTCAGCCAAAACAATAGATCGTCTTTTTTCTCTGACCTTGAAAGCATAGACTTTAAACAATGGGCCACCTTTGTTTCTCAGAATAGGGCGCGGCCTCGAAACATGCATAGACTTGCTTGAGGGCAATGACCTTCAGGACAATCAACAATCTAGTAACTTTTCTAATGACCTTGAAGGACTCGTGCAAGCATGACCTTGAAGAGGCGGGGTTACCTACCACGTGGCCGAGGTGACCTTGAAGATGATGACCTTGATAAACCGTGTACTTGGACGTAGGCAATGTGATGACCTTGAGCAGAAAACACTCGTAGAAAAGTATAGTAGAAAAGTGGGACAGGATCGGCCTAGCTATACTACTGAATATAGATTCAAAATTCCAGCCAAGGGTCACGACAATGTGCGGCCTTATTGGGCCCCCTTATTAGAATACAAATTCAAATTTCCCGCCAAAGGTTACGACAATGTGCGAAGACCCCCCGAACAAGTTCCGATCACGAAAAATGGGACGAAGCCCCGAGAGCAAGTTGGCATTAGGCCCCTTATTGGAATACAAGTTCAAATTTCCTCCATAACCAATCAGAATGCAATCAGAGCATAGCGGCTGAGTAGTGGGACCAATCAGAAGCCCGAGGGGTGGGCGCTCGCACAACCAATCAGGCGAAAGGATGATTCTGACTTAGTTCTAACCCCGCCTAAACCCAGTCAAATTACCTTAATCTACTATTCACACGCCTCACGTAGAGACACGTGGGCATCCAACACCTCTAACCAGAGGGTTAGACCGCCAAAAAGGCGGACCTATAACGTCACAAAGAACAAAAATGGCAGCGATTCTGCCCTCATTTTACTGCTAGCAATATTAAGATATTTTAGCAGTAGAATGCGAAACGCATCTTTGAAATGATCATAATAATTATGCCCAATTTCAAATTGATACTTTACTTAAAGGGTTTTCTTTGAAAAAAGGTAAAACTTACAACAACAAATCTTACATTTATTTACAAAATCAGTTAAGAATAAAATTAACAAAATAGTCTAGTTTCTGATAAAGCAAATAAATTTATCACTTTATCAACAGATAATTATATAGTTAATTATTTTATTATTAACGAAAATTTAGAAATGTTAAATAGAGATCCTACACCAAAATGTCAACAAGATATGAAACAAAGTTTACAAAACTGCAATATTTGCTTTACAGGTTTAAATAAACCACAACAGTTTAAAACAAGAACCCACAAACATCAAAACTCTACGGTCCCATAGAAACACAAAAAACAAATTATGCCCATTAGATAGTTTCTTACATCCAAGAACCTAATCACATCTTAGCAAATAAATTAAACCACATAATAACTAACAATTATTAAGAATTGTTTAAAACTAATTAATAACTACAAAACATAAAATTACCACTACATAATAAGCTTGTAAGTTTTGATGTTAATGATATGTTTTGTTAAATACCTCCTAAAGAATGTATGCGTTCATTAAATCATTACAGTTCCAAACGATTCATGTTACCATAAAACACATAAGTAGCTGCATATATATTATACATCAAACCATTTACCCAGTTAACGGAGAACAGACAGAACATAAACACATACTCAACTAATGACATTTTGAAATCGGATATTTATAAATTGAACTGCACATCCTGTAATTGTATTTATATTAGACAAACACTTAGAAACTTTGATACTAGATGCAAAGAACACATTAGATGTTACAAATATTAACACACAGACAAATCAAATTATGCCAAACATTTAATAATAAATAATCATCTTATTACTTCACAAAACAATAAATGTCTACATTTTTTTTTGGAAGCATTCGAAATTTATAAACTGAAACAGAAAATGCTTTGAATGAACGAACAAGTTGATCTTGTACTCAGCTTTAACAAACATTTTAAATATACAATTATAATTTACATCTAGTTTGCTGTTTGGTAGCCTTAACCGACTATTAAATTCAGTAATCAAAGTTCTAAACTAGCGGCCTTTTTGCCCCATAAAGTGGGACAAAAGGCTGCACTTCGGGGGTAAAGGGCCAAAATTAGAAAAAATTGCAAAATACATAACCAAGTTTCGTCCTAAAGGATTTATTACTTCACTGAAATCATATTGAAATGACACCATATTTTGAAAACGTCCAGAGCTGGCGTTAATAGGCTGGCCAAGCTTTGTTATAATGTATGTGTCCCGAATATGGCTTTCTTCGTCTGTTTCCGTGAATGTGAGCAGGTTGTTTACATTTTTAAAAAATCGCACAATGAAACCATCATTGTTTGCATATTTTTTTGACAATTTTGACTACAAACAGTCTGAAAGTATTTGTTTTCTCCCAAACCTTTTACTAGCCCACTGTCTCAGTCTTCAGCATTTTTGTCTTTTATCATTTCCATTTCAATGTCATTACCATATAATGCGTCGCCACTCTTATTATGTGGAGAAATTTTATTTTCTAAGGAATAAGTATGAAATAAGTTGCATTTTGTTAGGTGTTGCGGTCAATATCACTGATCTCAAGCCTTTTCCACGACTTTTACGCTTTTAAGGCAATTTGGCAAAGTAGCAGCTGGTGATACGGGAGTGGGATAGCCATTTAATCCCCGAGAAGTACTGGCAGTAGCAGTTTCAGGAAAACAATGAAAATAGGGGCGAGAAGACACTGTTTTGTTTTGAAATTCATCATCCTCGGGCTGGTCCGTCACTTCACTTGGTTGAAAGCCTTCCACGAAAAACACTTCTAGCGGATTTACTCGGAATGATGTTGTTCCCTTGTTCTTTCGTAGGTTTTGAAAAGTTCAGTTGTGGTACAGTGTAATCGTCTGCCCAGGGTGAGAAGAAAGGCAGCCGTCAGCCACATCGTCCCAATTAGCTTTAAGTGGCCGGAAAAGGCCCAGTCAAGGCGCTGCGTTTTGTGACCCGAATGCGGCGGTAAACTAAGGAGAGTAACGTTTTCTTTCGATAAATTGATAGCTTCTACAGTCGTATGGGAAGCGTGATTGTCAAGGATCAACAACGCTGAGCCATTCAAAGAACACAGCTTTCACATGTACCCTTTTCTGAGATGGAATATTTGCACCCTTTTATAAGGTCAAAACCACTGCCAAATTAACTGCTTTCTTATATACGTAAACAAATATATCGGTTTATAAATAAAATAATCCTCTATTTTCGGGCCGCCATTTTAAACTTTCTAATTTTGAAAAGAAATCTTATTCATCGACTTCAAAAACCCTCAATTTTCTAGTTTGGGGTAAATCGGTTCATAAATAGAAAAAGATTTACAGGGAGAGAGAGAGAGAGATACAAACACACGCGCGCGCGCACGCACGCACACACACACACACAGACATATTTTTTCTAAAAATATGTTTTTCGTGTTGTTTACGCCATAAAACGTTGAGAAATTCAAACAAAAATTGTATTACATAACTTTCTCTTTGTACGCAAATATATGAGGAAGCAAAATATGGTGAACGTAGTGCCCTTACGCAGAAAACAACTGTAACGGTGTGATCTTGTTCGGCACTGACATGTTTGGCCACTTCTCTTTTGCCCGTAGGCATGCCAATTTTAGGCATCTTACCCGGACGGTTTGAAAACCAATTTCATCTATATTGTAGACAGAATCGATATTTGCATAAATAGTTGAATTTTAATAAAACCCATGGATCTGGCGAAACTTATCTTGCGTGACACTTCATAAAGGAAAAGACAAAGTCCTTTCCTGCCCTTACATTTTTTAATGGAACGGATTGTTTTTTTTGTTCAGCATAATGGTACAAGAGAAACTGAGGATTCTTGAAAGAACTGCTATAGAAGCTTTTATCCAGGTCTTTGCAGTGTTCTACAATTGCTTTCTTCTTTTCTTCGTTAAATACATGTCTAAACCTCTCAAGTTTAGACACACCGGACCCAACTTTGAACCTGTAAACAAGTCGAATAACTTGAAGAAAGCTTGGATAAATGCCTTAGTAGCTTAGGCCACAGCAGCACTTCGAAGGAGTGCCCCTGACCAATAAGATCTTTAGCTTCATTTAACAAAGCCGGAATGAAGGCTTCTGGTCTGTTTTTCGCTTATAATTTCTAAAACTGATTAAACTAGCGACAGTCAGTCAAATTTGACACTAAACTACAGTGTATAACTATAAAAAATGTTTTGCCTCATTTCTTCATCGGTACTGTGTTCACGCTGTTAATGTTTTGCAGCCATTTGCTTCGTGACTGTCAACCCACAAAAATACCAATTGCCACTATAAGTTTTGATGTGAACATCGAAAAAGACCGGTGTGGCTCGTTGTCACACCTTACCCTACGTTGTATTGAAACGTGTTATTACAAACATTGTGAAACATTATTATTATAATATTCATTATGAAATTTCACGAAGTAAAGTTAAAGAATATAAAAGTATAGGTACTTACTTGAGATCTTAAAATTCCAACTGTTAATACCAACGAAAACATCAATTTATCCTTTTCGAATAATGAGCGACACACGTTTCTATAAATGCTAGTGGTGAAATGAGAATTTAAATTATCCATTCGTACGTTAAGATTATCTGACTTCGGGCTGTTTGTAATAGATTGGTTGTATAAATTAATAAACCAACCCAAAGAGTACTGATACATAGGATCGATGGCAGCTAACTCAGTAATGCAAAAAAACAAAACAGAAGAGTGTTTCGATACCGGAGTATAGCCATTTCGAGCATCGTCTATTTCTTTCTCGGTAACAGCAGCAATTTCTTGTTTAGCTTGTATTTCCGCTGATAGCACTTTACTAGATGACAATATTTTGATTGCTGTTTCATCTTCTAAAATATTGCCTTCTGATGAAGATAATACTTGTAAAATTTTGTCTTCAATTTCTTTCAAAAGCTTTTTGTTATTAGCACCTTCGATAATCATCTCATTCTTTTTTTCTTCAAGCTCGGGGCGTTCACGCGCAACCACAATTCCGAGCAGTTGATCTTGCAAACCTTGTGGTGTGATCATAAAGTTTAAAAGTGTTACCTGAATAAAAATAATCAGTTTACTGAAACAAATACTATGTTAGAATACCTACCTTCACAGCTAATTCTGGCAAATAATGTGGATTTCGTAGTTGCGTTGTGATATAAAAACGAAAATCAAATGAATACTCCAAGACATTATCACCTAATTTCATGCAAAAGACACCTTGTTGTTTAAATATGTTTTTAACAAGTACTGGATCTAAAACCGCATCTATTTCTTGTTGGATATTTTCCAGCATAACGGGGTAACCAAATGTAATAGCCGTTTCCATTATCCGAACATAATTGGAGTCAGTTAACTTTATAAGTTGAAGTCTATTGTGTTTTTCCATATTTTTAACCCATTTGTTCGCTTGCCCTTAAAATGTACTTGTCAAACATTTAACATAAAGAAGTAAATTAGCCCTATCATGGTATGCGCCGAAACAAAGGACACAAATCAGGAAGCTTATGAAATATAATCGCGTCAAGTGACATAAGTGACAACAGTTGTCATGGTATCTCTACAATGTTTATTCGAACAGCTGGCAAAACGCTTCGAAATGGTGCTTACAACGCAAGAAATTTTTTTTATTATTGATTATTTTCGCTCATACGGTAATGGACGGTCAAATGGACCTAGTTTGTTAGTGGTTGCCAATCAATAAAGGCAAGGAGAAGAAGTATATCAAGGAGAGGAAGAAAGAGAAGGAATGAAGGAAGAAAAAGTCAAGGAGTTAATACGGAAAATGAAGAAAGGTAAAGAGGCGGAAGAAGGCGCGATGCAAGGAGAAGAGTGTGTATATGAAGGGAAAAGGTAGTAAAAGATGGAAATAGTTATCAAAATATGGAGAGGAAGGCTTTCCAGGGAGAGGGAGACAGTGTTAGAATAAAGGCTACAGAGGGAAAGAAACTGCTTCCAGGTGGACAGGCCGAGGAAAAAAAGATAAACGAAAGACTGATAGAAAGGATGAAGGAAATCTATGAGGAACGTGAGGTAGGGTGAGAGTGAATGGGGGGATGAGCGAGGAATTCGTCACAAGGAAGGGATTGAGACAGGGATGCCCATTGAGCCCAAGTATGTTCTTGGTATATACGGAGAACCTGGAGGAAACATTAAGAGGGCAGCAGATATGAGGCTTGGTGGTAGAGAAACTGAAGGTGTGGTCGCTGGCATACGCAGATGATAGTGTTGGTGGCCAAGGAAGAAAAAGAAATGAATGAGGTGATGAAGACGTTGGAAAGATATATGAAAAGAAAATAAATGGAAATAAACACAAAGAAAACAAAGATACTGGTATTCCGAAAGGGAGCGGGAGAAGGAAACGAGCAGAGTGGAAGTGGAGGGAGGAGGAAGTACAGCAGCTGAAGGAATTCACATACCTGGGATATACGATGAGACAAGACAATAGGGATGAGGAACATGTAAAGAGTGAGAAAAGATAATAAACGACAAGTGGTGGAAGGAACAAAACGGGGCGGAGGGGATACAAGAAAAATATTGGAAATGGATATTGGGGCTGGAATGGGAAACACCGGGGTACATTATAAGAGAAGAAGTGCAGGAAGAAACAGTGAGGAGAGGCGGGAAGAAGGGCTATAAAGCTTGAGGAAGAAATGAGAGAAAGAAGGGAATGTAAAATATTACAGGCATGGTGGAAAAAGATAAAGGAATACTACAGGCATGGTGGAAAGAGATAAAGGAAGGAAGAGTAAGATACTGTCAAGATAGCACAGAAGAATATTATAAAAGAAATGGGTATGCGAGAGAGAAGTAGAGAGATTAAGGGAAGAGGGGGAGAGGGTGAGGCAGGGTATAATAAGAAGGGACAGCGATGTACAAAAGAAAAATGGCAAAAAATAGATGAAGCAAAATACAACGTAAAGTACAGAAAGATTAAAGGAGAAGGTATACCAGCATATCTGAAAGGAGGAGGGAAGACTAACAAAAGAATGATAGCGAGAGCGGTAATGAAGAGCTGAGAAATAAGTATTGGAGAAGAGAGCAAGAAAGAAATTGTAGATTATGCGGAGAAAGGATGGAGAAGATGTGGCATATGATAAAAGAGTTTAGGGAGTTAAGGGAGGATGACAGGAGTGTAGAAGAAATACTAGAGGAAAAGGGAGGAGAGCGAAGTGGATGGAAGAAATCTGGAAAAGGAGAAGACAGATAATCGGAGAGGGGCCAGAAGGGAAAAAGCAGGCAGTGTGATGTATATAGTAGAAATAGAAAGTGTAAAATTAGAATACGTTACAATATTGTAAAATAAGCAAATAAAGACAAACTAGATATATTGTAAATAAAAATTATTATTAATTTTATTAAATACATAAATAAAAAGTTTACCTCGAGTAGGATTCGAACCAACGATCTGTACTTTGCTAGAGTACCGCGCTAACCATCTGCGCCATCGAGATTCAAGCCCCAATCGATGCAAATTTTGTCTTTATGTATGTAAAACTGATGTAAATTCTAAATATAATGGGATAACAATCAAATTACTTATATTAATAGAATGTGAGCCTGCAACATCGCAAGGATTCACACATACCAAAGCAACTTGACTAATATTAATTTATTATAATTTTTAATTACATATTTACCTTTGAACTTATTCGTTCATAACAAAACTTATAATAAATAGATATATTGTGTTTCTACCGTTTACCGCAATAAATATTTGGCACGTTATACACTTTCTCCAGCCTTCGTCACTTAATACTGCAGTTAAAAAGTCTTTTTGCGTCGGTTTAAGACATCAAGTAAGTGAAAAAAAGACTACCTAAAAACAAATAATCTAGAGGTGTAAGGTTATTTTACATTAGAACTGGATTACACAATCCAAGCTTTTATTAGTTTGTTATTAATTTAAAGCTATTTGTAATGAGAGTTTATATTAAAGAAAGCTAAAGTGCCTATTTTATGCATTGATAGATTAACAAATTTAAAAACAAAGCTTCCCCTTTATTAGTAGAGTACTCTTTCATACTTGTTAAAGCTTATTTTGTTTAAGTTTATTTTTTATAGAAACACCTTGTATTAGAAATGAAGTAGTAAGTATTGAGAAATTTTCGGAATGATCTTGATTGTTTTAAAATACATGCATAATAGAACAAAGTAAAATGTGTTTCAGACCTAAACATGTTTTCTAAGAATTCTTTTCATTAATTTAAAATATATACAAAGCTGATAAGAGTTTTTGAAGTAATGGTATTTAATTTTATGACTTCAAGTAAGTTAAATAAACAATGCTATTTGTAAACAACTAGAAAATCTAAGATTACTTTAAACTTGATGTTGACCCACATTTATCTGTCACCTTACTATTTACTTATTTACTTGTATCATATATACAGACAGTGTATCTTTAATAGAAAGTTCAGTTCTAATCAGTTTCTATTGTCATCTGTTCTTTATTGTAAAATGCAAGTTTAATGCTCAAATAATTCTTCATAAGTGTCAATGTTGAATTATCGCATTATTTAATATCAGAAATCCAAAACTATTGTATTTTTAAAGAATTCATTTTAAAAGAAATTAAAGTTTCCGTTTTGTGAGTATAGATTAACAAAAATAAAAGCAAAACTTCCCTCGTAATTAACGGCAAACAAAAAAGTGTATTTTATAGGGGCACCTTCTTTATAAGTAAAGTATAACACATTGTAGATATTGCCTTACGCCTGTTTACACTTAATAAACATTTGTTACGTTACGAACTTTTTTCCACCTTCGTCACTCAACACTGCGGTTAAAGCATCTTTGCCCTTAATCAACCTGTGAATATTTATTAAAGCATACATTTTTCTTCAGACTGGACTTCTGAACACGTTAATTACGATGCATGTCCTTGGCGTCTTGTACTTTGGTTACATTGTTCTAAATTTTATTAAATCACTGATGCGGATGGTTATGTAACGTAATGCAAACATATAACCCAGTAGTAGTTAATGACATTGTAGCTACATCAATTAGATGCAGCAGTTAACGTGTTGATCTCTACGAAGAACAAGTGCCCTTGAACTGATGCTATACCTTGGTATAACAACTTAGAAATTCGTTCTAATACACAAGCATTAAAAAATAGCTATGTAAATGGTAAACATTATCAAGTAGAACGTATCTTTAATTTTCGTTTTTGGAAGATCAGATGCCGAAAATAACTAAAATTACCTTGAGGATCTATCATTAACGGCCATCGTCTTGCTTTAGTGGCAATTATACCATTTTCAATACTAAAATTGTCAACAGGTAATCCCGCAATATTCCATGACCGTATAACAACAGGTTCACCAAGTGTTGCTACCAATGAAAAGCTACTTGCACAAGGTATTCCAACTTTTTGAGCAGCAACACTCCATTCTTTAACAATAGCAGTTCTAAAAAAAATATGTTATTCCGGACTTTGTCATAAAATTAATCAAATACCGATAGTCGACGGTAAAAGCTCCTAAATAAGCAACGACACCTGCTGAAAGCAAAACGTCACCTATCACGTTACTAAGTAGTCCCCCCAAGTAAGCAGCCGCTTCAGACCAACGTGTTTTTTCACCTCCCAGTCCACCAATTAATTGTTCTGCTCTTATGAGTTTCTGAGAGCACAATTCAATAAGATCTTCTAAATCTTTCTTTTTCTTTGTTTCTGCGGCAAATTCATCATTCAGAGCTTGTAATTTGTCTAAAATCTAAACAACATATTTAAGAGTTGAAATCGTAATTCATGCTTACTTTTTTTAATTCTGCCCTTTTTGCGTTAAGGGTTTCCATTTGTATACCTAACTCAGTTTCGGCACCTTTAAGTTTTTCTTGTTTAGGTGCCACGATTTTAATTACACGATCGTAAACTTCCAAAGCACGAACCCATTTACACAATCCTTCACAGGCAGCAGATACATTCCGAATAACTGCTGGCTCAAAATCACGATCAGGTATGTACCTACACAAATTTTTATTACGTTTGAAATAGATATTTAAATTAACTACTTTTCTCTAATCCTTTTCATAATTGCTGGATTTATATTGTCTTTATCGTAAGTTTTCAAACTGTCTAAAAATTTCATATCAGCTAATAGTTTTACTGAAGGACCCCAATAATCTTCAACCATTTTGCCACTAGGATCAGGTTTTCGATCAGCTTTACTGCCCTTCATAATACACACCTGTAAAATTTACATGTGTGCATTGTTCTAATAATGTGAAATAAATTAAGGGTATTACGGCCTCCATTACAAGTTTAACACCAGCTGGTGGATTTTTCATAGATTTTACGAGTGTTATATCGGCTGGTTTTAATGTATCTAAAGCTTCCACAGCAGCTTCTAATGCGGGTATTGCCTCTGCCAGATCAGATTCGCAATCGTCCTTTATTGCTTGTGCTGCAGCTGCAGCTTCATTCGCTAATGCTTCATCAGCTCCTACAATCTACAGAAAATTATTAATAAATACTACAGCAAGGTAAAACGGGGTGAAAAGGGACACTTCATATTTTACGCCCCCACTTGCAAATAGTCCGTATAATGAGATCAAGAGCCACTGTTTTCGCATAAATCGTCACTAGGAGAGTGCGTAACACAAAAGTACACGTTTCGGTTTAGCTCAGTGGTATGGGTCGTAATTCTTACTAAAAGCAGAAGACGTGTCACTCAACAATAAGCCTGTGATTCTTGCAGAAAAAGGTGTAATTTACAATATATCCGTAGAGACAAAACTTTATTATCGATGAATTCCTTTCATTGCGACCAGATTGTATAAAATTATTCTTATTCGTCATTTGATATAACATTGTTGACGGATTTTTGGAAGGCTAAAGTTTTGAGAATTGTGAGATAGTGTTTCGTTCCTATGTTGACTTAATTAGTGTAATTGTTTTTATTGTTGTGGTTATCATGGGTTTTTTTAAATTGTTGCCGTAATTTCTCACATTATACAGTGTTCGAATTAACTAAAAGTAAATTGGTTGTAAGTAAGGGTTTATTTGGTTTGCTGTAGTCGCAGCTGTTTGCACCTTAATCTAATGAAGATTATATAGAGTTACAATATGAGACCAGGCGTTTATGCTAAATTTGTGGTGTGGCGGGTTTGCTGTAGAAAAGGCATTCTCACCGAATTTGTTACAAAACCATTTAAAAATTCATCTGGTTAACTTCCAATATACATTATAATGCTGTATATGCACGTCATGTCACAGCCAATTTGTCTTTAAACTAATTTATCATGTACTACTCTAAGTTTTAAGCACGTTAATGTTTACCTAATTCACTGTCTGGATTTAAAGTACTTATCTTTTTTAATTGTGTATCTTTGTATTTATATTTATATAAACCTAAATGTTTCAATAACCCTTCCAGTTATCATTATCAGTAGTGATTAATTTTTTTAGAAACGTTTAAGATGTTAAAACAAATTTTTGAAATATGAAAATGGAAAACACAAACATAAACCTGCTATTAATGTAACAGTTTGAAAAACGTATAAAGCCAACTATGGAATACAATTTTAGTAAATAATAACTAGATCCTTAATAAATTAATTATTGAAGATGACAAATCAGAACACGCTCTAACGGTCGAAGGCTAACAGTGAAAATGTCATAATCTAAGAGCAAATTTAATCAAATTATGATGTAAGTGTCAAGTTGTGAAAAACAGAAATTGATAAAGACATGGAAACTTGACATTCATTCAAAATCCAGTCAAATCTAATAAAAAAAATAGCTTTGTTAATAAATGTAACTATTATTTTACAGTGAAAATGCAATGCAGTACGTTTTATGTAAATTATTCAACTACATATGTTAAATTACAGAGAGTGGTAATTTAACATACAAATGGTAAAGCATTTACTTCAAAGTCTAGGAAAAAAACAGAAAAACCAAAAGCTAAAAATTAAAATTAAGGCGTACCATTGTGCTTTTTTTTAATTATAAGGCACCAAAATTATTAGCGTATTTATATATCTCAATAGGTTCACGTTGTAAACAAACATAATAATTCTATATTATCAAATTGAATGTCATGATTTAAGTTATTTAAAACATGCTCAGCTACCACAGATTTCTCTGGTTGACCTATTCTACAAAACAAAATCAAAACTACGTTTTGTGGTTCCAGTTATACTTTTTCACATGAACAAGATAATTTATACACTCCGAAAAATGATAATGAGTTTGGAACATCTTTAGGTGGCCTCAAATGTTCCCTAATTTTTGTTGTAGATTTAAAAACAGTCCTAAAGTCATGGTTAATTAGGATTTTTCAATTCTATCTGTAACATTAGTTATAAACAGAAGACATTAAGCAGCGGTTTTCCTTTATGGTTATGTCTAGCAGGTGTAGTAACATTATTATCATTAAGTGAATATTCATTACTTTGTAAGGATTTTGTAAAATATGTATATTCATCTTCGAAAAATTCAGGATTGCATTGCTCGATCCACTAAAGATTTAATTACACCTTAAAAGATAGTGAACTATTAGTTTTAGATATTAATATGTCAAGAAATGGTAAACTTTCATTAGTTTCTTTATCCATAGTAAATTGAATGCTAAGATGTATACCATTAATTAATAAATCTTGTAGTGTTTCTCCTCCATGACTCCCAAAAAATGTATCATCTACATATTTATTCCAAACTAAAGCTTTTTTATGAAAATGTAAACTTTCACCATTATCATTATCATCGTAATAAAATACTTATCTTTTTTGGGGTTTTTTAATGATATTTTTTAAATTATACAATCTAAACGTTTCGATAACACTTACAGTTATCTTCGTCAGTAGTAATATTTGTTAAAAATTGTTAAAGATGTTGTAAACAATTTTGTCAAATTTGAAAAATTAAAACATAAACATAAGCCTGCTATTAATACAACAGTTTGAGAAACGTATAAAGCCAACTATAAAATTAAACTTTAGTAAAGAATAACTAGGTCATTAAAAATTAAATATTGTTAAACTGCCTTAAAGATGACAAATCAGAACACTCTCTACGGCGAAACCTAACAATGAAATTTGTCAGTCAAAAAACACATTTAACAAAATTTAATCGACTTATGATGTAAGTGTAAAGTTGTCAAAAAATTTCAATTTGAAAATGATAGAAGCATTCACAAATCCAAACATCACATCAAATAAAATAACCCAGTTAAATCTAACAAAGAGATATCTTTATCAATAAGTGGAAGCGTTATTAACAATGAAAAGCACAATGCAGAACGTTTTTGTAGTTTTTAATTTTAATTTAATTTCAACTACTTAAGTTAAATTATAGTGCTGTGGTAATTTAACATATAATTGGTAAAGCCTTTCCTTCAAGGTCTAGGAAAACACAGCAAAAAACTTAGACATACCAAAAGTTAAAATTAAAATCAAAATTAAGACGTACTATTATGCTTTTTTTTTATTATAAGATGCTAAAACCTATTTAAACGGAGATTTTCTTCTTGTCTATTAAAATTATTAGGGTGTTTATATATTTCAATAGTTTCACGTTGTAAACGAACATAATAATGAGTTTGTCTTGACAATATTGTCCATATTGTCAAATTGAATGTCATGATTTAGATTATTCAGGGCATGGTCAGCCACAGCAGACCTCTCTGGTTGACCCAATCTACAAAATCTCATATGTTCATTGCGTCTTGTATCAAAGCTACGTTTTGTGGTTCCGATATATACTTTTCCACATGAACAAGATAACTTATACACTCCGGAAGATGAAAAAGGGTTTGACACATCTTTAGGTGATCTTAAATGTTCTTTAATTTTTCTTGTAGGTTTAAAAATAGTCCTAATGCCATATTTAATTAGGATTTTTTCAATTCTATTTGTAATATTACCTATAAAAGGAAGAAAAGCAGTGCGAACATTAAGAACTGGTTTTTCTTTAAGGTTACTCCTAGAAGGTGTAATAACATTATTAATATCTGTAATTGAATATCCATTATCTTGTAAGGATTTTCTTAAATATTTATATTCATCCTTCAAAAATACAGGGTCACAAATTCGTTTTACTCGATCTACTAAAGATTTAATGACACCAATTTTTTGACGTGGATGGTGGTTGGATAATTTATGAAGCTATCTATCAGTGTGTGTCGGCTTTCTGTTAACCTTAAAAGATAGTGAATTATTATTTTTAGATATTAATTTGTCAAGAAATGGTAAACTTCCATTAGTTTCTTTTTCCATGGTAAATTGAATACTAGGATGTATACCATTTATAAAAACCAAAAACTCATGCAGTGCTTCTTCTCCATGTCTCCAAATAAAAAATGTGTCATCTACATATCTATACCAAACTGAAGGTTTTTTAGGTGTATTTTGTAATGCTAATGTTTCAAATTTTTCCATATAAAAATTAGCTATAACAGGACTAAGGGGACTACCCATTGCTACACCTTCAATCTGTTCATAATATTTACTATTCCACTGAAAATAAGTTGTAGTAAGATAGTGCTGAAAAAGAATGGTTATGTCCTTTGCAAAAAGATGATCAATGTATTCAATAGTTTCTTTTAGAGGCAGTTTTGTAAAATTTGAAACAACATCAAAACTAACCATTATACCACCCTCTTCAATTTGGAAACTATGCATTTTTTCAACAAAGTCGGCATAATTTTTAATGTAATGGGGTGTTTTTCCTATATGAGGTTGTAATAAAAATGTAAGATGTTTTGCAAGGCTATATGTAGGAGAACCAATTGCACTAACAATAGGCCTTAAAGGAATATTAGGTTTATGAATTTTTGGTAAACCATATAGTTTTGGTGAAATAGCTTCAGAGTTAGATAGTTTCTTTTTTATTTCTTCAGGAATAGATGATAGTTTAATCAGCTCTTTAGTTTTTAAAATAAACTTTTTCTTTTGTTCATGTGGAAAAGTATACATCGGAACCACAAAACGTAGCTTTGATACAAGACGCAAAGAACATATGAGATTTTGTAGATAAGGTCAACCAGAGAGGTCTGCTGTGGCTGATCATGCCCTGAATAATCTAAACCAGGACATTCAATTTGACAGTATGGAAATATTGTCAAGATAAACTCATTATTATGTCCGTTTACAACGTGAAGCTATTGAAATATATAAACACCCTAATAATTTTAATAAACAAGGAGAAAATCTCCGTTTAAATAGGTTTTGGCATCTTATAATAAAAAAAAGCATAATGATACGTCTTAATTTTGATTTTAATTTTAACTTTTGGTATGTCTAGGTTTTTTGCTGTGTTTTTCCTAGACCTTGAAGTAAATACGTTACCAATTATATGTTAAATTACCACAGCACTATAATTTAACATAAGTAGTTGAAATTAAATTAAAATTAAAAACTACAAAAAACGTTCTGCATTGTGCTTTTCATTGTTAATAACACTTCCACTTATTGATAAAGATATCTCTTTGTTAGATTTAACTGGGTTATTTTATTTGATGTGATGTTTGGATTTGTGAATGCTTCTATCATTTTCAAATTGAAATTTTTTCACAACTTCACACTTACATCATAACTCGATTAAATTTTGTTAAATGTGTTTTTTGGCTGACAAATTTCATTGTTAGCTTTCGCCGTAGAGAGTGTTCTAATTTGTCATCTTTAAGGCAGTTTAACAATATTTAATTTTTAATGATCTAGTTATTCTTTACTAAAATTTAATTTGATAGTTGTCTTTATACGTTTCTCAAACTGTTATATTAATAGCAGGCTTATGTTTATGTTTTAATTTTTCAAATTTGACAAAACTGTTTACAACATCTTTAACAATTTTTAACAAATATTACTACTGACGAAGATAACTGTAAGTGTTATCGAAATGTTTAGATTGTATAATTTAAAAAACACCATTAAAAAACCCCAAAAAAGTTAAGTATTTTATTAAAGCTTTTTTAGATACATTTTGTAACCTTAATCATTCAAATTTTTGCATGCAAAAATTAGTTATAATAGGACTAAGAGGGCTACCCATTGCTACGCGACCAAGCTGTTCGTGTAATTTATTACTCCACTGAAAATAAGTCGTAGTAAGATGGTGCTGAAAAAGAATTGTTATATCTTTTGCAAAAATATGATCAATACATTCAATAGTTTTTATTGAGGGACTTTTCTAAAAAGTGAAACAACATCAAAGCTGACCATTATACCACCCTCTTCGATTTTGAAATTATGTGTTTTTTCAATGAAGTCGGCAGAATTTTTAATATAATGACTTATCGTGAATTTCCAAAAAATTCTACAAAAAAGTTTCTTTTGAAAACCAAAAGACTTATGAAAATATCATCTATTTCGGAAGAAATAAAAAAGAAACTAACTAACTTTGAAGCTCTTTCACCAAAAGTATAAAATCTACCAAAAATCCATAAACCCAATGTTCCTATTAGGCCTATTGTTAGTACAATTGGTTCTCCTACATACAATCTTGCCAATCGTGTTATATTTCTATTACAACTTCATATAGGTATTATATTAAAAATTATGTCGACTTCATTGAAAAAATACATAATTTCAAAATCGAAGAGGGTGATATAAATGGTCAGTTTTGATGTTGTTTCACTTTTTACAAAAGTCCCTCTAAAATAAGCTATTGAATATATTGTCCCTTTTCAGCGCTGTCTTACTACGACTTATTTTCAGTGGAATAATAAATTCTATGAACAGCTTGATGGCGTAAAAATGGCTATCCCCTTAGTCGTGTTAGAGCTAATTTTTACATAGAAAAATTTGAAACATTAGGGTCACAAAACCTTTAGTCTGGAATGGATATCCAGATTACACATTTGTTACTTGGAGACGTTGAGGAAAAGCACTACATGAATTTTTAAAGGTATACATCCTAGCATCCAGTTTACTATGAACTAATAATTTACTATCTTTTAAGTTTTACCGAAAGCCGATACACACTAATAGATGCCTTCATAAAACAAAACGAATTTGTGATCCTGAATTTTTGAAAGATGAACATAAATACTCAATAAATTCCTTACAAACTAATGCTATACTTAACCATAAAGAAAAACCAGTGCTTAATGTTGGTACTGCTTTTCTTGCTTTTATAACTAATGTTACAGATAAAATTGAATAAATCCTAATTAACCATGGGATCGGGATTGTTGTTAAACCTACAAGAAAATTAAAAACATTTAAGATCACCTAAAGATGTTTAAAACTCATTATCACCTTCCAGAGTGTATAAGTTATGTTGTTCATATGGAAAAGTATACATTGGACCACCAAACGTAGCTTTGATACAAGACGTAAAAAACCAATGAGATTTTATAGATTAGGTTAACCAAAGAAATCTACGCTGGCTGAGCATACTTTAAACAATTTAAATCATGACATTCAATTTGATAATATGGAAATATCGTCAAGACAAATTCATTATTATGTTCGTTTAATAACTTTAATAGGCAAGAAGAAAATCTGCGTTTAAATAATTAAAAAAGGTACAATGGTACATTTTAATTTTAATTTTAGCTTTTGATATGTCTAGGTTTTTTGCTGTTTTTCCCTAGACGTTGATGTAAATTACCATAGCACCATAATTTAACATATTTGGTTGAAATTAAAATTAAATTCAAATTAAAAATTATAAAAACGTAATACATTATGTTTTCACTGTAAAATAACGGTTACATTCATTAACAAAGCTATTTCGTTATTAGATTTGAGAGGATTTTTAATTCAAGTCAAGTGAAGTTTCTATTTGTGATTGATTTTATCAATTACAAATTAAAGTTTTCACAACTTTACATTTAAGTACATCATAGTTTGATTAAAAATTTTATTAGACTTGCTCTTCGCTTATGACATTTTTCACTGTTAGCCTTCGACCGTTAGAGTGTTCTGATCTTCAAGGCAGTTTAACAATGTTTAATTTATTAAGGATCTAGTTATTTTTACTAAATTTGTATTCCGTCATCTTTATACGTTTATCAAACTGTTATATTAATAGCAGGTTTATGTTTGCGTTTTCAATTTTCATATTTCAAAAAATTGTTTTAGCATCTTAAACATTTCTGAAGGACTTTGCTACTACTGAGGATGATAAGTGAAAAGTTATGGAAACATTTAGATTTGTATAAATATAAATTCAAAAATTAAAAAACTCAAAAAGGCTAAATATTCTAACATGTGTAATAATGGTAGAAGTTTACATTTTCACTGTTTTGATTCATTCATATTATTTATACCAAGTGTTTCTAGATCTCGGCCATACATGATATGGTTTTTTCAAGTTGTTCAACTGTGCAATTGCATTTTTGAAAAGTTTTCTTGTCTGTCGCAAGTTTTAAATCGTATCGCATGTTATGGGTTGTCTGTAACAGCACATAATAAATAGCAAACTGAATTATCACTCTCAAGCGGGGTCTTTGATCTTTACAAGTATTAAACCTATAAAATTTGCAACGTTACCAAAGACATAAATCATAACCTAAAAACGTACGTAATGTGAGAAACTTCCAAAAGTCGAATTACAATACAGTCACATTTACATTAGCAAAAACTGTAATTGGCCGTATTAGAGAGCTGATAAATTAAATAATGCACAATTTTGCACCCTGAAAACGGTGTGCCATTGGTTATTATATATTTTTTTATTTTGAAAGTATATAAAAAAGTATTAGTTTGTTATTTTAATTATGTAACTTTTTAATATTTGAAGCAATGAATTTTTTTAGTTTTCCGATCCCCGCCACTGGTTGGATTTTGCTAATTAACGAACTTGACCTATTTTATGGCAAAGAATTTTTGTGCCAAATTTTATATCGAGAACTTTAATGGTTCAAAAGATATCCCGCGCGCGCGGAATATCTTTATCTACACACACGCGCACGCACACCCGCGCGCGCACGCACACACACACACACACATTTTTCTAAAAATGGCTTTTTTATCGATAACTTTAATGATTCAAAGATATCGCGCACACTCGCACACAGACACACAATCAAACACGAAATTGTTTTTTCTAAAAATATGTTTTTCGTTTTGGTTAGGCCACAAAACCTTGACATATGTAAAAAAAGGTGTTTGAAAATTAAAACCGATTACATAACTTTCTCTTTACACGTACGTATATAAGAAAGCAAAAGTACACGGTTTAGCTTTGAACAGGTTTTTTCCCAGCTACAGTATTCCCCCACACCATGCGGCTACCTAACCTTCCGCCAGGTTGCTATGATGATTAACAGTCACTTCCAAGCACCGTGTCACATGTTGCATTAATTTTTTTATTCGCTCGCACGATTTGTGTACACTGTAGCGACTAACCATGTAAGTAAATTTGGCTTCTTGTTGCTAATATACGATGTACAGCATTCAATGTTCCTAGCATAGAATACAACATTATGTTTCAACATAATCACCTTGAACGTGAAGACACTTATTCCACCTATATTGAAGCATAGCAACACCTTCCTTAAGAAACTGTTGTGTCCTGCACTTCTGCCATAACTGCTTCATCGCTCGCAAACTTTGTTCCCCGAAGACTCTCTTTTAGCTTTGGCAATAAATAAAAATCACAGGGAGCTAGGTCAGGGGAGTAGGGTGGATACAGCGTCATGAATTGCATTTATAGAAATAAAGCTCTTATGAACTGGGGCGTAGTTTTGATGAAAGAGAATTCCGGGAGACGGTTTTCCTCTTCTTTTTTCTTTAATGTAGTAACGAAGTTTTGTAACTAATGCTGCATAATATTGACCAGTGATTGTGTGGCCACGTTCCACAAATCTATTAGTAAAATTCCTTCGGCATCCCAAAAAAACTGTAGCCATTATCTTGCCCGCTGAAGCCTGTACACGAAATTTGGGTGGAGAAGGAGATCCTAGATGACGCCACTCCATACTTTGTTGTTTGCACTCGGGATCGCAGTCATCAACCCAAATTTCATCAACCGTAACATAGCGGTCGAGGAAATATTTAGGATTCGGGTTAAACAAAGCTAAATTGGCTATTGAAGAAGTGACTTTAAAACGATTTTGATCGAACGTCAACATTCGGGGTACCCATCTTACTCACACCTTATTATGCTCTAAATAGTTATTTATTATGGTTCCAATCGTACCATTTAAAAGGCCTGTTATCTCCACTACACATCTTGTTGTCAATCGACAATCTTCTCTGATCATGTCATTCACAAGGTCAATGTTTTCTTGACTACACGCAGAATGCGGCCGACCAGCACCTTTTGCATTTTCACACGTTGTTCTGCCACATTTGAACGCTTGAGACCCATCTTTACTATTTGAAAGGACGGAGCAGAATCTCCAAGCACGTCAACCATATTTGTATGAGTTTCTTTAGGTGTTACACCTTTCTTTTGTAGGTACTTGATGACAGCATGAAGCTCACTTTTTTTCCCAAAATCTTCGTGCAAGCACTACTTTCAACTTGTACAACTTTGACACTATTAAAGCTCCACTAACCAAATTTGGCAGTTTGTTTGTCAATAAAATAACAAAACAAGTGCGGTTACTAGGGGCAAGATATTTCAAAGCCATCTATGCAAGCGAGGGCGTAGCCAGGATTTATAACAGGGGGGCAAACCATGGTCCATGGTCGTTCAAAATGTAAAATTTTAGGATAAAAAGAAAGATTTTAATTATACTTAAATTAAACTAATAATAGATAACAAAAAAAATATGCAGAACAGAAAAATATGTATATTTTAGATTTAATTTTTTGTTTATTAAAATTTAAAAATTATTTAATTTATTTTTGCTCTTCCAGGGGGGGGGGGGCAGTTGCCCCTCCCTGCCCTTAGCTGGCTACGCCCATGTATGCAAGTGGCAACAAATAATGTACATCCCTCGTATATGCAATTTATAATGGTTTTTAGGTATTCAATTCCTATAAAAAAAAACAAAAAAGCTTCTTGAAAAAGAGTTGCAGGCCTTTGCTTGTGCTATTCAGGACAATTTCTCCGATAACGAAGAAGAGATCAGAGAATTAGCTGAATTGTTCTTCTTAGAAAAAAATAAAAGTAAATGGAGCAAACTTCCTATAACAAGTAAATTTTCAAAAACCCGTGCAAGGAACATCGTGAAAGTTTCCTCTTATCCACTGATCACTACAGAAGATGTTATTGTCGAGAAAACTGCATTTCTGAAATTTATTACTATTGACATGATTGAATAAATAGGCGATTGTACAAACATCTACATTAGAACAATACAGGATCACTACAAGAGAACGAGACGCGAAATAGACTAGAAAAGAAGAAATAATGGCCCAAATTGGAGTTTTGTTGCTTACCAGAATAAAGAAACATAACTATACACATTTTATTGATCCATGGTGTACGGACGGAACAGGTAGCGAAATTTGCCGAAGTTGTATAAGTTATAAACGTTTCTTAACTTTACTTACCGCAATAAGAATTAATAATATAGCTGACAGACCTGAAAGAAGACGTAACAATAAGATGGTAAATCCGTTTTGAGGAAGATGCAGCTTCGTCCAATACATTCCAAACAAACCGGCAAAATATGGTTTAAAAATGTTTGGTCTGCTACTCCAAGACATTTAATGTTAATAATTTAGAACTGTATTGCGGAAACCAAGTACCCCGACTGAAGTTATAAAAAGGTTAACTGGACATCTAATGAAAAAATACTTGTGTTAACTAGTTAACCAGTTACCCATAAGCCACAGAACTATTACAATATACAACTACATTAGTTGGGACCACGAGAAAGAATATAGCACAGATACCACCCGAACTTTTGCCTTTCTAGACAAAACCATATCCATCCTCTATTTTTGCCCTTCAAGATGACGTGACTTTGGTTTCTTACAGCGGAAAAAAGAATAAAGCCTTAATTGCATTGTCCGTCATGTATAGCGGCGACACTGTAAATTCGGAGAGTCAAAATCCAGATATTGTTCTATTCTATAATTCTACTCAAGGCGGTGTAGACACTGTAGATCAGATGTGCAGCAACTACAAAGGAAGATCCGAAGGTGACCTCTAGCTGTGTTCTTTCAGTTGATCAATATATCGGGGTTGAATTCAAATATAATTTATAACAGCTTATATCCTGAACATCTTAAGACGAGACGACGCATTTTCCTAAAACGACCTGCGGTTTCACCAACACCATATTTTAAGATAAGGCCGGAAGTAGGGATGTGTAAAACACTTTTTGACAAAATACAGAAGTGATCAACAAAATCAGAATCAAGAACCTCGGGAAAAAACAAGAAGGAGGTGTCGCTTGCGCGATTGGAAAAAGAGTAGGGTGCGGTACCTGTATGACGATGGCATGCAAGGAACACCCCAACGGTTCACAAATGCCTAAATTGTGTAACCAACGTCCATAGTTAGGACTCTTTTATGTTTAGTTTAGTTATTAAATTCTATGTTTAGGATGTAAGACATATTCTGTTTTGTTACAACATAATTTTTAACTTTTGTTCATTGTTATGACTAAATTATAAAATAATTGAAAACGTCAACGATTTCACATTTCAAAATATTACTTATCAAACGCGATCGTCGTAATTACAACCTCAAGGTAAAATGCGTGTGGTTAATTTAATTTCAATTTCGATTTCAATGTGAGACTGTGGAAATGAATTATTTTTGGCTTTTGTTATGCATGTATATTTATATTATTATTTGCCGTTGGAGGTAAATGAATCGTTTATGGTTCATTTTTATGCAGTTCTGATAACTGGTAAGAAAATTTCGGTTCGTCTTGCTGACTTAACTAGTTAAGTCATTATTAGGCATCGTGATATTGAGATTTCCTCTATTTTAGAGATAAGACTGTTTATCGACCACTGTAATTGCGGGTTTTCAAATCTTAACTAAAAGAATATCGAGTTAAGATTTTGTTAAAGCCGGGTTTGTTTGCAGCGGTAAGATATCGTCGAATAAATATTGTACGTAACGGACCGAGAAAATTTTCTTATGGTAATACACATTTTCAAATCGCGATAGAAAGGATAATTAATGGGTCAAGTATCTTGGTAATAAGTCGTAATTTGATAATGTTTTCGGGATGTTTTATTTTATGTATTTTATTTGAATGTATGAAACTGATATTTGAGTAAGGGTTGAAAAGAAAAGGAAAAACATATGTTGGGGTAGATAACAGGTGTCCGTTTGAAACTGCTTTTACCGAAGGAGCGTAACGAATCGTTGGAAATTTCTATACGCGCATTCTTGGTGTAAAAACATCACCAGTTTAATAATTAATTACGTCAGAACGTACCACAAATCAAAAGACATCTTTGTTAGTTATTAGGAAATTCGAGACCAAGTTTTGTTACGAACGAATGCATATTTTAAAAATTAATATTTCTTTTTGTAATAAATATGGAAATATTCGCACGTAATATTTCTTGTTTTTTTATAACTTTTAAAAACGGGGGTTAATTTGGGGAGTAAGGATAGTGGGTGGCAGTAAAGTTTCGATTCGGGTCGGATAGATCTGATTATTTAATTAAAAACCCTCACTGTAAATTGGCTATAAATATTTTAATAAAACTAAAACCGCGAATTTGGTTTTTTTCTTTTCTGCGTCTTAACAATATATCTATAAATAATAGTTATCGTCTTGGATTTAAACGGCGTATCTTAACCCGTCAAATATTGGTTTATAAGTGATTAATTAAAGGATTATATTCAAACATAGTAGGTATTCTAATGTAAATTAAGCTCGCAGCAAACAGTTCAACAAACCTATTAAAAATCAATCATTGCCTTACAAGAAGTATCTGTTTAATTACGCACGCAGGCTCATTAAATTGAAATTTGTTAAAATAAAAGGAGTCCGCTTCAGACAGTATCGTGCCCCTCACGCAGTACTTGTATGAGTTGGCATTGTTGACTGTTTACTAATGTTTTCGCACGTGTAAGTAGTAAGGCGTGAACAAACGTGGTACGATGAATCACGGTTAAATTGTTATAAATAATACCACCTTAAATTCCATCTTTACTGTTAAACAAACCCGTTTTTATAGTTTTGTATAGATAAATGTGTAAGCTGAGAAAGGGATGCTGTATTTTCTAACGCAGTCACTCAAGCTTGTGTACCGGTGACTTTATTATGATTTATTTGCACCTTACTCTTGCAAAGCTTTGTTTTAATGAGCTTTTCAAGTGTCTTTGATTCAGTCTGCTTATTTAAAATTGTTTGTCAATGAACTAATTGCTTTCTCATATACATACGTATAAGGTGAGAGCTAAGTAATCGATTTTAATTTTCAAACACCTTTTTTTTACATATCTCGGGGTTTTGTGGCCTAAACAAAACGAAATACATATTTTTAGAAAAAACAATTTCGTGTCTGATTGTGTGCCTGTGTGTGAATGTGAGCAATATCTTTGAATCATTAAAGTTGTCGATAAAAAAGCTATTTTTAGAAAAAAAATATAGTCTGTGTCTGTGTGTGTGCGGGATATCTTTTGAACCATTAAAGCTATCGATATGAAATTTGGTACAAAAATTCTTTGCCATAAAATCTAGGTAAAGTTCGTTAATGAGCAAAATCCAACCAGTGGGGATCAGAAAAGTAAAAAAAATCATTGCTTCAAATTTTAAAAAGTTACATAATTAAAATAACAAACTAATACTTTATTATAAGTTTTTGTTATGAACGAATAATAATTTAATATTAGTCAAGTTGCTTTGGTATGTGCGAATCCTTGCGATATTGCAGGCTCACATTCCATTAATATGAGTAATTTGATTGTAATCTCATTATATTTAGAATTGACATCCGTTCTACGTACATAAAGACAAAATTTAGATCGATTGGGGCTTAAACCTTGATGGCGCAGTTGGTTAGCGCGGTATTCTAGCAAAGTACAGGTCGTAGGTTCAAATCCTACTCGAGGTAAACTTTTTATTTATGTATAAAATTAATAATAATTTTTAAACTAATACTTTTTTATATAATTTCAAAATAGAAAAAAAAATAATAACCAGTGGCGCATCATTTTTAGAGTGCCAAATTGTGCATCGAGCATTGGGGGTTTTTAAGATCCCTAAGAATAAATCATGTCAAAATTAAACATTTCAAAATGGGGGATCAAAAATGGGGAATTATCGTGTTTAAAAACCGATATGACTCAAATTCAGGTATTGTAGGCTTTGAAGTTAATTATTTACATATATGAGAAAGTATTATGGCAGATAATTTGGAAACGGTTTTTTTCTTTATATGTAATTTATTGTAATTGTACGTGTGTTTTGTGCTTTTATTATTCACTATACAATTGTGTATGTGTAAATTCCTTGCCTATTTTTTTTTCTTGCCTAAGTGTAGTTAAACTGTATTGCAGTTACCTTATTTTGTCTCTTCAATTTTACTGTTTGTTGTATTTTATATGTACCGTAATCTGCCTTATTATTTTCTTATTTACTTAAAGACCGGCATGATTGGTTGTATACTGCTACACGTTTGGTGTTACAATTTTTTATTCTTATTTATTTACAACACAATTGTGGGTGTGATTTCATCGTTTTTTTTTTGTTTATGTGTAGCTAAACTATTTATGATTTTTTTTTGTTTCTTAATGTTATAATTTTGTACGCACTTTAACCTGATCTAATGGAGTTTTGTTATATATTTAGCCTTTCTTTGTCTTCTCGGTCTGTGATTTATTCATGTACTTGTGCAATTACTTATTTATGAATAAATTGGGTTTTCATGGTGGTTCTTTTCCAACTTAGTAAATTACCGGGTTGAATCATTATCGCGCAAAGCTCGTTAACACGGCTTAGCTGCCACTAGGCGGCAAATTTTTTTGATCAGATTTGAGGTTTGCGAGTAATTAAATGTAAGACTTGTAAATAAATTCTAATGTTTTAATTATTGCTAGGAAAGTCAATGTAAGGCAAGCAATTAATTTGAGTAATAGTAGCGTTATTGTCAGTAAAGTCAACATCCCTTAGAGGTTGTTTTGTTCTTGAATTCGTATTATTACGAATAAGTTCAAATTAAACTTTTAAACGTGGGTACCTTGGGACACTACAATATTTTCATCGAATTTGGCATTTCAGCGCATTAAAACGAATTTTTTATTGGTTGGTTAAGTAACGGATTGGCTCTTCTTTAGTTAGTCGATGTTTAGGGCTTGTGGTTAAAAGTATGTAGTCGTGTGTTAGAGTAGTGTGTTATCGTCCTGTTCCTGTAAGAAAATTAAATAGTACAGGCTAAATGATTATGGTTTTGCGTAAGCAGATATTCTATATTATATGGGTTAGTTCAGTAAAATATATGAATTAAATACGCAAAACCTCTCTCAAAGAATTTTATTTCTGGTTTTACCGTTATTAGGGAAAATAATTTTTAGTGTTAAATTTGTAGTTTAAATTTCCCTCTCCGATATTATAATTTTGATTTCAGGGTTGTTTTTATTATGATTGAGTTTAGATTTTTCACTTTTTGTTGTACTGTGCGATAAATCGGAGCTGGATGTCCCTAACCTACCGTAATATTTTTTTTTTGCCTCTGTCGAAAACGAAATTGTTATCTCGTTGCGTCAGCTGTCACATGTTTATTGGAGATTGTGAGTATTTTCGCTTGTATACCTTACGTATGTGGTGCCTTGACTTGACACGAAATAGTCTGTGAACATAGTTTTATTTTTGTTGAGTATGCGTTATTTTTTAATATTTATTGTAGGTCTTTTTATTATATGAAATGTTTAAACCCGAAATCCTAAAACACAACGAATACGTTTTAGGTAATCTTTAGTAGCAAATTGCATGCCCAGTTGTACAATTTATTCAGATATTTTAAGTCAAATTTATTATCGTGTTTTCCAAATGGCCATAATATTTAATTTAACAACAGTCTTGCGCGAATACAAGACTAACTCTTCCCTTGTAAAAATCTCTTGTACAGGGTGTCCCATGGCTTTTGACAGTCCAATATCTCGAAAACTGTTCAAAGTATGAAATTTGACAGTTATAGACTGTCGAAAATGATGCTGATATTCACTTCCGTCACGGAAAGCGGCATTTTCGCTATTGTATCTCTACGCGGAAATTTGTTGGAAACAGTCTCGCGCGAATACAATACTAACTCTTCCTTATGAAAACCTTGCCTTCGCGTACTTTTTTCAAAATATTCAATAAGAAAATTTTAAACAGGTAACATGACTTTCCATGGCTAAATTCCTGTCCATCTCGTAAAGTGGTATTTTCCCCATGAATAATTTTTAAAACTGATATGAAACTTTGATCTGATAATTTATATGAAATGTACAAACCCGATCGAATCGATTAATAAATGAATTTTTTCTTGTAATTTCCTATTAGAAACTTGAATCTCAACATTTCTTTCCAATAGTTTCACGGAAATAAATTGCAAGCCAAAAGTTACACGTAAAATTAATATGTAATTTTTATTAAATAAAATGTGGCCTAACAAATGCATATTAGTTTATTCAAATCCTTAATAACTCTTATCAAATTTATCAATATTTTCGTAGACAAGTGCTGTCTCCATTTTAAGATTTTAACTAATATTTATATCAAGTAGCAGCTCATTACCTTTTATGATTTACAATTCTGCCTTACGCAAATAATTAGAAATGTTCAAGACGTTGTTCCGTTAGAAATTTAAATACGGTTGGCACCTTAGTATGCTGGCTTCCCATGGCGCGTGATAACGCAGCCGAGCCGCGCCAGCCCGAGCCAATACGCCGTGGGAAGGGCGCGTTCTGGCTCGCGGAAAGCTCCCATTCTAGGCCAGTCATATTAAGGTTTTCCCTGGAAGTAATAGTCTTAAAGGGGATACTTTGCATACGTGTAGTACTAATACCCAGTAACAACATATTAAAAAATCAACACTCGTGCATGCCATGCTACGGCCGCCATCTTGGAAAATGGCGGCTGTTTTCATGTTTTTGATCATATCTCGCTAACCGTTGGAATTAGAAAAAAAAATTCAAATAAAAGTTAAAGAGCATAAAAAGGTACTAGTTTTCATTCCTAACAACTTTTCTTTTATCTCTGACGGTTTTCGAGAAAAATATATTTGTAGTATTGTTAATTTTTGTAAGTTAATCACTAATACATGTAGGGCATAGAATTCTTTATTTACATAATGGGTATAATATATTATTTATATTATTCCTCTTCTTCAGTCTCTGGTGCATCTATTTCCACGTCTGCCGAGTTTTCACATGTCAGTCTCTCACATTTACCACACATAACTGAACATAGCAGACCTGCTCGTTTACACTCACAATTAACATGGCAATTCTTACAATTGCATGAAATTAAATTAATGATTTTCTCTGGTGCTGGCGGAAGAGTTGTTAGTGTAGGTTGTAATAAGTTGCTAACCAAGCTCCATCCCCACTAACAAGGGTCCAAATCATTTCCAAGCCACGTTTGCACTTGGTGATATATACGAAAAGTGTTGGGCAGCAGCATCTGATGTGGGAGGTAGAGCAGCTAAATCAAAATTAGTTTGTTTTTCGCAGTATGTTGGTGGTACATATAAAATCTGTGCTCATCCAATGTTTTATATTTTGAGTACCCATACAAAGCATTGATAAAATTCTCTCCTGCTACTGCAACTTGGTTTTTGGTTGCATCTTTGTTATTGAAAACACGTACTACATTTCTAAGCCACTCTTGTTTTTTCAATAGATTTAGCGACTTTACCTTCCCTTTTCTGAAAAGAGAGGAAGTGGTATCACATCCCGACATTGCGTGACAAAATATAACTACATTTTTGACTTGATGATGGATCTCGTTGTTTAGACATATTGAACATACTTTCTCTTTTACAACCAGATACAGGTCTCAATAACCAAATGTTTTCAGTAGTAGATCTAGCTGTTAGTAGGACTAAAATGTCTGTATCCTTAGTGACAACAACTACTTTATCGATGTCTGTGGCGCATTGCAGAGCTACTGTAGTTATCAATACGTCAGCATCATGTGTTACTTGATGTATTTCGTTTCCATTTGAGGCGAGATGGATGGAAAGCAAAGTGGTGAGGTTTTGCTTATTTTTAGAATTAGATAAGAAGACACACTGGGTATGAGTAACGTTATTATATTCATTACACTGAACTTCAGGTATATGTTTTCTGTATCGTTGCATGTGTGCTTCTCCTTTAGTTGTTGGGGAGTCTGGTTAGCCGTCAAAGATGATAACAGCATGTTTGCCAAAGTGTGTGTTTACGTATGACTTGTAAGCGTATACTACATCGCCATATGTAGCTGGTCTAGGCCACAGTACACAGTGTAATAGGTGTCCTCCATCAACGACATAAATGCAATCCTCTGGAATAACACATTGCTCCTCGTGTTGAAAAGCAGTCACCAGGGAAGATTTTGTTCCTTTCCGTATAGTTGATTCAGTGAACAGGGCAGTAGGTCTTGGTGGCAGTTCATATTTAAAATAATCTTTCAGATCTTCCAGAGGGCTATGTAAGCAAACGATTCTGTTAAATAACTGTTGAACATTGATGGGAACTACTTTTCCTCTAACTTTTACTGATGAAGTGAGAGATGCTAATGATATTACTCTTGAGTTTCTAGGAAGAACTACATCAGCAAATGTTTTGTCCATTCATTTTTCCATGGTCTCTTTGCCCTTCTCAACAGCGAGATCACATGACACAGTACTGTCTCCGACAACACCTGAAGAAATTCTGATGAGGTTGCCTGATGCTTCAAAAGGGTTATTTTGTTTCATCAAAGTCATAAATGTGTCTGTGGGCTTTGCGTCTCGCTTCATGCTGCTATCTCTTAAATCTTTGTGCAGCTCCGTTAGTCATAGGAGAAATGCCTGCAAAATCTTCAACTGAGGTAGCAATATCAGTTGAGATAGGAGCACACATAACCCGTCTCAGTAGGGTGTCTTCATTAAAACAGCGACCTCGGGTCAATCCTCCTACCGTTTTCATTGACCTCATTAACATTTGTTCAATGTTCATGTCGGTCCAGACGCCTGACCATTCTTTGTCTTGACGCCTAATCGTAAAACAACCATCAGTAGTAAACTTCTCAAAGTCATCTGGATACATTACTTGTTGAAGATTTGTCATTTGCCGTAAATCTAATTGAGCGGACTTTGCATATAGTATATGGCCAGCAGCATGGAACAAAGGCTACATCTCAGTAACTGTTGCAAGGTGCAACGTCCAGTTTCCTGTTTTCTCAGCTCGGAAAAAGTTTAAGATCAGCATGCTGAGCTTGAGATACATCACCCACAGTTTAGCGGTTCTACCTTTGGACTCTACCACCATACACTTATTTTGAAAATTTGATAGGAACTCTTGTAATTCATTGCTTCCTGTAACGTCGCTACAATTCACTTCACGGGAGAACAACTTCAAACGGAGCGTCGTCACTTCTTTATTCACACTTGTAACGCCAGGATCAATGATAAGGTGGATTAAAACCACAGTCGTAAGAATATGTGCTCGAACGGCACGTGAGAAAGATTGAGCGCTTATCATGTTGGGAATTGAATTTTTAGCATAAACTGTCTCCCACAGTTGCTCAATTCCACTCCCTTTCGTTATGTAGCCAATTGATCCAAGAAAAGAGAATGATATATGACATCCACTAAGCCTCACAATTACAAAGTTTACTGGATTATTCTTCTCAACAGACAAAACTATTTCACAGCACTTCATGTATAGTGGCTGATCCAAGGTTACTATGCAAGACAATCCTCGCTTTCTGCTTTGCTCTGCTTCGAAACACAAGCCTGAATACAAAGTTGATATGTTTGAAGGATTCTGGTTTATGAAAGGAAGAGGTATTGTCTTTGATAGTTGTTTTTCAGATTGCGCCATTGCTGATTGCATGTATCGATTCCAGAATGACTGTGGTGTTTCATTATTGATGTAAGCAGCTGTCCAAAACAGGTCAAGGGATGTACCTCTTTTAAGGTCATTTGAAGTCTCTTCAGAAAGAGTAACAGATGTCCAAATGATATTTTCATTCCAGATAAATTAACGAGTGGTTTGTAACTCCTTAAAGGTATCTGATTTGCCTTACTGTTGATTTTAGTTGAAGTATCACGAGGAAAAGTAGACGGCACG
Organism: Vesta saturnalis; assembly: GCA_036346205.1. Classification (NCBI taxonomy): domain Eukaryota; kingdom Metazoa; phylum Arthropoda; class Insecta; order Coleoptera; family Lampyridae; genus Vesta; species Vesta saturnalis. The sequence goes on from JARFJB010000682.1 coordinate 2,254,651, forward strand.
ATCACTTTATTTAAAGGGGAAACGCACTGCACTTTATACCTCCTAGAGAATGGAATGTTCCCAAACCAGTTAAAATGCGAATATTGAAATCAGCGTTATCGAACACATACTGAATAAATGCTGAATCTTCAATGACCGGAGCTGTATGTGCAGTAGCACAATTCAAGTACGTAGTTGCCTCAGCGTAAGAAGAACACACACCAATTGAATGGAAGAAGTCTATCAAGTTTTTAGATCCATACTTCCTGTGGAGATATACTGATATAGCAACATGAATTGTGGATTGAAATGACCGTGGTCTGCAAGCTGCTACAATTGCGTGATTTATTGTAATTTGTCTCCTAAGCAGGCTAATTGGACACTTTGCGCTTTTTAGCTTTGTTGTATTCTCAGTAAAACACTTAAGTGTCTCTGGGATCACACTTTGGCCTTCTTCTTCCATGTTAGTAAAGGAGGAGTATTCATTTAGACTGTAGAATCTTCCACATATATCATCTCTGATTATGGCCGCAGCAGCTCTCACAATTCGTAATTTCTCATCCGCTGGATTGGGCTCTATTTCATAATGCCACTTTTCAGATAAATATTTCTCCGCAGTACCAGTAAACGTGAAAATGCATGATTTATTTGGTAAAGTCGTACATAACACTTCCATAACGTTGCTTTATCAGGTCTTTTATATATTTATCAGAGTACAACTGGTCTTCATTCTCAGAAATCTGCAACATAATATTTTTTAGTTCAATAGGCGTGTACTGGCCATCATCGTTTTCCTCTAAGACAGAGCAAAGCCTATCGAATACACTTGCACAAGTTTGAATCTTGGGCCGCCCTAATTCATTTGATTTTGTGACTTTCTTGAAAGAAGTCCAACACTCTTGATGATAACACGCTTCAGCCGCAATTAAATCACTTGATGTGCTTATTCGTCGTTTCACTTAATAGCCCCATTCATCTTGACGCTCAACACAGTACCTGCTCACATGTACACACATACCATGAGTTGTAACTCTGCTTGTCACACGTCGTCTGCTCTTTGGTAGATTGGTATATGGTTGATGTACTTCTTCTGCACAAAATAAACATTGTGTTTTGAAACTGAACTTAACGACATTACTTCGTAAAGTACATGGGCCAGCTTCTTGTTCAACTACTCTTGCAAGTTCCCGCTTCCGTGCCCTGATATTTTGCTTGGCAGTGTAATTCTTTCGACAATTGACATGAACTGTAATTTGCGTACTTAATGACAACAGTATATGAATGTCATCATTTTTTTCCTTACTAGCTTCAATTAAAGAACTTAGTTCACTTCAACGATTTCACCTCTAGTAAACTACACTTGCGTATAACACAGCTGTCCTCTGTCATTATGTATTTTAATTGTTCAATCACATTACCTAAAGCAAATAAACATTATTACTTTCTAAAATTCATACATAACATGAGTTCTTAACAAATATAAAACTAAAAAATAATATACGAAATTAAAAAGATGTTGCTAAATATCTCTCGTTAGACGTATTGTTAATGCATTTCTTCAGACATTTGTCGTGGAATTTTCGTTTACTTTTTAGTCATACGAGAAAAAAGTAAAAACGGATATGTACTATAGTGAAAGTCACACTGAGAATGCAGTGTGGAATCTTATGGAGCACACCGTTGCCAGTTGTCGTTATGCTAGGATCGGTTAAACCTCAAGTCCGGTCTCAGGCAAATTTCGGACAACCGGCAACACAGTGTGCCGGCCTCCCATTACAAATACATTGCCTATACCCCGCCCACTGCATTCTCGGTATGACTCGCGCTATAAAAACGTTATTTTCATGGTTTCTATTTCTTCCTGTTTTTCCCGAAAACCGTCAAAGATAGGACAAAAGTTGTAGGGGATGAAAAGTAGTATCTTTAACTTTTTAATTCCAACGGTTAGCGAAATATAATCAAAAACATGAAAAACAGCCGCCATTTTCCAAGATGGCACGAGCATGCACGAGTGTTGATTTTTGAAATGTTGTTACTGGGTACTAGTACTACGCGTATGCAAAGTATCCCCTCTAAGACCATTACTTCCAGGTAGAGGGTTTATTTGACTTAATATGATTCTTGTTGACTGATCTGACGTTTCAGAACCTTCCAACATGTGGACGAACGAAGCGATATTTCAATTTCTTAATTTTTACGAAAATGAAACAGTATTGTTGAACACGAAAAGTGCAAATCATCAAAACTTACCTTGATCGACTCTTATTGAACGATGATGTCCACCAGCGCCTTTTCTTTTTTTTTTGCTTTGTTGAGTAATATGACAGCGGATGCAGCAAGTATTTTCATCTTGCATCATTTACGATCAGCCATCGACATCGACTGAAAACTACTAAACCTCGCACACCGACGCGCCGTGGGAAGGTAGCGGCTTATGCCTCCTGGAAGTTGATACGAACTTGTATAAGCCCGCGCGGCGCGGCTCGGCTCGCGGTATTACGAGCCGTGGGAAGCCAAGTAATGTTTAGATTTGATGATTTAAGAAATTACAATTGAGCGCCTTATTAGTTAGCTATTCTAGTTGAGAATTATGACACATTCCACGGAGTTAGGTGAGGACATGAACTTTATGTGCAGGATGATGTTCTATTGAGAATTATAAGCGTAACACGGTGTAAACGCTGTATACGTAGCAAACCTACAACCACCTGTACGAATCAATAAACACCGACTATTTAGCCGTAAACCCGGTTTGAATATCGTACTATTGAAAAAAAAAACTACATACATCATTAGCCCCATTCACCCTGTTTTAAATGCAGTACTAACTTCTTTCTGTTTTTCAACGACAACAGTGTCTTGTTCAATTTTGACCATTAACTTTTCAGTTACTCCAGAAGCTATAACCAACTTAGGTTGTAAAGCATGCAGTTCTTCCTGCATTACACTAACTTGTCCAGCTGCAAAATCGAGTTTATCCAAACCAGTTTCATACCTACTCAGTAATTTATGTTAGGATCATATTTTACAATTTAGTAGTAAAGTAAAGCAAGTTCTAACCCATTTCAAGGTCAACCGTACTCAAATGTGCAAAACATTAAAATGAGTCCTTACCTATTTCGTTGTAATGTAATTTGATCTACTTTTACGTAATATAAGCTTTTAAATGTTTGTATTAGCTCTAGGTATGAGGTAGGTGTTACGTATGTGCGTCGTCCCAAGTCCTCATAAAATCTATCAGACGCTTCTTCCACAGAAACATGAAAATGCTTACAGAGGTCCACGCATTTTGCTATCATATCATGTGGCATGTCTGTTTGCTGCAAAAACATATTAGCGACACGTTCTAGAGCATCATCTGGCCATTTCAAAAACCAATCAATAGTACAGCAATTAATCAGTGATGGAAACATTCTGCATCGTACACGAAATGCACCTCCAATTGGGCTCATAGCAAGTGCTACATGTAAGTTATTTCTAATTCGTTCTATGAAGAAGTTGTATAACGCCAACGGGGTGTTATCAATTTTTTTACCCTAAAAACACTCACGTTAATAGAGTATCACCTAAAATAATAATAAAAATACAGTTTCTCGGGCAGCATTTTGCATTTTGTCAAGTATGTCAATTTTCTCATCAGATGCGTACAGATTTGGGACATCCCCGGTGTTAAGTATCATGTTTACATCTTCTGTAAATGCTTCTTGTTTAATCTGTGTATCGGCAAACAAAAATACAATAGGTTTCCCCTCTCCTCCAGCTTTTAACAGTAACCTTTTTAAATCATCTCTCCATTCAGAAACACCATACGTCTTAGATATCTCAATCTGAAATATTAAATTAATTTTGTATAGGATGGCCAACTAAAAATGCGAGGTATTGTATCTGGGAAACTATACATCGTAGAGGATTACGGAAAAAAAAGTTATTACTAAAACGGCCAATACAAAACCTGGAAAATATTTTCATGTTTCTGAAATGGCCGCTAGGAGGCGTAACTGAAATCTTGAATCTAAAAAAGTGATGTTTCAGTGAATTCTGCTATATTAATCTAATAAAAAAATAACTGATCTTTGAAGTCGAGGATAATCTGAACTTTTTTTGTTTGGCACTTTTTGACGTATCTATAAAAATAAAGTGGTGGGGGTATTCAAAGATTCCCTTAAATCACCCCCCGTATCTTCGAAACGGCTAATCCGATTATAACAAACTTGGGCGCATTGACAAGAGCTTTTCTTGGGCTGCAAATATTAAAATAATTGAAGTTTTGTTAGTTTTACACGTCGTCGCTAGAGGGCTTTGTTCGACATTCCTACAGAAACGGTTAATTTTCGCAAAAAAATTAAATGCATCGGTATGACTTTTTTTCATGAACAAGTAGCTAAATTATGCCTAAACAAGCTCGCGAAAACCGCATCTCGATATCTTGTTCCTAACCTAAAATATCGGCCAAAGAAAACTTTATACGAAAATCCCTTAAATTTTTTTTTTTTTTAACCAATTTTTCTGGAATTGTTTCTATTATGTAAGTTGTGGCCGTAAAAAGGACCAATTTAAAGGAGGAAGGTTTTTAATGCCACCGTAAATGCTCGAAATGCTGACCATCACGCTATATGCATTGCTGAAGCCTCTCATGACTAGACAAAACTGCGGCTTCAATTTCGGCTCTCGGTATGTTACCTATTCCAGTTTTTCATATCTTTCTAGTAGTGGGGTGAGTCCGAAACACGATGTCCTTTAAGCGCCCCCATAAATCAAAATCGAGGCAAGTTAAGCCTGGCGATCGCGGAGGCCATGGAAACAGACTTCCTCCTCCAATCCACCGCCGTTGAAATACTGCATTAATATGCTCTCGCACATTAATAGCAAAATGTGCTGGGCAACCATCCAACTGCAAAAACAATTTTTGCCTTGTTTCCAGAGGCACATCTTCCAACAACAACGGTAATTGATTGGCCAAAAAGTCAAGAAATACATTGCCATTTAGGGGTTGCTCGAAAAAATATGGCTCAATAATTCTGCCTCCCAGTATGCCACACCATACATTTAAACTCCAACGTCCTTGGCGCTGAACTTCACGTAACCAATGGGGATTTTCTGCAGACCAATAGTGCATATTGTGCAGATTAACTCTCCCGTCACTACTGAAGGTGGCTTCATCGGCCCAAAGGATTTGAAATAAAAATTCTCTATTTTCGCGTATCATGCCTAACATCCAATGGCAATAGTCTAACCTTCGATCAAAATCTTCCTCTTTCAAGGCCTGATGCAAAACGACATGATATGGGTGCATTCTTAAAGTAATTAAAAAAAGTTTAAACGAATACCTATATATTTTGATGGCCATTAGAACTTACCTATGGTCATTCAAAATATTTTGAACCGTTTTCCGTGATATGCCCAACTCATTGGATAATGCTCTTGTGCTAACAAGAGGATTTCCTTCAATATATCCCAGTACGCGGTTAATATTTTCTTGTGTTCTTCCAATTCTTTGCCGTTGAAACGTAGACCGAAAACTACCATTGGTTCGTAAGCTCGCCACTAATCGGGGAAAAACTCTTACATCGCAAGGACGCCGACTTGGATATCGAGCCGCGTAAACTCTTTTAGCTACTGCGGCATTCTGCAGATATTCAAAATAAACCGCAAGCATATCAACAGCTTCATTATTCGTAAAACGCATTTTGAAAGCACAAAAATTGCTCAATGTAACGCGAAAGTATTGACAAGTATTAACAATTTGAGGATATGTATGTTTTGTTTAGGTATCTGCTTCCATTGCCTGCTTCTATTAATTGTATTTTTCGTATATATCCATAGTGAATATGCATTTAAACAAACAAAAAATAGGCCTTTCGTATAACTTTTAGCATTGCTTACTTCCCCGTAGTAATTTCAAAAGGGTAATTTTATTCTGGTGAATATAAGAGGCCTCAGCAATGCACAGAGTGATGGTCAGCATTTCGAGTATTTACGGGGGCATTAAAAACCTTCCTCCTTTAAATCGGTCCTTTTTAGCGCCACAACTTACATAATAGAAACACTTCCAGAAAAATATAGTTAAAAAAAAATAAAAATTTAAGGGATTTTCGTATAAAATTTTCTTTAGCCGATATTTTAGGTTAGGAACAAAATATCGAGATACGGTTTTCGCAAGCTTGTTTAGGCATCATTTAGCTACTTGTTCATGAAAAAAGTCATACCAATGCATTTAATTTTTTTTTTTTTGGAAAATTAACCGTTTCTGTCGAAATGTCGAACAAAGCCCTCTAGCGACGACATGTGAAACTAACAAAACTTCAATTATTTTAAAGTTTGTAGCCCAAGAAAAGCACTTTTCAACGCGCCCAAGTTTGTTAAAATCGGATGAGCCGTTTCGAAGATACGGGGGGTCATTTAAGGAAACCTTTTTATAGATGCGTCAAAGTGTGCCAAACAAAAAAAGTTCAGATTATCCTCGACTTCAGTTACTTTTTTATTAGGTTAATATAGCAGAATTCACAGAAACATCACTTTTTTAGATTCAAGATTGCAGTTACGCCCCCTAGCGGCCATTTCAGAAACATGAAAATATTTTCCAGGTTTTTGTATTGGCCGTTTAAGTAATAATTTTTTTTTCCGCAAGCCTCTACGATGTATAGTTTCCCAGATACAGTACCTCGCATTCTTAGTTGGCCACCCCATACATACATTAGTCCAGTCGAAGTGCCATTAAAATACTAAATGAATGCATTAATTGAGCTAGAATTAATTTTTAAATAATGAAAAGTGGGTACCCTAACTTTTGGCAAATTTCTACACAAATAGCGCCTGACAAAGATGTTACAAGTTAACTACGTAAAATATTGTCAGAACTATCTGCCTAACTCGGTAAAATTAACAAAAAAGGCTCTACCAACATCCTACTGTTCTTCCACGCTTCCATTGGGTGTAATACCACATCTGCCGTATTTGAATAAGTGACGATCCAATCCTATTCGCGTATTTCGAACTAAAATAGAAGGCGAAAGTTTTCCTGAACCCTGGGCAAATTAGAAGGAATTCGTCGAATTGAGGGTATATTTTCTGTTTCAGTCGTATCGAGGTGACCCAGCAGCACAAAACCTTGATGAGCTTTGGTATCATGCGTAACTACTTGTATCTAGGTTTCCTCCAACCAACTATGCTGATAAATTGCATAACATGCGTACATATCGTAAAGGTGAGGCGTCGCTAAGTATGAATGAGAATCAATTGAGGTGAAATTGGATAAGCACTCAAAGTGATCTCTTAAAGAAGAGCCCAGCTCTAGTGTTAATCTTCCAAACCAAATTCTGTGATTGCTGTTTAAGTCTTGCCAAAAAGCAGGATTGAAGTGCACTGCCATTTGCAAACGTGTCAATGGTCCACCCTACAAAAATATACGTCTGGTCCTGGCTTACGACTGCCAGAGAGAAGAGGAAGATGAAGACTAATTTTGAACACATGAATATGTTGAGTAAACCAAAGCAATGAAATTAGTGGTAAACATTCTCAGTACTGAAAAAACTGTAGAAGTCGTTAACCGAATAGGCTCTTCCAACTGTCGTATAATACTTAAAAACTTTTAACCTTTGTACAGATTTTTTCAAACTTCGTTGGGTTTCGCCACCTAACTAGAGCTTTTCTGCGCCCAACGTAGATTTTGGTCAAAATTGAGCACAAATGCGAGTGACAAAATTTAGCTCTTGGTCAACGAGGCAATCAATTTTGCTGTGACCGCAACAAAATTGGTAGACAGGTATAGACTCTGGGTAATATTTAGTCCAAATACTGATCAACACTCATAGACCACAGAAATTTGGCTTTATCGTGACAATCCATTTTGCCTCGTTCCCAACAAAATAGGTGTATCAATATAGATTGTGACCGAAATTCAACCCAAATGCTAACCGACACTTGTGGGTCATATATTTGACTGTTGACTATCGAAGCAATCCATTTTATCGTAACCCAAACAAAATTAGTATATAATAATGGATTTTGGGCAATATCCGATCCAAATCTGCTGTATTTTGCATAACTAGAGTGCATATGGCATAACAATGCGAAAAGTAGAAGTCGACGGTCACACAACTCTTTTGATGCACGCACCACAGGATGTTAGGTTTGAATTACTTTAAACGTTTCTTCACATGCTTTGATACATCGTCAAGATGTGTACTATAGAAGGAAGTCTTGTATACTTTTGTATAAGCTACGTAATAGAAAAACAAAGTTGGACATGTTCTGATGTTCCGATAGAATTGGAGCTATAATTTAATATTCTGACAAAGTACGCAAAAGATACTGTAAAGTTGATATCTAGCTTAATGTGTAAAAAATCATAGCCGTCTTGAGTGCATCACCATCAAGTGACATAAGGTTTGTCGTATATCTGGAAAATCCACTATTGTTTGGTAAGGCAAAGCTAATGCAGCCGCTAGTGACGATTCGTAACAAAAGAATGCCCGTTTGGCTAATGCACAAAGAGTTGAAAGGAATACTGTACAAGATCGACCATTTTGGGAATTTGATAACACCGTTTTAGAAAAGATTGCCATCTCCACCACAGTCCGGTATTTTAAGTTGCCTGAGTTCATGGTAAAAGCATTGTGTGTCACATATTTTAATTTGTGTTGATATTAAAAGGTATAAACAGGTGAATTAGAAACACAGATAATAATTCCAATTAAAGTAGAGACGTTTCTAGGAATGCCTGAGATTATGCCCCAGGAGGTTTCTGAAAATAGAAACAAAAATACAATAATTTTTAAGTTATAGATTTAAAGAAACATTATGCTAAATTTAAAGCATCATCGGAGTCAATACGAGAATTTACGGACCTTTCAAGATGGATATCCTCGATAATTTTTTTTATGATTGTGGACCTGAACAGGCTAAATTTGGCCTATCGTGCTAAAGCACTCAGGAACATTTAGGAGGATGGATAGAGGGATAATGAATTGCCAATAGATGCCTATGAACAGCTACCTTAAATTTTCTCATATCATAAGTGAGAGGAAAACAGGAACTAGGGAGATCATTCCAGAGTTTAGAAGCCGTGTAGAAAAATGTGGATTGCGCCCGTTTGGTACGACAAGTGGAGATTTGTACTGCATACTGATGATGTGAATGAGCGAACCGAGTATTTCTCGCAAAGATAGCCCGAGATGGTATCAAAGAACATAATTCAGCAGCACAATAGCCGTTGTAATAACGATAATACAAAGAAAGAACTGAAACCATCCTTCTATGCTCAAGGGACCGTATGTGAGAAGTTATGGACGGGTCATTTATAAGCCTAATCGCTCTCTTTTGAATACGATCAACGATATCGAGAGCGGATTGGGGAACACTAACCCAGAGGTGAGAATTATATTCCAGATGAGGCCGAATTTGGGCCTTATACAGCAGAAGGAGTTGTCGAGAGCTAAAGTACTGCTTAGATCTGTACAAAAAGCCTATTTTACGAGCAGCTGTTTTGGTAGCTGACAGAAGATGGTCAACCCATGAGAGATTTGAAGATACAGTCATACCCAAATAGAGTCTGAAAACTTAAGAAGTGAGGCATTCATACTTACAACAGGAAATAATCGATCCTTTTTGGCGGATACAAGGCAACAGTGAGTTTTGTTAGCATTAAATTTAACTAGATTATTGCTTCCCCATTCGAGAATACGTTGAATGTCTTTGTTGATTGAATTTGCCATTTCAGCTTTAATTCCTAACTTGGTCAAATGCCTTTGAGATATCTAAGGCGACTACAACTGTTTCACCGGACTTCTCTACTGCGTTGTTCCAAACTTGGGTCACATATGAAAGAAGATCGCCTGTTGAACGACTTTGCCTAAACCCATATGGGTGGTCACTAAGGAGTTTGTTAGTTTCAAGGAACGTGAGCAGTTGCTGATTGATGGCTTTTTCCATGATTTTAGACAAAATGGAAGTGATGGCAATTGGTCGGTAGTTTGAGGGATCGGTCTTATCGCCTTTTTTGGGAATAGGTTGAACATTTGCTAACTTCATGATGAAGGGAATTCCCCAGAAGACTTAGAGATCGTATAGAATTTAGATAGGACTGGTACTAGTTCGGGGGAACATTTCTTTAAGACAATAGCTGGGCTACCGTCTGGACCAGTCGCCTTATTGAGATCAAGCCTACTGATGATCGATTCCAAGAGCTTGTACCGAAAATGAATTGGTTTCATAGCGTATGAAGAAGAGTTCACTAGGGGCACATCTTTTCCAGAATCATTGAGACACGAGTTTGATGCAAACAAATCCACAAAAACGTTGGCTTTGTCTACAGAATCAGCAACTACCGATCCGTAAATAGACGTCAGGGGGGGGGGGGGAAATGAAGATGTTCCAAAGGTTTTACTAATGGCTTTAGCTAAAGACCAAAATTTATGACTGCCTAAAGGAGATGTAGCTAGTTCATTGCATTTTCGTTGTTTGAACAAATTTATAGTTTTAGTGATTTCACTTTTGCAGATATTTCTAGCACCAACGTATTCTACATGACTGTCGACCGATTTATTAGATTTCCATTTAATGTAATATTTATTTTTTAAAGATATTGCATCAGCACAAGCCTTATTGAACCAGGGTTGGGAACGTGAATGACCTATACGGTACTGTTTTTTGGGAATATATAACTCCATTCCCATGAGGATGACTTCAGATACTGAAAGAGCGATGTCCGAAGAAGAGGACGACTTAAAACAATATTCACGCCATAGAAAGGTTGCAAAGAAATCCCGTAAATCACTCCATCGAGCTGGCTTAAAACACCACAAGGTTGGCTTGTTAGCTTGTCGGTTTTGCGAACAACAGTGGAATTAGGTACAGTAGAAATGATTTCTATTAGACAATGGTCGGAAACACCTAAGGGCGAAAGAACGGAAGTTTTATAAACAAGAGGGTTTGATGTAAGAAAGAGATCTAGAAGATGTGGAGTATGGTTAGGGTTATCAGGGATTCTTGTGGGTTCAGAAATCATTTGCGTGAGATCACATGAAATAGCAAATGTTTCTGCACTATTATCAGCGGGATTTGCAGTAGATGAAAACTGAAGCCAATTAGAGTTATGAACAATTGAGATATCGCAAGATGGAAACTGAGACAGGAGATAGTCAACTTTCATACTAAGGTAATCGAAGAAGTCTTGAAAGTTACTGTCATTAGGAGACCTATAAATGCAACAGTAGAATTTCACAAAATTAGGACCAGAATGTTTAAACCAAATCACGTCAAAATTTTTATTTTTTAAGGAAGAAATCCTCTTGCAAGCAATTCTGTCCTTGATGTAGGCACATACGCCTCCTTTATATCGAAATTTAAAGTGAAGGTGGTATTGAGTCGAGTCGGGTGACTCGGAGCTTTCAGAAGAGACTTGTGTTTCAGATAGAAACAAAATATCAGGTTGTAATTGTTCAAGATGTTGGTGAATAGCATTAAGATTAGACCTGATACCGCGGATATTGCAGTAGTGAATCAGAAAGTTGATACTTTCGATGACCGAAATCGCTTGGGCCCTGCCCTCCCGGACATCCGAATGGTGCAGGATTTTACGTCCGGAATTTATTACCCTAGAAACCAGTCATCTTATTTTTTAATTTGGGACTTTTAATCCGATAGGAAGACAGTGAGAGCGAGAAGGAATAATAAGGATGAGAATAGATTAAGGATGATGGAAAAGGTAACCGGCAGCCCTTACCGAGCTCAGAAAATCGAAGACCCAATATTAAGAAGCCCATGATAAGGGTGGTGGTACCTCCCCGGCTGGCATGGAGTATACATGCCTACCACCTGCAATACAAATATAGATATGCATACTGCTTGTCACAACCTGCTTAAAGATAGAAAGCCTTCTATAATCTACACCAGTAGAAGGAAAATAGGCAAACTCGAAATATGGATAGAATATCCATATCACGATTTGGCCAGTAACCGGTCTGCTCGCTAGGGTATTACTCAAGAGAACAATACAATTGCCTCGGATCGACCTGGCTACAAGGGGCGGTCAAGGTCGAAACAGACAGGCCCCGTTGCTGACGACTGTGCAAGGAATGAATGGCGAGTCGGTACGTGGAATGTTAGAGGTATGCATGGTAAAGAATTTGAAATTTCGAATGTAATGTATGAAAGACACCTTGATATTCTGTGTGTATCGGAGACAAAGCGCAAAGGAAAGGATGCTGTGGAGATGGAGGATGGCAGTCTGGCACTATGGTCAGGAGTTGAGACGGAAGTGCATGGCGCAAAAGGAGTTGGGGTGATCATAAGTGAACGAGCGAAAAGATGTGTTAAACAGTACGAATTGGTCTCTCCCGGGTAATATGGGTTAGAATGAAAGTGGAGTTTCGAAGAATTTTCTTATTGCATGCTATGCACCGGTGAATGGAGAAAAAGACCAGGAGCGTGAGAACTTCTGGAATGAAGTGGAGAACGTGTTGAACGTATGTAAGCCAAACGAAAGAGTGATTATATTAGGGGATATGAACGGATGGGTGGGTGTACAGAGAGAACATAGTGAACGCGTTCTAGGAAAGTTCGGAGACCAAAGAATCAATGAGAATGGTGAACACCTGCTGAACATCTGTGTGGAGAGAAGCCTGTTTGTATCCAATACGTGGTTTAAACATAAAAATGTGAATATGTATACATGGCAAAGAGGTGAATCTAAAAGTATGATAGACTTGATAGTGTATGATGAACGGCTTAGAAACCTGGTGAAAGACACAAAAGTAATTCGCGGAGCAGAGTGTGGATCGGACCACTTTTGGTTATATCGAGAGTGTGTCTAGGGAAAAAGTGGGTGTGGAGAAGGAAAGCAAACGTAGTGCGAACGTCCAGAATTAGGGTTGACAAACTAGTGGATAATGGTGCGAGAATGAAATACGCAGATGCTGTCAATAAAGAGTTGAATGTGAATGAAGCAGTGTGGAACGAACAAATAAAAGGCACTGACGTTGAAAGTGCATGGATAAGCTTGAAAAACTCTGTTGTCAACTGTGCCGTGCGAATATGTGGAAGAGTGATTGTAGGTAGACAGAAAAAATGTGCTTGGTGGAATGAGTCGGTAAAAAAGGCAGTAAGTAAGAAAAAAGATGCGTACATGGCAATGATTGCTGCAAAAAATGAGACTGAGAAGAAACGATTGTATGAGGTGTACAGATTAAGAAACAAAGAAGCGAAGGAGGCAGTGAGAATAAGTAAAGAGGAAGTGATGGCTGTGGAAGGAGAGAAAATGCAGAATGATTTTGAGGGAAACAAAAACTCTTCTGGAAATGGGTCAAAAATACAAAACGTGGCCCAAAACAGAACGCTGCAGGAGTGATGAATGATAGAAACGAAATAGTATGGGACGATTGTGAAGTGAGGAAATGCTGGCAAGAGTATTTCGGAACGTGAGGAACGTAAGACTGAAGGGTTAAATAAGGAGAATATAGAAGAAAGGATGAATGAAACTGAGAAGGATATTGGAATAATTGAGGTAGAGAAAACGGTAGGAAGGTTGAAAAACGGCAAGGGAGCAGGCATAGATGAAATCACTGGTGAAATGCTCAAGTATGGTGGTACAAAGCTTATACGAAGATTGCGTGAATTATTCAATGTATGCCTTACGTGTGGAAAAGTGCCGAGTGATTGGAAAAGCGCGATCATTGTACCATTGTATAAAGGTAAGGGGAACAAGAGTGATTGTAAGAACTACAGAGGAATAAGCTTGCTCAGCGTGCCCGGTAAAGTATTTGGAAGAATACTGATTGATAGAGTACGAGAAACTACACAATCTAAGATGTGGGATGTGCAAGGTGGCTTCATGCCAGGGAGAGGATGTGTCGATCAGATGGTTGCTCTCCAGCAGGTGATCGAAAAGTGTTTAAAGGTAAAAGGAAGTTGTACTGTGCGTTTGTAGATCTGGAGAAAGCTTATGACAGAGTGAATAGAGAGAAGCTGTGGGAAATATTAAATGAATATGGCGTAAATAAAGTCTAATAAATGGAATAAGGGCAGTATACAACGGTAGTCGGGCATGTGTTAGGGTGAGAGGAGGTGTGAGTGAATACTTTAATATTGAGCAAGGAGTGCGACAAGGCTGTGTGATGTCACCGTGGTTGTTCAATGTATACATGGATAAATGTCTTAGACAAGCATGTAACGATACAAATGGTGTAATGGTTGGTGACGTAAATGTACGACTCTTGGTGTATGCAGATGACACAGTCTTATTAAGTGACAGTGCGGATGAGCTGCAAACCGCTCTGAGGAAGTTTGATACAGTCTGTGAGAGCATGGACCTAAAGGTAAACGCGAACAAAACTAAGATTGTGGTGTTCAATCGGGAAGGTAAAAAAGAGAGTAGAGTATTTACTCTGCAAGATGAAATCGTGGAGCAAGTGGACGAGCTGGTATATCTCGGTAGAATGTTTACTGCAGATGGTACAATTGAGAGCGAGATTGGACGAAGGGTCAATGCTGGAAGGAAAGTGATTGGAAGTATGTGGACGATAATGAGAAATGAAAGCATGAGCCTAGCTGCGAAACGAGCAATCTATAATGGCGTATTCGTCCCATCAGTACTGTATGGAAGTGTCAAAAAAAGCACGAAAGAAAAATAAATGCTGTGGGTATGAGATTTCTGAGAAGCGCATGTGGTAAAACGAGAAGGGACAAGATAAAAAATGAATGCATAATGAGGGAGTGTGGTGAGGAAAAGACGATGATGGATAGATATAAAAGTTGTACATTACGTTGGTTTGGTCACATTGAGAGAATGAATAACATAAGATTAACGAAACAAATATATGCGGGTGACGTTAGGGGAAAGGCCGGGCCTGGTAGGCCGCGTAAAACTTGGCTGAATGTAGTAGAATCTTTGATAAAGGAAAGAAAGATAAGGAGTTCTAAAAACAAAAGGGCATGTCAGAGACTATGTATGAATCTTGCGGAAGCTAGGGAGGTATGTAGAGATAGGAAAGCATGGCGAAAGATTGTGAATGAAAAATAAATAAGAGGCAGGGATTGTTTTGCCTACCCCGCAAGGGAATGGCGTGAAGGTTAAGTAAGTAAGTAAGTAAATATCCATATCACGTTGAGGTAGAACTGGCAAAATTTGAAAGAATCTTAATATTAGTATACCACTTGTAGGATAATAATACGGACTGAAGCTATTCAAGATTGGTTTTTAAGCGTCATAACAGCACAAACATAGGGTGTGTATTTTTTGCCCTTACCTCCTTGAAGACAAAACGTGTTCCATTGTCTACGCCAGTGACATAACTAGACGTGCGGATAAATTACCCATAATAAGCTAAGATAAAGGTGGCAAAAATCGAAAACATCATTAAGGTAGTTGAGGAAGAATACGAGCTAGAAGCGCCATAAAAGTAGGCGGGAGGGGTGTGTAGGCTCAACCTTGAACAATATAACTAATTTTACTTGTCACACGAAGCTCAAAACGAAAAGAACTGCGCTGTTCCGCCATGACTTGTGATCAACGAGATATGAAGGACAATGCCATAAAATTTTAGTACGTATCAAATAAAGTACGTGCCCCCCAATAGTAAGCACGTACGTTTAGAAAAGCGCTAAGATGGTTAAGACTTATTTTGAGCCACCTCCGAAATAAAAACTTTGTTCCGCGATTTCAGCGGTACCACATTCATTTATTAATTTTCACACAAAAGACGCGAAAAAACTAGATTTCTATCAAAGGACATGACGTAAATTCAGACTTCCTAAGCAAACTTTAAATAATCACAAAGACACTGCATGAATTCGATGGCAATTGGACATACAACGTGTCGTGCAATTTTAAGCCATTAGACTAAACCAAATCATTTAGAGAGAGTGTGCATGGACATCGAGTCACCTTATCACAACCTTCCAAATCATAATCGTTGAAGAGAATTTTTGTACCCAGTAAGCAATTTCCGAAAGCAAAGAACTTTTCGTCACTTTTCTGATGCACAAAATGCAAAAAACTATCCGTATGAAACGGCCAACTAAGCTTAACGGTGATGTGTTCACAAAAGTGAAAGTGTCGGGATGTTTCTGAGAATCTGTACCACAGGAAATTCATCTGCAAAGATTGAAACGATCTAACTTGAGAACGAAAAATACATCATAGCAGATACTATAAGTGCCTCCAACGGTATCTGCACCGGTCATCAGATTATCTACATAAAAGCCTAACTTGATTATGTAACAGATTTGATTGTGAGGTCATTCATATTCAATACTATGTTAGAATAAAGAGCTCATTGCGTGGTAATATACGGAAACCATGATTTAGGTAACATTGCTGAAATCAAAACTATCAAGCGGGCCAGCAGGTGAAGATCTCTGCGGAATTCTTTGCAGGGAATTCTGAGCAGGTTCGACCAAAACTTTTTGATGACAGCCAAATGAGTGTTTGCATAACTGATTCTAAATTGGGACTATTCCACTAGAGGTAACTTATTTTGTGTTCTGTAGAACAAGGAGGGAATCCTCAGAAAACCACACTGTGTAGGGGAATCAAGATTCGCGATTGACATGTGTGCTAATACTTTTGAATCTACGAAAACTAACAAGACGACAGTTTAGGGTCTTGAAGAAGGAAAATTCTTTTTGGGCTGTGTCAATTGAGTTCCCAAAAAACTTCATCTGGCTGCTCAAGGGTAACGAAATTAATAGGCCATCAGAATCTTCGTGAAATTCATCAATGAAACGTTTGTCGCATGCATTTGCTATGTGGTACGCAAGTATGAAATATTCTACGCAGTGTTAACGTGTTAGCGTAACAATGTACCTAGTTAAATAGTAAACAACTTAGAGATCTAGATATTTGTACCTAAACAAATTGGTTCGGTGCTCAACATCTCGAAGAATTCTAAAGAGCCAATAAGAAGATCGATCTCTGCGAGTAGCGTGATTTCTTCAATCAACACAACGTGATGCTTTCTTGTTCAAAAAATGTGTTAAATCCATACCTTCTTATGGTTATTAATCTGGGAAGGACCAAATTTTAAGGATAGAGCATTCGAAAAAATATGGTGATGGACGCGAATTCAAAGTCTAACCAGTGTTTCTGGCTTGATGATGCAATGCTAAACTACTGGATCACGAGACATGCTCTATTTATTAAACTAGTTGTGTGCCATACACTGTATCCAAATTTCGATGCTCACCATTGTATATCAGTTATTAGAAGAGATAGAACAACAGTCAAATGGGGAATGTTTTGCGGAATTTAATGCTCTCGACAAGTCTCGTTTCAAATTCGTCCTGATTTCCTTCAATTTTGAGATATTCTCTTCAATAACTCAATAACGCCTTTTTACGACAAAGTCATTGCTGTTAACAAAAAAGCCCAATTTTCATTTGTCCTCAAGTTATCAGAGCAATCTTTTGTTTTTCTAACAGCGGCCATTTTTGATTAGTTGGTTGTGCCTCGAGAAGAGCTTTTCAAAAAATGTTCATTTCTACGAGAGGTATTAACAAAAAATAAATTTGACAATGGTAGGCTGTGACAGACAAGGGTAGTGTGACATAAATTAGAATCTCTGTCAATATTCCGAATAATCCGAATCGCTGTGCCCTATTGGTCTGGTGTTAGCGCTGTATTCTATCCCCATGTCTGCTGTTGATTTTAGGTACCAATCCTGTAATCCTAGAGATCGAGTTCTAGTATGACAAATTTTGACTGTTCAAGGATCGATTCACGACTCCATGACTGCATAGCTTATACCAGGTCTGCCTATGATAACAACAAACATCAATGACCCCACTGTTTGATGATAGGAATGATCTTCTCTTATTTGCCATTTTTGTCCTTGGTGAGGATCGTGTGAGGATTTCTTTCAATTTCCAGTCCTACAAAGTAGTCCACTTCATTTCATATCACTTTTTAACCTATCGAGAACTACTTTTTATAACTTACAGACTTGAGCTCATTATTAGTCCATTGTCTATATACAATACTAATAAAACTTTAGTTTTTTTAATTACAACTCTGTAGACACATTTGTCAGTGTTACACTGAATAAAAGCACTATTTTTCAAATGATCACTAAAATGATTGTTTCAACACATTGATGCTTGTTTCAAATCGTATAACGATTTTCTTAGTTATTTCGTAATCATTCCTGGCTGCAATGGATAGTAAGATTCTGAAGGTATCATACCTGGTTGTCGCTGAAAATATCTCGCTGTAGTTAAGTACCTTCCTTCTGAGAAAAACCTTTTGTGCACAGCCTTGCCTTGTACCGAGGTTCTTCTTTTCCAGGTCCTGGTTTCACCTTGAATACCCACTTATTACCAATACATTCGTGTTTTCGGGTTTCGGTACCACCTCCCCCGTCTTATTTTTGTAAAGAGCTTCGAGTTCTTCATCTATCGAAATTTTCTATTTTTCGGTATCTTCTTCACTGATTGCTACTTCGTCTTTAGAACAATATTTCTTGTTGAAATAAAGAATAAGTACCTCATTCAAAAGCTCTTCTCAAGAGCTATCTAAGTAATCAAAAACTAAAACTGGCCGCCATTAGAAAAACAAAAAAATAGTGGGGATAACTTGAGAACAAATAAAAATCAGGGGTTTCTGTTAACAGCAACGAATTTGTCGTAAAAAGGTATCTGGATAAAGTAAAAATTTGAGTTATTAAAGGAAATTGGACTCGGAAAAAATTAGTTTTTCAAAATATCTCAAAATCAAAGGAGGTCAGGATGCATTTGAAATGAGATTTGTTGCGAGCATTGAATTTCGCGAAACATTCCCCATTTGACGGTTGCTCTATCTCTTCTATAAACCGATATACCAATGGTGAGCAATGAAACGTGGACACAGTATAGCTACAGTAATACAGAACAATTCTAAACAGGCGCCACAAGCAGCAAATAATACGGCGGCAAACCTTTAGGCAACAATCAGGATATCGTCAATGCGTTCATTCTCTAACACATAGTGCATACTTAAAAACAAGTTTTACCTCAAATAAACTGTACTCAGCCATAGCTGCTGCTAATTTAACCGCTGAATGTCGTCCCGAACCACCAATCCCAACTAAAAGTACATTTCCATTATCCTGCATCAGAACACGTGAAACGCGTGACACATGTTCAATCGCAAATTTAAACATTACAAGATGCATTGGTGAACGAGAAACCATGTTATACTCTCCAAGATAAAAATTCATTTTTTCCACTAAATCTTCCAAATCACTAACCTGCAATAAACAATGACTATGCCTAATAGTAAATTAAGCACACTAACCTCATCGTAAATTTTAGGATCGGCATCTGGATACATATAATTACCAAAAAATAAGTTACGCACAGTTTCAGCAGATAATTTTTCATTTTCTGGTATCCAAATGGCCATTACTTTTTCCATGTGTTGCCTATACTGATTGTAACAAGTGTTATTGACGATTTGAAAGAAAGCTTTCCTTTAATAACAATTTTAATAGAAGTGATAAGTATAATTGATACCTACATACTTATCATGTTCGTCAATTAAACGATCGTTAAATACACGAAAGCTTTCATGAATCCATAATCGAATTAGTTTATCCACATCGGTCATTACAGATGCGGGCACTAACAGTAAACCACCTATTACTCTTGAAAAATCTCTTAACGAAAACGTATAGTGCGACTTTGTAGGTGTTGGTAGAAACTGCAGTACCGCTGCTTTAAAAATTTCCATTGTTGCATTTACGATATTCTAAAAATAATTCAAATATAAATCAGGAAATATACTTATATCCACTAACTTTGACTTGACGACCGATCGAATCGTCAAACCCTTTGGCAAAGTGCCATTCCAAGATTGTTCCAAATATTTTAGTTAAAGTATCATCTCCAAATGAGTCCAAACAAATAAGATTCATATGACGTAAAAAACGGGAGGTGACCATATTGGCACCACCGCCAGGTTGGCCCATTGCGCCAACAAATAACTATAAAAACGTACAATGAAGGCGATTAAAATTACCTATATAGCTGCATGATTACAATATCCACAAGATATAAGGATGTTGTATCTACATCAAACCAGTAACCATGATCAATCAATTGTCGCAGTAACTCAACAGGAGGTTGCGCCCCCCATTGCTCTTTTTGAGGCATTCCAACATCATCAACAAATAAAACACACTTTTTTCCCATAGGTGGACCAAATACTCCTCTTCGTCTTTTGTCTAATTTTGACATCACAATATCTTGTGTCTAAGAACAAATTTTGAAAAATAAGGTACACATTTAACACGTAATCGTAAAATATAACGAAACTGGTAGGTATATGTAAAATAATATTGTTTTCTTATAACCATTAGTTCTTAAGAATAATTTTAAAAACGCAGAAAAACCTTATAAAGTTGTCCTACAAATTACAAACAAATAATTAATATAGGAACACAAAGGTTACAACGTGTCAAACCTAGTACGTCACATAAAATTGGGAAGGAATTAGTTAGCTCGACTAGTAACTCAGCCAAACGGTCCTGAAACCGCAGAGCACTCGGATAGCGTGGATGTTTTGAAGCGGTGATAAAGAGTATATAGATGGTTAGGTTAGTTATACAGCAAAAACCCACAATGTAGGCAGAAAGATAAAGAGAACAGCTAAGAAACAGGCGCCACAAGCTTGAAAAAAAAGATAAATTATTATTTCTTGAAGAGACTGTAAAGCTTGAACCAGGAAGTGACAGAAATAGAAATGAACGACAGTTAACAAAGTAAATTTATAAATAACTTTCTCAACAATGAATACTAAAATTTAAATTTTTAATATATATATATATATATATATATATATATATATATAAAATTTATGTAGTATTCATTTGAAGATTATAATTACGCTTGTAACTTCGTTCATTATTCATGGTTCATTATTCTCTTCAAATAATTTATCTTCTTTTCATATATATATATATATATATATATATATATATATTATATATTGTGTGTGTGTGTGTGTGTGTGTGTGTGTGTGTGTGTGTGTGTGTGTGTGTGTGTGTGTAAATAATAATAAACAAGACAATGGGTACGTTTTCTTACAGTGCATGCATATCAAACATGCAATTCTTCCCCAAAACAGTGCTAAGTATAAATTTAACCTAATATCACAAAAACTGCGTAATTGAGGACGGATATTAATATTGATACTAACTCACTTTTAATTAATTCAGATATATCAATAAGCACAACCCCTTTTAATAATCACAGCTTCAATTGTCTATTTAAGCGTAGAAGATTGTTCAGTTCACTAAATTAATCCTATCATGCACATATGAGTAATTAATCAAGTAAAATTAGATACGAATGATTTGAAAATCGGTACTTAAAAACTGACAAACATGGTATAAATAATACGACATAGACAACCGGTATATACAGGAGGAAGAACCGAAATTTTTTAAATTTTATGTTAAAATTGCGAAATTTTATTTTTATAAAATTAACTAACGAATTCATTTACAATTATGAAAGATGGCTATGGAAAATAAATAAAATAACAATTGCCTGAATGTCAAACTGCTCTTATGTCATAAATTAATTTTGCTTTAGAAAGTAAAAAAAAAACAAAAAACTTATGAATAATAATGTCCAATGTCCCGCCCAACCAACGAGACGCTTATGAGTACAACTAAAAAATCATATTCACGCCATACGATTGGGCATATTCCACTAAATAAATGTACAGAACGCTATCATTTAAAGGGAAACCATTTTGAAGATATTTAAATTAAACCGATGTTAGGGCACCATCTTCCAAGAGCTCCAACTCTCTTAGGAAGTATTTTTGTATTAAGGTAATTTACGTTAAATCGATATAAAATCAGCTCTAGAATCTCAAGCTTTCTTTTGTGAAAAGAGTTTGTGGACACCCTGTGTACATACAATTTCTGTCTTAAGTTTCTGCTACTGCGCAACGGTAGCATAAATAATAGCCCATAGAGTAGTATCAAAGATGGAAGGTAAAGTTAACACATTACTGGGTGTTTTATGTAAAAGTTCAGTAATAATTACTATAAATTTGGTTAAATTAAGTGCACACAATATCAGTTAACGGATTGATCAAATTATAAGTCTTATATTAGAGAAAGCTTTTCGAAAGTTAAATGGATCCGGTTATCAATATGACATCGAGGTTGTAACAAAGGTAAACAATTTATTAAAATTCTTTGTAATATGGTTAATTTAAAGGCACCTTCGTGTAGATACTGTAGTTATCTCTGCGAAAGGCAGCATACTGTAGTTATCCCTGGGTTGTTTAATGGTGTATGTTAAATTATACAATCTAAACGTTTCGATAACACTTACAGTGATCTTCGTCAGTAGTAATATCTATTAAAATTGTTAGAGATGTTGAAACAATTTTGTCAAAGTTGAAAAATTTTTCAACATAAGTACATAATGGAATAATTTAACCTTGTGGGGGTCAGTAGTTAATACCGTTTAAATCCCATCCTGGTATCCTCCAATGACAGTGTAACATCAACGATAACGAGACAAAAGTAATTGAGGCGCAGCTCCCAGTCATTTACACAGTCCCAGTTAAGAGAACATCGCAAAACCAACAGCGAGACGAAGGTACATGACGTATAATCTCAATATCAACCATAAAGACAAGAAGAAGAAAACGAAGAAGCTAAAAAGAAGGTAAGGGATATAATATCAATTTATGCATATAACGTTGTTTTACCTCTGTAGATCGAAGACGAGCTCTATGTGAATATTTCAACCCGATTTGGTTAAATTATAATTGTTGTAAGAAACAATTTTTTTTTATGGCTGTGGACCTGAACAGGCTAAATTAGGCCTATCGTGCTAAAGCACTCAGGAACACTTAGGAGGATGGATAGAGGGATAATGAATTACCAATAGATGCCTATGAACAGCTACCTTAAATTTTCTCATATCATAAGTGAAAGGAAAGCAGGAACTAGGGAGTTCATTCCAGAGTTTAGAAGCCGTATAGAAAATTGTGGATTGTGCCCGTTTGGTACGACAAGTGGAGATTTGTACTGCATACTGATGATGTGAATGAGCGAACCGAGTGTTTCTCGCAAAGATAGCGCGAGATGGTATCAAAGAACATAATTCAACAGCACAATAGCCGTTGTAATAACGATAATTCAAAGAAAGAACTGAAACCATCCTTTTATGTTCAAGGGTCTGTATGTGAGAAGTTAAGGACGGATCATTTATAAGCCTAATCGCTCTCTTATTTGCAATAAAGTTGAAATAAAACCGAGTTCGCTTACCATGTGTGTGCAAATAACATCTTACTACATCCACCTCAATAGCGATTATATTACTTTACCAAGTAAAGGAATATTTTCTATGAAAATTCTTATATATGGTGATTTTCACCTAATAAACAGCACCAAGAGAAATTTTCTAAAAATGGTCACATAATATGTCCATTTTAGAAAAGAAGCACACCTTAGGAACAAGGCATTCAACAAAATTTTCTTATCAAATGTTTGGTTGTAATCAAAATGTTAAACAAATGTATTTTAATAATGCGTGTTTAATAATATGTAATTATTCAATGGTACCATATAGCTGTAATTCAGTAAAGTAACAGATATCTATAAAATACATGAATGCACAGCTAATCAGAACCCATGTATAGATGGCACTAGTAGGTTTATTTTAAGAACTTTTATAAAACAAAAAATGTAAATATGACAAAAAAATAATTCAATGCATTATGAATTAAAACGTACCTAGTAACGGCACTAAATATAGAAAATTTAGGTCATTGCGGTAAAGAAATAAGTAATGAGTAATCCTTAAATCACAATCCTAAATATCAAGTCACAGATACCTGTTTAGTTTTGTTTTCAAACACTAATAAAATTATAAAATCGATCCGAAAAGATACGATACCGATCTTTACACGTTACAAGGTTAATATCGGTGTACTTCAAGGATCAGCATTAGGTCAAATTTTATGTTCATAGTTATTTGCTATTTACCTACCGTTTTTGGACTACACATTTGGGAAACTAAATCGTGTATGTTCTGTATTTATCTTTTATATAAATGTAAACGTGTCGATAACAACTGCAGTTATCTTCTTCAGTAAATGATAATACCTTTAAAAATTGCTTGATTCGTTAAAACAAATTTATGAAATATGAAAAATATGAAAACGCAAATACAAGCCAGCCATTAATATAGCAGTTTGATAAACATATAAAGCCAACTACGGAATCTAGTTTTACTAAATAATAGCTAGATCTTTAATAAATTAAATATTTTTAAATTGCCTTGAAGTTAACAAATCAGAACGTCCTCAAACGGACGATGGCTAACAGTAAAACATATTATAATCAAAGAACATAATTAGCAAACAAATCATGAAATGTAAAGTTAGAAATTGATAAAAGTAATGATAAATAGAAACTTGACATGCCAATTAAAGATCTAGTCATATATAACAAAGAAATAGTTTGGTTAATAATTGTGATTGTTATCGTACAGTGAAAGCAATGTAGTACGTTTAATTTTATTTTTAATGTTAACTATGTATGTTAAATTATTACAGTGATGTGGAAACTTAAATATCTAATTGGTAAAGCATTTACTTCAGGAAAAACAATAAAAACTTAGACATATCTAAAATGACTAAATTAAGGCGTACCACTGTGCCTTTTTTAATTATAAAATGTCAAAACTTATTTAAACATAATAATGAGTTTGTGTTGACAATATTTCCATATTAACAAATTGAATGTCAGGATTTAAATAATTTACAGTATGCTGAGCTACCGCAGATTTATCTGGTTGACCTAATCTACAACATCTCATACGTTCTTTACGTCCTGTATCACAATTACATTTTATGGTTACAATGTATACTCTTCCACAAGAGCAAGTTAACTTATACAATCCGGACAATGACAATTGGCTTGAAACACCTTTAGGAGACCTTAAATGTTTTTGAATTTTTTTCTGGTAGGTTTAAAAACAGTCCTAATGCCATGATTAATTAGGATTTTTTAAAATTGTGTAAATTGTCCAAATGAGAGTGAACATATGAAACGGAACTAAGCATACAACGTTAAAATTTTTCCGGATTTAAAAATTTCCCTACACTACCCTTGGCTATTTTTATTAAAAATGATTCTAATAATCTTATTTTGAGCTATAACAGCTTTAGAAAAGGATGTTGAATTACCCCAATACATTATAGAGTAGTTTAAATGGGAATACACATATTCATAGTACAACATCCAAACTTACAATTTTTCGCAATTTACGAAACAAAAAATTGTAAGTAGATAAGTTTGTTACTATCCACCGAATATGGCACTTCCGAGAAAGAAGCGAATAAAAGTGGAGTCCCAAAAATTTAACTGTGTCTACAACAGTAATTGATTTTTTGTTTAGTTTGCCTAGAATACTCAAGTTCAATGGTTTATTAATCGTTGTGAATTTTATAATCCAGTTTTTTGCACAGTTTAATAACAGACCATTATAACATAAAAGAGGGCCCAATATACTCCCTTGGGGCACTACTGATTCAATTATAAGAGGTCTAGAAAAGAAAATTTGATTATCGTGTTCAATTTTAACGATTCGTGTCGTGTTAGATAAGTATGAACGCAAACACTCAAGAGCAGGTCCCCGAATACCATATCTAAAAAGCTTGTCTAACAACAGTTGATGATTGATGATATCAAATGATTTAGTCGAGTCAAACAGAAGTCGAGGACACTTGTATTTATAGTCAATGCAGTTAATAATACTGTATTATAAGTGTTTTGTAACTGTGGTTTCCAACTCGTAGAGTTGATCGGCCTATTTCCACAGTTTTTGCTTTTTGAGCGAGACGTTTCGGAAGCGGACTCTGCTTTCGTCATCAGGCTTAGTCCTGAGAAGGACTGTTTTCGCACTTGAGTCGATTTCATATGCTTCATATATTATTGTCCCAAGCACTTGACTATTAAACTTTTTCGTGGCTGGGCAGAAGTTTATTGCGTATGTTGCGCCGTAACTTCTTGCACAGGTTTATTGCGCTTAAGCTCTTCGCGCATTATTGGAATCCATATGGATTTCATTTGTACACTAGCTTGGCTTATTGGATTTTGTGCTAGTGCGATGTGTATCGCTTCTTTGAGTTTCCGACGAGTTGTGTTCTCGTCCTTTACCATTGTATGTTATCCCATTGGATGCGGTGGTCTTCTCCTTCATTAGCTTTTCGAGATTCTCCTGCTGAATTTCCTTGTACATTGCCTTGGTCTTCGAATATTTACTTCTGGTAGCCGTATTTGTCCTATCAACGTCTTGTTCGTTCAATCGATTTCGAATAGTTTCTCTAATCTCGTTGGATTGGTGTTCGAGCTGACACTTTCTGAAACGGTGATGCCTAATTGGTTCCTTGACTAACGCTTCGATAGTTCTCTTTGCTATTAGTGATATTTTCCGGCTGTGTATCGGAGTTTTGATGTTGACCCCGGTGGGTATTACGTTGTTATCACGGGCTTTGCAAAGGAAGGTTAGGTGGTTCTCTTCTAGTACTAGCTTGTTCATTGATGCGCATGTTTCTCCCTAACCTAAATATATATATATATATATATATATATATATATATATATATATATATATATATATATATATATAATATATATATATATATATATATATATATATATATATATATATATATATATACAGTGTGTCCCAATAGTGCGTGTTCGGTCGATAGCTCCTTAACCATTAAACTTAGAAGACAAGTTTAAATACGAAAGTTGTCTATTTTTATAAGCTGCATAATCTAAAAATAGTTTGGTTTCTACAGGGTGTAATATAAACGCGGAACAATATAGAACTTTTGATTTTTAAGTAGAATACCCTATATATTATTTTATTTTTCGATTCTCCTTATAATTTTACATATTTTTTATAAGAATTACTTACAAGCTAAATCTTACAGTTTTTGAGATATTTGCAAAGTTAACTAAAAACTGACATTTTTATGTAGTAATTCAAGTAGGCGTATCTCAGTTATTTTTAAAGATAAAAATCTTTGGAATAGAATTTATTCATACATGAGCTTACTTTAATCTATTGTCAAAATTGGATTTCAGTATACACGGTGATCACAAAAATTAATTCAATAACATAAATTTGAAAATGCTATATCTTCATTTTTTTAAATGGCACACCCTATATTTTTTTAATGCCTTGTCTTCGTCTATTAGTCGGCTTTTATTTCTGTTAAATATGTTCTATACCTATCTGTAATAGTTTCGGAGATATCTAAGTTTGTTCAACTTTTTTCGTTGATAACACTGAAGAAGATTAACATTAGTCGGCAAAAGCAAGCTATGAATACATAAGAAACTAAAAAACATATTAACTGAAATACAAACACTTAAAATTATAATAAATGTTCAATGTGACCACCATTTTGTTGCTGGCAAACATGAAGTCTTTGAATAAACGACAAATTTACTTTTCGTAACGTGGAAACATTTATATTTTGAATGACGTCTCTAATTCTTGCCTTCATATCATCTACAGTCGTTGGAGGAGTTTGATAGACTTTTTCTTTTATCCAACCTCTAAGAAAAAAGTCCAGCTTTGTCAAGTCAGGCGATCTTGCAGGCCAGGAGATCGGCCTTCTTCCAATCCGTTTGCTTTGAAACTGGATATTTAAATAATTTCTAACGTTTCTGCTAAAATGCGGAGGAGCGCCATCTAATTGCAGCCACATTTCTCTAAGGGTTTGTAAAGGTAAGTCTTCAATAAAAGTTTCAAATTCGTTGCGCAAAAAGTTTAAAAATGAATCTCCATTTACCGTGTTTTCAAAAAAATATGGTCCTATAATTCTTTCCCCAATAATTCCGGCCCAAACATTGAGTAACCAGCGGTGTTGATGGCCAACAGGAATTATAAATCTGGGATTCTCAGTATCGTAATAATGGCAATTATGTCTATTAACGTATCCATTTTTGTGGAAAGTAGCTTCATCAGTAAATAAAATCGTGCTAAAATAGTTGGGTTTTTCTAAATTTTTATTTATGGCCCAATTGCAAAAGTTGAATCTATTAACGAAGTCATCGTCGTCTAATTCTTGTGCAAGTTGGACATGGTATGGATGATATTTATATTTTTTTATAATTCTATTAACTGATGTTTTTGAAACTTCAACTTCTATTTCCAATTGTCGGCAAGAAACGTGAGGATTTTCAATCACGGATAGAAGGACTAAATGTTCGTTAACTTCGTTAATTGCGGTTCTTTCTCGTTCTAAATTGACTTCGTAACGAATACTGCATGTTTCCTCGAAACGCTCTTTCAGTCTTGCAAATGCTGAAACTTGATGAGTTAAAAGACAATTTTTATCGCTTTCACCAAGGACGTAAATCATATTAACAAGTTCTTCTTTCGTAAAATTCATTTTGTAATTTAGGAAGTAACTATACAATACTACACAAATATTAGCACTGTTTGACAAGTTTGATTTCTTCATTTGTTTTCGTTCATCTTTTATTTTACGCTCTTTTGATTAAATTGTTTAAGTTTACGATGAATCGTTTAAAAACAACTCAAATATCTTTTAAAAATGGTGGTTTCATACAATATTTATTATAATTACAATTTATGTATTTCAGTTAATATTTTTTAGTTTCTTATGTATCCACAGCTTGCTTTGACCGACTAATGTTACTCTTCATCAGTGTTATCAACGAAAAAAATTGAACAGACTTAAATATCTCCGAAACTATTAGAGATAGGTATAGAACATATTTAATAAAAATTAAAGCCGACTAATAGACGAAGACAAGGCGTTAAAAAATATAGGGTGTGCTAATTAAAAAAAGGAAGATATAGTATTTTCAAATTTACGTTGTTGAATTAATTTTTGTGATCACCCGTTTATTCAAAGACTTCATGTTTGCCAGCAACAAAATGGTGGTCACATTGATTATTTATTATAATTTGAAGTGTTTGTATTTCAGTTAATATGTTTTTTAGTTTCTTATGCATTCATAGTTTGCTTTGACCGACTAATTTTACACTTCTTCAGTGTTATCGACGAAAAAAATTGAACAAACTTAAATATCTCCGAAACTATTAGAGATAGGTATAGAACATATTTAAGAGAAATGAAAGCCGACTAATAGACGAAGACAAGGCCTTAAAGAAATATAGGGTGTGTCATTTAAAAAAATGAAGATACAGCATTTTCAAATTTATGTTATTGAATTAATTTTTGAGATCACCGTGTATATTGAAATCCAATTTTGACAATACATTAAAGTAAGCTCATGTATGAATAAATTCTATACCAAAGATTATTTTTTATCTTTAAAAATAACTGAGATACGCCTACTTGAATTACTACATAAAAATGCCAGTTTTTCGTTAAGTTTGCAAATATCTCAAAAACTGTAAGATTTAGCTTGTAAGCAATTCTTATAAAAAAGATGTAATATTATAAGGAGAATCGAAAAATAAAGTTATATAAAGGGTGTTCTATTAAAAAATAAAAAGTTCTATATTGTACCGCTTTTACATTACACCCTGTAGAAACCAAACTATTTTTAGATTGTAGAAACCCTGTAGAAACCAAACTATTTTTAGATTATGCAGCTTATAAAAATAGACAACTTTCGTATTTAAAATTATCTTCTAAGTTTAATGGCTAAGGAGCTATCGAGCGAATACGCACTATTGGGACACCCTATATATATATATATATATATATATATATATATATATATATATACAGGGTGACATAAGAAAAAGTGCCATGCATAGTGCCACGCGATAGAGGACACTAAAATAAGAAAAAAAGTTTCTGTGAACTTAGGTCCGCAACGGCTTCGTTTAAAAGATATAGGGTGTTGAAGTTTAATTATTTTTTTTTTTTTTTTAATATCTTTTTAAAATGATGTAATAAGCGGACGAAATTTTGTATACAGGGCCTTTTTATCACGCAGAATTCAAATATGACTTTAGTTATTTTGTTACTGATAGAGGGCGCCACATACATGTTTCCATCTTGTTTAAATCGGTCCTAACTTTTTTGCCTTACCCTGTATGTCATTTTCGACTGGAAAAATTTGTTTTCCCATCTTTTTTGCTTCAGAAAGGTATACCTTATTGAAGTCGCTAGAACCAACGGTTTACGAGAAAAATGCATCCGATGCATGCAAATTATCCAAAAGCGCCAAAGTAACTTATTTGCAAAAACAATGACATAACACTTCAACAATTAAATTAATAGCAACAATGAAGGGCAGTGATTAAAAAAAAACATTAAATTTTTAGATGTTCAAATTGTTGTCCTCGTACTTGAATACATTTTTCAATACTTTTTCCTAAGGATTGACGGTATCTTTGAGATATTCCTGGGTTATTACGGAATCTATCTGCGGATTCCATAATACTTATCCATAATTGCTCTTCATTATGTATTTCTACAGAATAAACATCATTTTTCATGAATCCCCAAAAGGGGATTAAGATTCGACTCAAGTGCGAAAACAGTCCTCAGGACTAACCCTGATGGAAGCAAAGTCCGCTTCCGAAACGTCGCCCTCCAAAAGCAAAAACTGGGGAAATAGGCCGATCAACTCCATATGAAACACACATGGATTCCAATAATGCCCGAATATATATATATATATATATATATATATATATATATATATATATATATATATATATATATATATATATATATATATATATATATATACATATATATATATATATATATATATATGATGAGGGTATTCTAGACGCAGAAGCTGACAAATGAAAAAGTTGTCACAATTATAGGAAAAGGTATAGTACAAGTATACACCTCACATAAGTTGCTATAAGCACACACACACACTCACATACACTCACCCACACACACACCCACCCACACACACACACACACTTTTTGGGCCATTCTGGGCCCCCAAGCGGGTATTAACACGTTAAGCCCCAGGGTATAAAAGCATGACTTTTATATATAAGTATGACAAAGCGAGCACGCACGTAAGCACACACACACACTCACACACACACTCACATACACTCACCCACACACACACCCACCCACACACACATACACACACTTTTTGGGCCATTCTGGGCCCCCAATCGGGTATTAACACATTAAGCCCCAGGTTATAAAAGCGTGACTTTCATCTCGGGCCAGACCATTTTTTTTTTAATTTTTGTATCAAAATTATGTTAGTTTTGCTACGTACACAATTATTTGAGATTCTGACATATTTTTTAGGAAAAAACAGTGTGGCCACGTCCGGTGCACACGGTCTGTATAAAAAATTTTTGCTTCTTATTAGCTTAGACCATGTGTACCAGATTGTCCCACACACACCAGAATGTATAAAACAATATTCTTTCTCGCTCTGAAAAATGTTTATAACACATTGTACATCTTCCTCTATTCTCTTTTTGCATAATGCAGTGGCGAACGATTTGGTCTGGAGCTGGTGTAGGGCCCTAAGATTTAGCAAAGATAAAACTAATTTTTCTCGAAAAGATGTGGTAGAGATTGTTTTGCCCGTAATATATTTGTACAGCACATGTGCATTCACAACTGCTGTGTTGGTTAGAAGCGACCTTTCGGTACCACTTGATACTTCTCCAAATCGATGAGTTATATGCAGCTTTCTGATCTGACACGTCGATAAATGCTTTAACCGCATTGTATTCGACAACAGTCGAGGGTGTCCTAACAGGTCCTCGTTTAGTCTCAACTTCAATCATTGAGTGAGAATCCTTAGTCGTTAAAAAGAGAACCTCCCTTTTATCTTTCCACTTACCAACGATAACTTTTCTGTTGCTCTGTAAGGATTTCATTTCCCCTCGTTTTAGCTTTGCATCTGTTACAGCTTTAGGATTATGCTTTCTATTAGCACATAATGTACCCACTAAGTGAGTATTGTTACGGGTTTAACTCGTGTGCCAGTTCAACGCTTGTACAAAAATTATCAGTGAACAATGTTCTTCCGGTATCCAAAAGCGGTTGCATGAGCTCCATAACTCATCTAGAAGCTAAAGATTTCTCTGAAGGATGTTCTTTTCCTCCATAAACCTTCACCGCATATGTATAACCTTCAGCTACACAAAGCTTAAAAAGTTTGATTCCGTATTTATGCCTTTCTCCAGGCACATATTGCAGGAAACTCAATCTTCCTCGAAAAGGCACCTTGTCTCGTCAATACACACAGACTTCTTAGGTTCACAAATTTTCTGAAATTTATTATTCATCCTCGTTATCAGAGGTGAAATTTTGTACAATCTGTTGTTTGACGGCACATTTTGATTATCAGATATATGAAAGCAATGTAAAAATAACTCGAACTTGTTTCTACGAAATCCGCAACGTTTAGAAATGTCATTTTTATAGAGTGGGTTGTTGCTCAAATAGTCTCTTA
This sequence comes from Vesta saturnalis, assembly GCA_036346205.1. Taxonomy (NCBI): domain Eukaryota; kingdom Metazoa; phylum Arthropoda; class Insecta; order Coleoptera; family Lampyridae; genus Vesta; species Vesta saturnalis. The sequence continues at coordinate 2,287,053 of JARFJB010000682.1, forward strand.
GTTCAGGTTCTGGAAAAATAAAATATTGCAAATAAAATGACTTACCCAATACAACATCATCGACTGAATTAGAAGGACCTGCTTCATCGACTATATTTGAAGGAGCTGCTTCATTACACAATTTTCGTTTTTTTCTTGTTCTGGGAACGTCATCACTTTCTATAAAGTAAGCAACCATCAAAATACAAAACTGTATTGTAAGCCAAACAACTTACCTATTACAGAATTACTTTGCCCTGCTTCGTCATCACTACTCGAATAAAGTTCATCACTAACATTCGCGCGGTAAGCCGGATCAGCATTAGAGTCATAATCCGATACGTTATCTTCACTAAAATCGGATTCTTCTAAGGCGCGACGAAGTTCATCATATGATAACCCTTTTTTGGGCATTTTTGTAACTTATCAACACTTTTGCATCACAAAAAAATGAATAAAATTGTTGCACACGACGTTAACCCCGCGAAATACAGACGTCAACAAATATCCTAACCTACAAAAATTGAATAACGGTTTTCTCGGACTAAGGCAAATTTATGTTTTATATAGACCAGAGCTACCTAAATCCCCATCTAACACCACAGAAATTGTGTCCCTCGTACGGCCACAGCCTCTTGAACACGATAATATATTGTGGACAAATTGGTGCGCGTGGTCCGAGGTGAAAATATGCTGTGCACCAGTGTGGTGCGCATGGGGCTTAACGTGTTAATAATATCAGTCAGTATATTCTCACATAAGTTGTTACAAGTATAACAAAACGAGTACGCACACCACACACAATTCCAGAGATTAAAACATATAATTTTATTTTTAGCATAAAATAAATGTGGCAGCACTTCTTGTTAGTGTGTCCTTACTAAAACGAGAGCAGGTTGCCACAAATACGTGAATATACTTAAAATATGACGTTCACACTGTAATACGAAGATTGACCTACCATACTTACTAGAGCTATATATATATATATATATATATATATATATATATATATATATATATGACGAGGGTATTCTAGACGCAGAAGCTGACAAATGAAAAAGTTGTCACAATTATAGAAAAAGGTATAGTACAAGTATACTCCTCACATAAGTTGCTATAAGTATGACAAGGCGAGCACGCACTCAAGCACACACACTTACACACACACTCACATACACACACCCACATACACACCCACACACACACACACACCTTTTGGGCCATTCTGGGCCCCCAAGCGGGTATTGATAATATCAGTCAGTATATTCTCACATAAGTTGCTACAAGTATGACAAAACGAGTACGCACACCACACACACAACGCATACGCCTTTTGGAGACTTCTGGTCTCCCAAGCACGATTAAAGCTAAAGACTAGTTTTATGGATGTTGAGTATCGGCTAAAAACTGACCGTCACTAAAAGTAAATGTAATTTATGTTACGTATTAAAAAATCTTAAGTATGAACATTACGATAATAATTATCAGGAATTGAAGATATTATGTGTAAATGGAATATTAAATTACTAATTTCTTTAAGTTGTAAAAAGTAGTTTGATTTTTTTAAATTGAAATAATATCCACAAATCCTAAGATGCTTTTCGGCTTATAGTATTTACCATATTAGAGGAAGTCCTCGCACTAAAATTTATCACATTTGGCAATATTTTATCTTTTGGCATTCCTATCAAGTGATCCAAAACAATAGCAGATTTTCCAGTACCAGTTGGCCCAACAAACAAAATAGGCAATAGATTAGTTAAACACAATCTTAAAAAATATTTTTGACAAAGCGATTCGTTTGTTTGTATTATCAGCTCAGACATCTAAAAATCAATGTTCCTAATATCCGCCTAAATAATGCAACTACTATTACTTTTGCAGTAGGTGATATGCTTGTAGCCTTATCAACAGTTTCTGACCATGTAATCCAAGATCCATTATTCTTCTTATCAAACACGTAATCAAAAACATTATGTCTTTCAGGAAATAACTGATTCTTTTGTAATTTGTATAGTTTTGGTTTTGGATGATGCTTATCTTCTCCATAAATAAGCTTACGGAAAAATACATCAAATCCGACACGTCCTTGTGCTGTTAAAATGGAGCCCAAACCCCATACAACGCAAAATAAAAATACAGATTGTAGCCAAATTGTGCTTACATGCTGCTCTTCAACTAATAAACTAGTAAAAAGTCGAGTGAAAGACTACAACTTTAACTTATTGTATCATATATTAAAAAATGTGTAAACTTACGTGAAATAAATGAATTTCAGAGACAATTAGAAAGTATTTACCCTGATGTGTAATAAAATGAAAACATGGAGGCATTAACCATTCGATCATCTCTTCTACTATTTCTAATTGTTCGGGTATGAGTGTCGCTGATAATTGCACATAATAAGAATCTCTAAATGCAACCCAGCCTAACAAGCGTGGTTCCATATATATCATTCCACACCGAGACACAGTTGCGGGCGACGCTTGTTCTAAATCCGCTGGTTCAAATATTAAATTCATCTTATTAGACATCTAGAACATACGAAAATAATAATGGGTATTTTTAATTTAACTACCAACCGAAATAATTTCGCCAGACATTAAACATAATTTTTTGTTATCGTCTAAAACTGTATTCATATTTTCAATCCAAACAGCGTCTACAGGTCCATCGAACAAAATCCATTTGCGATCGACAGTAAATGAAGAGGCATACTCTCTAAAATAAAAATTGCATATTTGCACCCTAAATATGTTCACTACCTAAAAGTATTAGCCAAAACACCATCCGACCATTCATGTGAGGATGGATCAAACTGGCCATACAGTTGGCCCATAGAAATTGCCTTAGGGTTAATTATACGGAATATTACTCGATGCTCTTTTAATTTAGCACCTTTGATGTGACCTAAAGCGCCTAAAGCTTCAGCTAATGACTACAATTCTTAGATGTAGATAAAAGTCTAGTAATAAAAACACAATTTTACTTGATAAGCACAAGTTTTCCCTGCTAACGGTTCACCAACGACCATAAGGCCATGCCTTACTAAAATCATTTCGTAAATTTGTATACACTTTTCCACAAACCAAGGAGTTGCTCGTAAATTACGCGTTTCCAATTCTGTTAAAAGGCATTCTATTAATTCATCTCTTTCAAAATTAGGGACTTCGACACCGGGAAATAAGTCGGAAAAGATACCCTCAAATAGAGGAACGTCCTTAAATGGTAAAACGTATAATAGAACAACGTAAAGACAAATATTACTTGTGCTAAAAATTTTGGTAAATTTACGTCAATAATGGCACGTAAAACCAACTGAGGCTCCTTGAAACTTGGATAATTCTTTTTTAACGCGCCAGCCGCTAATAGAACAGATTTTACTGCTCTCATTCCATAATCGTAATGATTTTGTGATGATAGCTGTTCTGAGCACAATTTATAAGTATGCACAATTTTTTGAGCCAAGCTGCAATGGTAAAACTTTTTTATTATGTTAAAATTCGTTATTGAATACCTTGACGCCATAACAAAACCGTATGAATATAAAGAAATTTCACCAATCATAGCGTAATCTGGAACCATCATAGCTACAGTCCTGAATAGCACTTTTAAATTATCTGGTAATTCTTGTCGGCCAGCATACCTTAACGGTTATGAATACATTAACATTAGAATTTAAAAACTATATAATAACAAGATAAGAATGGGATTCAAACCTAGGGTTACTTGCGTTTTAAATTGTTTTTAATTGTAATTTAATTTTTCAATACGGTCCTGTGTAACTCAAAATTCAGTATGCTTTAATTATTTCCGATTGTTCCCTTTTCCTGATGCTGTGTACTATTTTTTTTACTTACATAGCCTAAATCTAAGAAATTTGATATTTAGCACAACACGCTCTACTCTTAATCCAAATCCCATCAGTATTATACTTAATAAATTAAATTCAACATATTTCCTAACGCATATAAAATGGTTCTCCCCTATTGCTTCTTTGGATGAGACCAGTAATAAACAAAGTTAGAACAAAGCTTTAGTTAAACGAGGAACGATCAATAGGTTACTATGCGAACACAAAAGATTATTAATATTGAAACAAACATAGGTAGCGGCGCTGGTTTTCCAATTTAACCTAAACCCTGATTGTAGTAACTACATATGGTTCAATAACTAGCTCATACAACCTACGACGAGTAAAAGCATTGGCGCATGTGATTATATAAATAAAGAACTCTCATTCAAATGATATACTATACACTCAACCTACATAACTAAGGGAAACAATTTCTTGGTTATTTATTTTGGTTTTTCTTATCCTGCATATAACAGAAATTCATATGTTTTAAAAAATAAGCTACCCCACTGGAAAGGGGTTGAAAACAAATTCTAAACGTTTTAAAACATGTTGCGTAAATATCACATAAATCATATATTTGAAATGTAAGGATTAACATCTAAAACGATTAAGCAAATTTAAAATAAGTGTAAATTAGTATTTACATCAGTAATAAACTTGAAATCCAATTCAGAAATTGTGAAAGGTAACGAGCAGCCGCTGCTTAAATCATCATCTAAGTAGTTTGAAGGTTAAAAAAAGAGGCAGCACTTGTCAATAACGTTAATATTGAAATTAATGAAAATTGTCTTAGAATCGAAGAATTTAATTTTTCTAAAAATATGATCAATGGAGACTACTTCTTAGGGCGGATTCAAAAAATTTGATGCAAAATTAATTAAAAATTGACATTACAATAGATCTTGATCAGGTAAAAATCCTACTACATTTATATTAGGATATCTAAGTCTTATAAAATCAGAAATATACATTAAATTTAGCAAATTATTCTGAAATTTATGATAATTTACGCTTGGGATGGAACCAAAGGAAACTAAAATTGACCAAGACCACATTAATAATGCCTTGTTCAAATTCTTATTGAGACTGAATGTATTAATACGCCAGAGAAGGCGACAGATAAAAAATAATTTTTAGGGTGAGAACGAGATAGTCTTGACTTAATATAAACGCAGAACTGTTGATGACTTTTACATGTGGCCACTTTGATATGTGTCAACACAAATTGAAAATAATTACAAATTGAAAATTGAAAATATTTCGCTATCAATCATTAAAAATAAGGTCACTTGTCTATTAGTGGATGTATAATATAGTTGTTAAAAGCACATAAAAATCATATAACAAAATCTGACCAATTAATGAATAATATTCAGTTAAAGCATTCAATATTTTTTTTTTATTATTGTGGACCTGAACAGGCTAAATTTGGCCTATCGTGCTAAAGCACTAAGGAACACTTAGGAGGATGGATAGAGGGATAATGAATTGCCAATAGATGCCTATGAACAGCTACCTTAAATTTTCTCATATCATAAGTGAGAGGAAAACAGGAACTAGGGAGATCATTCCAGAGTTTAGAAGCGGTGTAGAAAAATGTGGATTGCGCCCGTTTGGTACGACAAGTGGAGATTTGTACTACATACTGATTATGTGAATGAGCGAATCGAGTATTTCTCGCAAAGATAGCCTGAGATGGTATCAAAGAATATAATTCAGCAGCACAATAGCCGTTGTAATAACGATAATACAAAGAAAGAACTGAAACCATCCTTCTATGCTCAAGGGACTGTATATGAGAAGTTAAGGACGGGTCATTTATAAGCCTAATCGCTCTCTTTTGAATACGATCAACGATATCGAGAGCGTATTGGGGAGCACTAACCCAGAGGTGAGAATTATATTCCAGATGAGGCCGAATTTGGGCCTTATACAGCAGAAGGAGTTGTCGAGAGGTAAAGTACTGCTTAGATCTGTACAAAAAGCCTATTTTACGAGCAGCTGTTTTGGTAGTTGACAGAAGATGGTCAACCCATAAGAGATTTGAAGATACAGTCATACCCAATAGAGTAATAGAGTCTGAAAACTTAAGAACTGAGCCATTCATACTTACAACAGGAAATGATCGATCTTTTTTGGCGGGAACAAGACAACACTGAGTTTTGTTAGCATTAAATTTAACTAGAATATTGCTTCCCCATTCGAGAATACGTGGAATGTCTTTGTTGATTGAATTTGCCATTTCAGCTTTAATTTCTTGATTTGACATAGAAGGTGGATTATCCCTATGAGTAGACTGAGATGAATACAGTGAAGAATGCTATCGTCAGCAAAACAATGGATGGGGTTAGTTGTTGAAGAAATAAGGTCATTTATGTACAGCAGAAAAAGTGTAGGCGCTATAACGGATCCTTGTGGTACGCCCGCGTTAATGCTAACTTCTTTTGACAAAAAGCCATCAACTACGACACGTATTCGTCTTTTATCAAGGAAACTAGAAACCCAGTTGATGAGCATATCATTTAACCCAAACGAGGTGAGTTTGGTAAGTAAACAATTATGCCAAACTTGGTCAAATGCCTTTGAGATATCTAAAGCGACTACAACTGTTTCACCGGACTTCTCTACTGTATTGTTCCAAACTTGGGTCACATATGAAAGAAGATCGCCTGTTGAACGACTTTGCCTAAACCCATATTGGTGGTCACTAAGGAGTTTGTTAGTTTCAAGGAACGTGAGCAGTTGCTGATTGATGGCTTTTTTCATGATTTTGGACAAAATGGAAGTGATGGTAATTGGTCGGTAGTTTAAGGGATCGATCTTATCGCCTTTTTTTGGGCATAGGTTGAACATTTGCTAACTTCCATGATGAAGGGGATTCCCCAGAAGACATAGAGATCGTATAGAGCTTAGATAGGACTGGTACTAGTTCGGGGGAAATAAAATAAAATATACACGTGTAATGGCTAACATTTGTTTGTGCTGAATTTAATACCTTCTAAATACAATAATAGACACAGTATATTAATAATTATAAATTTACCTGAACAAATCGTCACAGGACTTATTTCACAGTTAGTTGGGTATGACTGGTTAACATTGTACTTAACGTAAACAACAGTAAATAGTGAGCTAAAACAATTTATGTAACTGTAAATTGAAATCGACCAGTATTGGAATTTAAATAGTGAAACTGAAATGTGCTTAATTTTTCCCATATATCAGTAAGGGAACACAGGTATATAAACTAGTGAATAAAGAATTATGTATGGTTTAATTACCGGAAGGAAGAGACATTGATTAGTCAAGAATCAACATATTTTTACAGCAGTTTATTTTGAGAACATATTACGACTGTGTGAATTCAAAACGAGGTGCACCTAATATTGGATTACACATTGTCAATTATGTAAGAAATTTTTAACTCTGTTATATAGTTTTGAGATCAGTCAATGGTTACGTACTGAGATTAAATTAAAATTTCAAATACATTATAAAAGATTTACTTGATTGATTAGGTGAATTAAATGAGCGTTGGGAACTTCACTGTTAAATGATTATGCATATAACTTTAAGAGGTAGATTCAGGACTGTTAGGATTTATTTAAGATTAACAATGTTTATGTTTATATCTTGTAAATAAATTAAGATCGTATTGTTAAGTTTGAAACTGTGGTAATATGCGTTTACCCTTGTGAACATTCATTTGATTTTATACAAACAAAATAGATACCACCGTTATATTAATGTTAGAAAAGACTTCCACGGCCCAACATAGTTAATAGTTCATTGGTTAAATTAAGACTGTAGAGATTAATGTAGAGCATGTGAGTCATTACACTTTGTCTACCAACGTACCGGCATAGATTTGCTGTTTCATTCCACTTAACAGATAATCGCAACGGACGAACGTTCAACTAGATATAAAACAAGCATTCCCTATGATATGTGCCTCTTTAAAAAGTCATTTTAGGCAAAATAAAATCAAAATAGTCAAAAAAATTTAAGCAGCGGTTTATCCCTAGAGACAAACAAAGTCTACATTTGTTAATTTAAAATTCATCATAACATTATAAATGGATTAAATAAACGCTTCCAATATTACTCCAAGAATTTTTAGGTGAAGGTCTTAAAATTTAAGCAAACAACGACCAAGTATACATCAAATGACAATGAAAACTTCAGGCGAGATAACACAAAAGCCAAAAAAGCGTTCTAGGCAAACAGTAAAATTTGCACTTCAATAAATTTACATTTTCATAGTAGTACCACTTTATAACACACCCCCACGTACATTCGCACGCCCATATATGCATACACACACACGCACACACGCACACACGCACACATGCACACACGCACACACGCACACACGCACACGCGCATACGCGCACACGCACACATGCACACACGCACCCACGCACACACGCACGCACGCACACATACACACACACACACATATATATATATATATATATATATATATATATATATACAAGAAATGCATAAGGTTTAGTACACCACATTTCTTATATCGTCTTTCACGATATAAGATTCAACCTCTAGGAGGTTAAATTTTCGCTCTACCCTAACGTCTTCTTATACGTTCATATTAGCCAACAAACCCGGTTACTCAAGTTTCACAAGTCGATAACAAATCTTTTAATCACTTAACTTGATCGTTAATCTTTCAATACTGTAAAGACTGGAATTTGTTTACCTAAATAACCTGAATTAATTATTCATCAATTAACGATTTTCCAATAATTATCGGATATTCCTATTTAAGAATAATAAATTCTTATCTCTTCCTATGTTATTTTAAAAACCATTACAGATTTTTACGTCAGAGCGATACTGTTCATCCCCGCTCACGGTAAGTCAATAAGAGATGCTTATGTCACAACCCGAAGCTGTATTCGCCTCCCATCTGATTGAATAAAACGGTCATGCACGTTCCGATAAAAACAGTTTTTTTAAGATTTTGCAACAAAGATACCCCGACCATCCATCCCAGACCAGCAAAGAGGATTACCGTCCCCAATTGCTTTTCTCCGCATAGCCGGAAAGAAAGGTTGGAAGCGTAAGTTTACCTGCGCCGAGCGTTTTTGAGCGAAATCGAGTTTGATAGTCACACAACCACATAATGAAAAATTACGCGCTGTAACAGGCGTGATCACCATAAAGGGAATTGTTGGTCCAGAGGACGGTATTTAATCGTCACACAGACTCTAGATACAATTGAAAAATGAACACAGCCTCGATTCATTGAGAGAAATTCTTCCAGCTTCATAATTACTTCTATTACGAAATCCTGAAATAGTTTTATAGTAAATTTTCGTTCAAGCGTTCCCCAAAGAAACACCATAAATTTTTAACATTGAACGACATTCAATTAGTTGTGTATTATTTTCCTAAATAAATTAAAATCCTGCATCTCTTACACTAAACCATCCCTCCAGAAGTAGGTCCTAGATATTTTACCTAAATTAATTTCTCCTACTGTCGAAGGTGTGAGTCATCCCGTCCTTTTCGAGTTCACTCATTTAAAAACCCGGCTATCTAAAAGTATCCCTAAACATGAATTTCACCCCCTGTAAACTCCTAGCAAGTTCAAACAACCATGTACTAAAGAAATACTCCCCAGTTAGACACATTATATTGCGGTAACACGATCTGCTTAGCATTCGGGAGGTAATTGGTTCGATTCCCGTCACTCTATCCTGTATGAGGTTTTTTCAGTGGATTTTCCTTATACACATAAGGCAGCATGGTCACTGCGTATTCGCACACCATGTGCGACTATTTAGGCAAATGCTGGGGTAGTACCTTCCCCTCAGACCCCTAACTCCGTTCCTTCCGATCATATCCTGACCGCACCCATCCTTCATCACCAAGCGTACACACTATATATATATATATATATATATATATATATATATATATATATATATATATATATATATATATATATATATATATATATATATATATATATATAGTAGGGAATTCATGACAGTGGCTAAGGGAGCTTGGAAAACTTAGTAGCCCAGCCTCCCCATGGGGAGGAAATGAAACACATGGCCTTTCCTTTTCCTTTTTCCCTAATTGAAAGAAAGAATAAACCAGTCTACCTGTTTTACCTTTGATAAGAAAATAATTTCAAAAGTATATTTTAAAGAGAGAACAAAACGTTGACCTAAATATTTACGTACAGTTATAAATTCTGTTACTCAAGCTTCATTTTTTAAAGAAAAGGGGGTATTGACTGCAATTTTACAATTTTAGAAAATTGACGCAAGTATAAGGCACAGTAAATTACTGTTTCCTTGTATAACGTAATAATATTTTCCTCAGTCATCCGAGGCAACTAACGTCACTACTGCCAGCATTTCCAGATCCCGGAGGTTCTCTTGAGGAACCACAGCGTCTATTAAAATTGTATTTATTCTTTGTCTAGTTATTGTTTGTTTTTATGTTATACTTAAATTGAAATACTTATTTCAGATAATCGTTTAGTAGTGGTAATTATTAAGCAACTCCAGACCATCCATTAATAGGGTCTATTAGTAAACGATGTCAAATGAAGTTGATAGGAAGAGCTGCGTTGATCTGTATGAAACTTCTAATAATGTATTAATTACGTCACAGTGACAGGAACTGTTAGAAAAAACGAATTAAGGCGTTCTGTATTTTCATTGAAGGATCGCAGTTTGGTCGATATTAAGTTTTCACTTTGGAAAAAGAGGAAAATTAAAGAAAGTGATTCTCTGAAAAATATTGTTATTGGTATTTCGAATATTTATGCGCAATGAACGATCTCGACTTTTTAACGCGTTCACTAAGTCTCATCGTTAATTGCCGTAATTAAAACACCTGATGGTTAAATAACTATTATTTGATTTAGTTAGAATTGTGCCCATAGGATATACATGTATAAAACCTTTCTTTTATATTAGTTAGTGTAAAAAAAAGAGGAAGCAAAACAAGATATTACAGTACTATTTATTTCAAATAACAAGATCAAAAAAGTTTATTTCTTGACACCCCTAATTAATATTTCCAAAGGTTTCTTCAGAAACTGCTCTTAAAATATGATCCGCCTTACATTATTTTAACAACAAGCTGCCTTAAATAATTTATATCTGGTTACGGTAACTCCTCTAAAAATGTTCAACCATAGACTCTGCAGTAACTTATAGTTTTGCAAGTACATAAAATTTGTTTAGTAACCGCACTATCGGAAATGAATAAACATCATCTTCATTAATACATAATTTCGGCACATATTTAATTGGGGTGGCTTATAACGTAAGGGTTCGGTGGGTTGTCGACAAGAATATAACCTAATCTATCAAAAGTTTCTACCGTTTACATTCTATTCACGTGGTCTGTAATTTAACACACAGTGACACTTTTATGATGGGTAGGCCGAACAGCGGAGACATTGTAAATTCTATGAGAGATTACACTTCTGCGCCCACGACAAATGTACAAACAAGTTAAGAAGCGAATGTCTCAATTTCAGCACCAACCATGTCGCACAGACTAGCCTAGTCAATATTTTCAATTGGCCCTTTATTGTGGTTGAACGTCCCACTTATAACGGGGCAAAGTGGTAATATATGATTCGTCACTGGAGCCGTATATATTTTTGTTAATTACTATTCTTACCGCATATAATATTTGTGCAAAGATAGCGTAGACTGGCATAATTAAAATTTGCCTAAGCACCTTGCATTTTATCTTGTGTTGGTTGTGATTGATATTATCACACAAATTTTATTCTGTTGCATAAATCAAATAAATAGGACCAAAGTGTTTATTAATGTAACTTCCCGAATCAAATGAAGTTACCCTAATCATAAAAATTGATCGCCATATGATTTGTTTCTAAACACCTGATTAAATTTATTGATTTTAAAGCTTGCGTACATCAGTAAAATAACTACCATTCAAATATTCATTGGTGTATAACTCATGATAAAAAAGAAAGAAGAACTCTATGCTGAATACGTGAAGAATTTCTTAATTTTCTAAAAATTCCCCAAACTTTACAAAAACGTACACTACTAAAAATTACAGCATAATTTTTACCATAAATTAAGCTGTCTTTAAAAACGTCAAGAAATTGAGGCTCATCTTTTGTTTAGATCCTAATTAGTACTGTAAATCTCATTGGAATTAATCTAAAACTAAGCTTATAAACTATTTTAACTATGTTGTCTTTTAATTTTTTTTACATAATTTTAACCCATACTTTTGTTTTAATTAAAATTCAGTAAGTTTGGTTGTTCTCATCCTTAAAATTACAATTAACTAATGTTCATTTTTATATACAGCATGGATGCAAGATGTTTGTTCAAACCAGAACGATCTAGAAAGCCTTACATTTAAATAAAAGTTTAACGAAAGCTTTCACATGGAACTTGGAACTAAAATGTGTTTTATGCAATGGATACTAGAGATAATTTAAAATTAGAAATCCACATTATTTATATAAAATTACTATTTATTTTATTCTATTGAGTCCTATTTCGAAATGCACCTACTCGTCACCAAGAAATTGTAATCTATGAGAGGTTACACTTCTACGTCGACGACCAATTTACAAAGTTGCGAAGCGAATGTCGCCATTTCAGCCCCAACCATGTCGCTACAAGATCAACCCGCTACTGTACACCAAAATTGCACGTTCAGTGTTTAATGTTTAAAGTATGCACTGTAACTCTGGTAAATAAACAAATTAATGTCATTATTATATTCTCTAATCAAACACAACTCGCGATTTGATTAATAATCGATGTCATGGCTCGTGAAACCATAGCAGAAAATTTATCTCGTGGTACATACTCGTTGAATTTTCAATTCGGTTTCACTAGGAAGCATCATCGGTAATAATCAAAGTACTCGTATTACTACTAAACATAATTCCTTTTTAATTAATAAAACAGAAGAAACAACTCCTATATTAGATAAAGTGTAAATGAATTATAGTACTTTTTCGCTGTGTTTAACACATTTTTAAGAAACATTAGCAAGAACAAACGTGGCGTAGTCTCTCAATGCTAGAATCTGAAAGTTAGAAATAAGATCATAAGCAGTTGCCAACTTGTAATTACTAAAAAGCCACATCACCTTTACTACAATTTGCGTAACAAAACTGTTATGATACAATAATTACCGTTTACGTTTTGAACATAAAACTGTTGTTTACTGATGGTTTATTTCATAACTACGCCAGTGCAGATGTGTACCGATTACTGTCAAACCCACAAACTAACTTCCCTAACCGTGGTTTGGCCAAGATTTTTGATATTGATTGTTATATCACAGTACCAGTACAACTATGCTTAATTAAACACCTGTTTATGATTCCTAAACTGAGTCTTTGATAACAAGCAAGTGATCGTAAGTTCAAATCCCACTCAAATATTTTTTTCTTAATACTTTTAAAAAAACTGAAATATATACATACCCAGGATTCATAGTAATAAAACAGGTACAAGTGGGATCTAATGTAATTTCAGTACCTTCAAATATAAACTTTTCTAGTTTAGCAGCTACGGCCATTTGTATGCTTGAAATTTGTTGTGCTACTACCGACAAAACTTCTAATTCAATTCTGTTAAATTCGTCAAAGCATGCCCATGATCCAGATTGCGCCAAACCCTAACAAACTTAGTGAATAAACCTTAAATTTTGCATACAAATACATACTTTAAAGAATTTCCCTAAAGCTTTATAATCTAAACCGTCAGAGCAATTAAACACAACACATTTTTTAGCTACTACTTTAGCAAGATCTTTGCAGGTTTCAGTTTTTCCGGTGCCGGCTGGCCCTTCAGGTGCTCCACCTAAATTTAACCGAAATGCACCCATGAGAGTCCTATACATAAATATTTGTAATGTGTAAAAATAGATAATTACCTGCATACAAACCTAAAACATCGATCTGTCAGAGGTGTTACAACTAAGCGAGCTTGATTTCCCAAGTATTCAAAACCATAAGCGACTTCTGTAGTAATCATGCATACACTTACTAAACCTTGTGACCAATAGTATCTTAATTGCGATATCCAGTTAAAATCAGCTATCGACTGAACATTCCAATCACGTAACAATGCCACAATATCTCTACCTAGTAAAAACTAATAATTATTAAAAACATCAAAATGTGCTATTACCATGCACATCAATCACTATGAGTGACTCGACAGTAATACGCACACCGGGATCAAGCTTTCCTTGAACCAGTCTCACACATGTCTCTATAATAACAGTACATCTGTCAACCTGTTTAGGTAACCTCGCTTCTACTATTGCTTCGGTAACATCCACTGTCCAAGTTATGTAGTTAACACACTGAACAACCTACAAAAAACATACAAGTACAAATCGCTATTCACGTAAGTCAAGTACTTGTCCTGGCCAGGACATTAGCCACTCGACTCTATCCGCTACTTGATAATTGTTAAGAGATGCTGAGCAAAGATCCTTCATGGATTGTATCATCAGAATTTGAACTTCCAATAACCATTTTTCTACCATGCCCTATTAAATTCGGAAACGTATTAATATTAAACAATACAACAATTTCATCACATACTAAACTAGTTAATAAGTCATAAATGATACTAATAATAAACAATATCATGTTTTCAGGTGTAGGGCTATTATGTAAAATACTTTAGTTTAACTTAATAATTATATTATTATTGAACTGACTACTCTCTATACCAACTTTGGTACCACTTCTTTCGACCACACAACTCACAGTTATACACATGACTAAACTGTGACAAACCATTCTCTTCTCGGTTAGAAGTTTTACTTAGTAATAATTTTATTTTGTTACCTTCTTCTACTAAGAAGTTTACAAAGTTTCCTACTTATTACTCCACAGTCTACTCCCGTTCCCCTGCGAGAAGAAAAACTCCATTGTCTTTTTTTCGCACTGTCTTTTATACTTCCTTTTTTATAATTCCTTATTCTAACACCTTACTTTAAATCACCTTTTATAAGCTTGTTAATACGATTAATAATTTCAATAACGTTAACAAATATACCTATTTCAACAAGGTTAACAAATACAATAATTCAATAATACTAACACATACAATAAATTTCACAATAAGTTATTTTCACTTCCATTCTTTATACGTTTTTATTATATTAAGGCATAGACTAGCCCCACGTTAGTTCAGTCAAAATATTGAATCAGCCCTTTATTGTGGTTGAACGTCCCACTCGTAGCGGGGTAAAGTAGTAATACATAATTCTTCACTCGAGCTGTATATATTTTTAATTACTATACTTACTATGTATAATATTTCGGCAAAGACGGCGTAGACTGGCATAACTAAAATTTGCCCGAGCACCTTGCATTCTACCTTGCGTTGGTATTGTCATATATACAATTAAATAATACGAAAGTGTTTATTAATGAAGCTTGTTAAAGAAAATGAAGGTATCCTAATCATAAAGGTTAATCGCCATATAATTTGTTTCTAAACAACCGATTACATTTATTGTCTCTTAAAGTTCGCTTACATCAGTAAAATTGGTACCATTCAAATTTTCATTGGTTTATAATTAATGATAAAAAGGAAAGATGGAATCTATGCTCTTTCAATACACTGATTCAAATGGTTGTTTATACGTGAAAAAATTCTTAATTTTCTTAAATGCCCCAAACTTTACAAAAACGCACTACAAAAAATTGCTGCATAATTTTTGTCGTTTTTTAAATCTGATTAGAATTAATCTACAACTAAGCTTCTAAACTGTCTTAACTATATGTGAACCTATTTTTTTACATTCTACCTATCTAGGTTAGGTCTTTTAATATTTCCATACTTTTAGAATATTTTAACTATACTTTTTGTTTTAATTAAAATTCAGTATGGTTGATTTACGCATCATTAGAATTACAATTAACTAATGCTCATTTTTATATATAGCCCAAATGCAAGGTATTTGTTCTAACCAGAAGGATCTAGAAAGCTTTACATTTGAAAAAAGATTAACGGAAGTTGTCACATTGAACTAACGTCTCTTTTATGAAATGAATAGTAGATATGATTTAAAATTAGAAATTCACACTATTTATGTAAATCTATTATTTATTTAATTAATTTTAATTAGGCACCTTATTTTTAAAGCGATAACGTATGAGTTTCCGTTTTACACTTCTTAGACTCCTAACTTTAATTTAATGAAATTACATGATAAACGTATTACTATAATCACAATTAATACTTGCCTTGTTTTTTACCATTCTCTGTTCTTAAAATATATCTAGTCACCAGTGACGTGCCGTATTCTAGTGGTGTATGAAACTTATGTTTTGAAATAGAACACCCTACATTTTATTGCGGATTTAGAAAATGCTCAAAGAGTACTTATTTTTTAGGTAACATGTTATACCACTAACTTGAGCATTTTCACTGCTATAACCTTTTCATCTCGTAATTCGACCATCTTTGGAATTTTTTTTTGAGAAAAACTGAATTTTCATTATTATTCAAATGAAAACCCTCACTATTTCCCAGTTCATAGTCAAGAGAAATGGTCGATTAATGTTTGGGCAAGCATATTCAGTACTTCAATTGTTGGTCCCTTTTCCTTCGACAGTATTCTAAATTCGAATTTGTACTTGAGTTTCTTCGATAATAAATTATTTGGACTCCTTGAAGATGTACCGCTCGCTCAAATTAGGGACATGTATTTTCAACAAGATGGCGCACCTGTACACCGTGCCCGTGTAGTAAGTAAATGGCTTATTAATGAATTTGTTGAAAAGTGGATAGGAGGCGACGAACCAACACGATGGCCAGCGAGATCTCCAGATATATCTCCGCTTAATTTTTTTTTGGTAGGGGTACGTCAAGGAAAGTGTATGCTGAACTACCAACCACTACGTTCGTGCAACTATCAACCGAGTAATGTTAAATCGGGTTAAAAAGTCTTCTCGTCGTAGAATTCAAATTTGTTTAGGGCACGGCGGTAGACATTTTTAACGTTTATTAACATAATTTTTATTCTTATTTTATTTTTATTTTAGCTCGTAATTTTGTTTTTTGTGTTTAAGTGTTTTTCTACTTAATAAATAATGTTTTATAATGTGAGTCGTTTTTTGTTTATTTTCGAGGGGGTTACTAGATAATACAAACTAAAAATTGAAAAATACAGAAAAGTAAACAGAAATTATGAAATTAAAATAAATCTACCCAAGATAGATACCGATAAATTTATATAGTTAGAAAGGTAAACAAATTCCGCATTTGATGCAAAAATGAAAAAATGGCGGTTCTATTTAAAAAAATCAAGTTACCACTGATTAAAGTTTTCTAAATTGACAAATAAATTTTTCTAAATACAAGAATTCGGATTTGACCGTCCGGTCTACGCTAGTACATTGCATGTCTAGTAACATCGCAGAGTCATGGCCTTCTAAGTTTTGTGATCACAGCGATATTTAATTTTTTTCAGAGCTCTACTTATTGTAAAAATGACGAATTGCGGCTAAACGATTCGTTTTAGATACCATGTGTGATACATAAAGTCGCACTAGAATTGACCAATGAATCCAAATAAGGAATAATATACGGGAGGTTTCATTTAAAAAATGTAACTTTGATATAGATCGCCCTATGTTGGTTTATATATATATATATATATATATATATATATATATACTCGCTATCATTAAAGCGTTTCGAGATACAAATAGGCATTAATGCGTCACTTGTTTAAACTCGTACAGGTTTGATCTCTAGCTGAATATTTTATCAACCTTAACTTAGTTCTCAACATTATACTGTTCTGCTACACAGTATTGAATATCCAGTTTCCTAACATTAGAGCGTCTTTTCAAGTAATCACCATTGCAATGTTATTAATATTCATAAATCCTGTAGCTTCTAACCATTTATGCAGCGTTAGTAGTTTATACGGCTACTTATTTCATATGTTAGGGCATCATGCGATGTTACCAGTATTGAATTATTAATAGTCTTCGTACTTGAAGCACATGAATTTCATAAGTAACAAATGATAAACGAATGAGCAAACAAAAACTTCTAGTTTTAAATCTTAATCACAATCTTGTGGTTTTAGCAACATATAATATATGTGAGATAAATATGCGAATCAATTGTAACCCCAAGATACTTCTTCATTCTTTATTATTTTCTTTCCTACATTTCGTTACATTGTTTGCAATTGTTCTATGTGAGGACCTAAGTTTCTACCCCGTAAACAAAATAGCCTTATATAAATCGATTTCCGTTCGACTTCTATTTTCGTTTAATTATTATAATTGCAACAGCCTATGTTTAGTTTCTAGAGAAATTGAGCTATATAAACTATCCTTTTTTTACATATCAGCTGTTACTTAACTTCTATCGTACCTTCCAATCGCTTCAATAATTCTTTAAGGTGAGAGTGATCAGTTCTTATGTCAAAATCTTTACTAAGATTCTTTCTTTTAATGTATTTTCAAAATAAAATAATTAAGGGTTTTAAAGAGTATTCCTATAATTTATAACTTTCTGATATAGACTTATAATTTTAATATTTATTATGTTTGAAATTTTCCCTTTTTTTTTAAATTCATGTGACGAGGACCCTTTACCGACAACACTAGCAAAACAACAAATGTGGTTATCCTCAAATACTTACTCTGAATTCACACTATCCATTATTATTTTGCGTGTTATCACGTATAATCTGAGTGTGTAATCGCAAATTGAATAAATAAGCATAGTAATTAGTGACGTCTTTGTAAATAACTCATTTTAACCAAATTAAAACTTAAGGCGCACAAACTTCAGCTGAAATTAGTATAGGATATCACAATAATTACGTACCTTAGCATCGGCAGGTATAATTTTTGCACTCAATTTTACATGTTCACCTTCTGCACTGATCATAGCAATTATTTCTTGATGTTCGGTAAAATCAAGCGCATTAACACCTTCGAAACATTTCTTTAAGTGAGGCTGAACTCTCATTGGGTCCTTAGTTTCAGACAATATTTCTAACAACTCATCATTAGACAAAAAGAAGAATCGGGGAAAATATAAACGTTTCTTTTCCAAATAGTCATTGAGACCCTTTTGAATGTCATCTAATAATAAATTAGACTGTCGTAGTAAAGTCAACATATTTTTAAAGTCAGTTGCAGCGAGCACGTGAGTGTCTTGGACGGTGTTAGCCTGAATTGATCTCCAAGTTCGATCAACTTGCTTAAAGTTTCTAGCTTCAGTTGGCATTTGTCGCATTATATCTTCAGAACTAAATATGGGTTCCAAGTACATCCATGTGGCTTGACACTAAATTTCAATGCATTATTTCAAGAAATTCAAATAAATTAAACTTACAATTAACCAAGCTTCTATAATATCTTGCATACTAATTAATTTTTCTTCCCATTTTTGCATGCGCTGCTCGAATGCTTTTACATAAGGCGAGCCTCTCATTGTCTGTGCTTTTAATATGTGATCATCAAGCATAACTTGTATTTCATCAACACCACTTAAAATTACAACACCCGTATCTCTGTGAACACAAACTTAACTTATTTCGTAGCTACATTGAAGTAATTTTACCGATAAGGAGTGCACTCAAACCTAATATCCACCCATTCCTCTATCATTTTAACTAAACTCTTTTCAAGTGCATACTCTTTAGTAGCTGCTCCACTAATTTCTTCTAACTGCGCACCACACTTCGTAAGACCATATTCAATCATTTCGTTCAATGTTGAGTCCTTCGTTGCGACTACTTTCACTCCAACAATATCACTTATCTACAATATCAAAAGTAAAAATATGGCAGAAGATTCTCCATACTTACCTGATCCCAGTGACGTTGTCGTAATCCTTTATTACAAATGGTTGCCAGCACAGGTAGAAATTGTTTAAACTTTTCAACTTTAGCACGCACCATTTCTGCTATGCGTTTAGCTCCTGGATTGTCTTGTAGCACCTTTGATAGTTTGTACAAATTACGCCACATGCCTTCTACTTCTTCTACAATTGCATCAGAGTCTAAACCAGTAAAAGGGCCATAGTACCTTAAAAACATATTTTTTTAGAAAATAATTACTTGGCAACAAATTACCATTTATCATATTGCACATGAAAATAGTGAACTATGCCCCATAGTTTATCGTATGGTTCAATTGTTGCTAGCATTTCTGGTACAGTCATAAATGGTGAAACTTCCAAATCTAATAATTGTTCTTCCAAATTCAATTGTTCTGCTTCTAGTTTGTCGTCCTAAAAAATTACATTAGTATAATGTGAATAATGCCCACTAATAGCTAAGAATGTTCATTTCCACAACCTATTGATATAGTGGAAAGCCAGGAAATGTAAACCTTGCGGTTTAAGTGCCATAAATAATTTCTTTAAATCCTTGTAAATTATAATTAATATTATTATAAATTATTAATTTTTTACAAATTTACAAGTTTAAATTTGTAAAAATTAATGAAAAGGACATGATTTTATGCCCAAAAGCTAAGTATCTTAATTATGAGTGATAATAGTGAAGGATTTCATTATAATATTTCAGTCCATGGAAATTTTGTTAGGATAAACCACTAAATATTTTAAATATTAAATGCGAGGGATGGAAATGAACCTATAGGACCTAATGTTACAGGCCAAACACTCAATAGACCATCAGGCCGTAAAGGGAAAGTACAAGCTACCGACATAGATTAATGGTATGGGCGGGATTCTTACTCATCACTTCAAAAGAGCACTGGACACAACTCTACAAAGTCAAAATCAGGAAAAATATCACATAACCGCGCCAGCTGTTAAATAAATTAAAGCGGGAAAAACGTCATGAACTAGATCTTAAATAATGGTCTGACAGGAAACCAAAATGTTCACTCGAAGAGAAAACACTCACCTTTACATGAAAATTCTACTTTAAAAATATTTACGCAAAGCTCACAGTTATACTTAAATAAAATTTTAAGCTTCATTTCAAATCCGGAAAATTTATTATACCTTTTCGGTGTAAACTTCAACGTAAAATTACTTGCCTAATTAACAAAAAAATAACTACTCAAGACGGTTATTAATTATTCAATTTAAAATGATTATTTTTCACAACAAAAAATAAACAGAACGCCATGGAATGTTTAAAAGTTCCTATAATTTAATAAACGTTATTTAAAATTCATCAAAACTCTCTTTACATTTCTGAATGTTATTATCTTTAATTTCGGTAACTTTTAAAATTTGTCGAATTCAAATCAACGTGCTTTTAATTTGGTGAATGTAAAATAAATGCCCAAAAAATTTACACCACAAATATCTATATTACAACTAAAAAACAGCTTAAAAAAATATATAAAGGGCAAGTACAATTAAGAAAGATTCTCCTGGTAGCAGGGCAGACACAAAAGTAATTTGCCAAAAACAAATAAAAAATACCTAACACCTAAAAAAATAATAAAACTGCGTCAGATATCCAGCAGCAGTCAAGAAGAAGTAATATCGATTACTTCTTCCCGCGTAAGCATCATCAACACCTACATATGAGCAAATAACAATATAAAAGGTATAATCTACTGCAAGTGCGAAATTCTGATTTACCAAAATTCAATTAAATCCTACTAAGTCTATTATTGTAAAAAAACAAAAGCTTTCTGAAAATCAAAACGTTAAAAGCACATCGGAATTTCCACTGCAACATTGAATAATTAAACTTTTAATTTAATTATTATAGACGAACATATTGCTACCCAAAGCAAGTGATACCACAAAGAAAACGACCTTATCAGCGTCTTTTCGCACGTCCTCAATTTCTATTGTTCTGGTCCAAATTCCATCACTACCAGCCGACAACGTTTCATTACAAGTGCCGCACCAACACATATTTAAAAAATTTCTAAGTAGACACGTTCTTCTAACTAATCTTATACAACTTCTTAAACACATAATAAACTGGCTGTTTAGCTTTCATCAAAAAATTCCACGTGACACTTTTCTATTACACTCAAAAATCGCTATAATAATGTCTATAATTTCAATAAACCTAGATCAATACATTCGAGAAAGTTTTTAACACATATTCATAAAATTTGCTGTCCCCTCGGTGCCGTCGTCGGTTAAATAGAGGTTAAGAAGGCGCTTTTATTTTTCTGATCAGCACAAGGTTAAATTGGACATTTTCGGTTTCCTTACTGAACCCGGAATTTCCCGATAAAACGATAAGACGGTATATGGTAACAAATTTGTCAGGGTGTACTTATACGTCAAAAGCGCATAAAGCGAACTGCTAATATAGCAACCATATTGTACTATCCCGATCAAATCATGTAACGCGCCTTCACTTAACCATAACGACACGACAAGGACGCCGATGGCACACACAACACAATAATTCGTACTACATCTTAATTTCGTTTCTACTACAACTTTCACGATCGAAACCTCAACTCCAACTGACTAATGAAAAACAAAAACACCTTTCCTCACAAAATCACGACATTCTTTTCTTGTCGCATAAAATGTCCACACCCAAATTGCTTAGTGGACAATTCCCATGAAAGAAACAGTTTTGATACTTAGAAACGAGTCACGCACATACATCCTGTTTTCAATACGAGACTCTGCTATTCAAATAAATTTTCCATACTTTCACCAACAATAATTACGTACATAAGTGAACTGGTAAACTTGAAACGAAATAAATCTCGAATTATATGACCGCGATAAACAAAATAGTATCCAAAATTCTAGGACACATCCTCTACATCCACCTATTCCCTTTCATAACAATAAATATTTAATATATAATTCATTAAAAAGTTTTAATTTAATTCCAATATACGTAATTGAAATTAAAGATTTAAAATAATTATTTAAATTAAAATTAAAATTATCTAAAGGTAAACTAACGGACAGTATTTATCGAATTCCATGTGGTTCCTGCACTTTGCTTTACATTGTACCTCTTTTACAGACATTAATATTTAAATTATTTACTACTAAGCTTAAATAAAAAACTTTAAGTACGTAGGTGTTTCGTGTATACTAACATACATCCAAACACACACATACACACGCACACACGCAAACACCCACATTCACACACACACACACACAAACACATACACACACACACACACACACTACACACACACACACACACACACACACACACACACACACACACTGGCACACACATTACATATATCACACACACGTAAACTCACGCGCATACATACAAAAACGCGCATATACGCGCGTACTCGCACACATACGCACATTCACCCATGCGCACGCACCCACGCACACGCACTCGCACACACATACATACAGAAAAGCACACTGAAAAGCACACACGCCCACGAGCACTTGCACGCACTCACACTCGCACACATCGGCGCACACATGCAAATGCACACCCACACCTCACAAACACATGATACACACACCCACATCCACACGCACACGCACAAGCGCATGCGCAAGCCCACGCGCACGCAAACGCACACGTACGCGCACACGCACACGCACACGCATACACACACAGAGAGACACATATACACACACAGACATACACACAGACACACACACAAACACACACACACACGCACAGACACACACAAACACACACAGGCACACACAGGCACATATAGGCACACACAGGTACACAGACACAAACAGACACACACAGACGCATAAACGCGCGCACGCGCGCGCTCACGCATGCGCACAAGCACACGCTCACGCAAACGCGGACACACACACGCGCACACGTACACGCACATGCACACGCACACGCACATGCACATGCACATGCACACGCACACGTACACACACCCACACACATCCACACACACCCACACACATCCACACACCCACACACACCCACACACACCCACACACACCCACACACACCCACACACACCCACACACACCCACACAAACGTACACACACACACACACAAACACACATACGCACATACACAATACACAAACAGACAAGCACTCACAAGCATACGCATACACACACACACTCACATACGTACACACCCGCACCTGCACACACAGACACATCACACACCACACACACATGCACGCACACACGTACTCACGCACACGCACACACACACAGAGAGACACACATACACACACACAGACATACACACAGACACACACACAAACACACACAGGCACACACAGGTACACGCAGACACACACACACACACACACACACACACACTCAGACACACACAAACACACACACAGGCACACACAGGCACACATAGGCACACGCAGGTCCACAGACACAGACACACACAGACGCATAAACGCGCCCACGCGCGCGCTCACGCATGCGCACAAGCACACGCACACGCAAACGCGGACACACACACGCGCACACGTACACGCACATGCACACACACACGCACATGCACATGCACATGCACACGCACACGTACACACACCCACACACATCCACACACCCCACACACATCCACACACACCCACACACACCCACACGCACCCACACACACCCACACACACCCACACACACCCACACACACCCACACAAACGTACACACACACACACACAAACACATACATACGCACATACACAATACACAAACAGACAAGCACTCACAAGCATACGCATACACACACACACATCACATACGTACACACCCGCACCTGCACACACACACACATCACACACCACACACACATGCACGCACACACGTACTCACGCACACACACACACACACGCACACACACGCGCACACGCACGCGCACACACACCACACACACATACACACACATACACACGCACGCGCACACACACATACGCACACCCTCCACACATACGAAACACACGCACAAACAAGTAGTCACAAGTAAACGCGAACACATAAGCACACGCAGACGCACAAGCACACGCACACGCACACGCACACGCACACCCACACGCACACGCACACGTACACGCACACACACACACACATACGCACACAAACACATACATACGCACACAAACACATACATACGCACACACCACATATACACCATACACAAACAGACAAGCACTCACAAGCATACGCATACACATACACACACACACACACTCGCACAAGCACACATACATCACACACACGCGCACGTAAACATACATATAGGCAATTCTACGAAAAAACCGATGCACGTCACACATTTTAGTTATATAGTTCCAACAAGTTATTCATGCTACTATTTCGTATGTCCCCATGACTCAAAAGGAGAAGAGAAACAACCTAGAACGTTGGGACTACTTACCTAATTAATGACATGCAACACCCACACATACACACACTCACACACACACAAACAAACACACACACAAACACACACACACACACACACACATGCACACACAACTCACATACGTACACACCCGCACCTGCACATACAGACACATCACACACTACATACACATGCACGCACACACGTACTCACGCACTCACATACACACACGCAGACACGCGCGCACGCACACACACACACGTACACACACACAAACACATACATAAGCACTCACAAGCATACGCATACACACACACACACACTCGCACAAGCACACATACATCACACACACGCGCACGCACGCGCACGTAAACACACATATATGCAATTCCACGAAGAAGCCGATGCACGTCATACATTTATTTAGTTATATAGTTCCAACAAGTTATTCATGCTACTATTTCGTATGTCCCCATGACTCAAAAGGAGAAGAGAAACAACCTAGAACCTTGGGACTACTTACGTAATTAGTGACATGCAACACACTCACATACACACACTCACACACATACTCACACACACACACACACACACACACCACACACACACACACACACACACACACACACACACACACACACACACTCACATATGTACACACCCGCACTTGCACACATATACACATCACACACCACATACACATGCACGCGCTCACATACACACACGCACACACACGCACACACACGCACACACACACACACACACCCACACACACGCGCACGCACACACACACACACACACACACACACACACACACACACACACACACACACACACACATACGCACACCCTCCACACATACGAAACACACGCACACACAAGTAGTCACAAGTAAACGCGAACACATAAGCACACACACACGCACGCACACGCAGACGCACAAGCACACGCACACGCACTCGCACACGCACACGCACATGCACATGCACACGCACACGCACTCGCACACGCACACACACCCACCCACACACACGTACACACACACACACGCGTACACACACACACACACAAACACATACATACGCACACACCACATATACACAATACACAGCCAAGCACTCACAAGCATACGCACACACATAAACACACACACACACTCGCAGAAGCACACATACATCACACACACACGCGCACGCACTCGCACGCACGCGCACGTAAACATACATATAGGCAATTCCACGAAAAAAACCGATGCACGTCATACATTTTAGTTATATAGTTCGAACAAATTATTCATGCTACTATTTCGTATGTCCCCATGATTCAAAAGGAGAAGAGAAGCAACCTAGAACGTTGGGACTACTTACCTAATTAATGACATGCAACACCCACATACACACACACACACACACACACACACACACACACAACACACACACACACACAACACACACACACACACACACACACACACACACACACACACAACTCACATACGTACACACCCGCACCTGCACATACTGACACATCACACACATGCACGCACACACGTACACACGCGCTCACATACACACACGCACACACACGCACACCACACACACACACACACACACACACACACACACACACACACACACACACACACATACGCACACCCTCCACACATACGAAACACAAGTAGTCACAAGTAAACGCGAACACATAAGCACACACACACACACACACACACACACACACACACACACACACACGCACACGCAGACCCACAAGCACACGCACACACTCTCACTCACACTCACGCTTACGCTCACACTCACACACGCGCGCGCGCAGACGCACACACACAAACACACCCGAACACCCAAACACACATACCTACATGTCAAAAATGGTCTAAACTGTTTTAATGAAGTAACCCAGCCCATTAAGTGGTTCACAACAAACCTTTTCAAAGATAAATATTTGAGTTCTTACAAGATTGTACCACATATGCTGTTTCAACTGATTTTTTTTAAGTTTCAATACAATATTAGGATTGGGCCAGTTAATCCCAACTTTCCCTACTAAATACATTAAAAAAAAACTGAACGTTAAAGTATATACTGTCTTGTTTCAAACTAAAATTTTTTTTAGCATTAGGTGGGATTAGTAGTAGCGTTGTATATACACCATAAACTAGGACACCGATAGAATACTTCTGGGTCACAGCGAACAGATGGCGTACGTATTTGAAGTTAAAACACTTTTAAACGCTATTGCACCTCTCAATATGGTAAATGTTATAGTTAAGGTACATACCTGCGTATATATTCGTTTTACAGACAATTACATACTTTAAAATTGCATAAAATCACTTAAGAATCCACGCCCTCTGTGAGCCGTGGCCCAGCAGTAAACCACCATTGGCCTACTAAAACAGTAAACAACCTTAAGATTTGCGTATAACGTTCGCACTAAATTTAAATTTTCCGTCATTTCATCCATTGTTAATATCGGCGGATCTTTTTTCTTTATACTCCTTAGCTGTTTCATGTGTTTAACTAGTTTTGCTTCAAATTGTACTAGCTTAGTCTTTAATGCAGCCTCCGCTTGTTCGCGTTTTAGATTAAGTCTTTGGGATGCTAAGTCCATAACCACTTCCATATCCTTTGGCCATAAAAGTACACGACAATTCAATTGCAAATCTTCATCTAAAAATATTCAAGTTAGCATAAACTTTAAGTTACATCAGTTTTTACTAGATAAATGTGCATAATCCATAAGAAATAATACAGTTTCAGCAGTTTCGCGTATCATTTCTTTGAGAGCGAACATAGTTACATCACGACTTTCAGACAGATAATTTTGAAGTTCAACTAATCCAACCACTGAATCGGTAGTTTCGCTGATGCGTTGTGACATTTCATCAAACACATCACAAATTCTATAAAAAATGTATAATAAACAAGAACAAAACTAATGGTTAGATTAAACTCACTTGCGATTGCGAGTAAAGTTGCCTTTTATAAAGAGATTAACGATATGCAGCCTTAACTCGTTGACTAACTCGTATAAAGTTTGGTTTAAAACGTCACATTGCAGACTTAAGAGGTTTAAGGAAATTGAATTTCTGAGAAGATAAATTTCATCTTTTTGGAGATCATAAGTTTCAATGCGCTTTGCATACTCTTTCATAAGTGGTGGTGGATCCATAGATAAAAACTCAAACATTAATTTTCTAGCAGTACCATTTAATAAGATATGATATGGCTGGTAAAATGATAAATATAAATAAGGTCCAGGCGTGTTTTTCTCAAAACACTGCAAAATTTCTTCTAATATATCCATAATTGGTCCTTCATTTTCATTAGTGACAGATAAGAAAGACTCTTTATGTTGAAATTCGGGAAACATAATGTTCTCTATTCTAGGTAAATTGTTGTTGACATCTAAAATAATTTTAAAAGATTCCCGTAACGCGGCACGTAATTCATCAAGTGAAGGGTCCAAAATTATTTGTGATGTATTAGGCACTGATTTAGCATAAACTTTAAATATTGGTATGTTAAGCATTTGATAATCACGAAATGTACCTTCGTAATAATTTCCTACCTATTTAATAATTGAAAATTACAAATCAAACCAATACATTAATTACCTCAAACGGAAGGAAAAAGTCTAAAAAGTGTTTTAAGCTAGCCAACACAAGACTTCTCACTTGTTTTGCCATTAATGCATTAATACAGTTAAAATAGTTCTCGATCATCATTAACGACTCCCCTTCTTTTCTCGGAACCAAATCGGCCCAATAAACCTTAGATTGTAATATTACATCAGCACATTTCGGATACCATTCGTTTAGTAAAGTATTCCTAGATGTATTACATATGACAGCAACTCTACTCAAAAATTGCTTTACATCAAACGGAAAACTTTCGAATTCTTGTAATCGATCGGTCGGAAGAATTAGCATACTTGAATAACTGCAAATAACAGATAAAATTTAAAATATAAATTAAACAAATTTTCACGTTATGAAATATATTAGTATACATTGTTACAAGTGAAAATGACAGTAGAATTCGAATCACAAATAAGTGGATTCGTCGAGAGCTTAGTAAATGGAAGTAGATGTCCGTCAAAGCCGGTAGAGAAAAGGGCGCCACCTTATTTATGTGCTTATTTATATCGGGCGGTACACAATAAGAAAACAAACTACATATCTTTCGATGTGCTTATTCTCCAAAAAATAATCGGCTCTGGACGTAATTTAAATAACCGCCCTCGCTTGGGCTTCAAAGAAGACTAATTTCCGCCAAGCTGAATTTTTTGTATGCGTTGGTATGGTCATATCTACCAAACGTGGGTGGTCGCCAAAATATGACCGCGGGACATACAGCCCACAGAATTGTTGTATTTTGAATTAATTTGTGATGATATTGACATACTTCCTACATGCTGAATCCTTTTTATTTACGTTATTTTAGACATTTCAACAACAAAAATTTAACTGTCCGACAGAAAAGTTGGAACTGGTTCTGCCTCTGCTGTTTGGGGTTCGTAAATTTTTGTATGATGGTTGGCTTATTCCGATCAACTTGATTTTCTTATTATAAATCAATAATGGTTTAAAAATCACGATAATGATGTCCGACATTTTTTGCCAGACAGAACCGCTTTCTGACGTCCTGAGTTCGCTAATTGGCCTTTTTTTTTACTAATGTACATCATCGTAATTCCTGTTAAATGATTCACATTTAATTATAAATACATTGGTATACATGTCCGACGTTATAAGTGGAACAAGACTATTCTTACAGGGTGGAAAAGTGTGAAAAAGGTACGTATTTATTCATAAGCATGCAGATTGAACAGGTAGAACGAAATGTTAGAAATAAAAGTTGTACCTATCAAATTGTGCACATTTTGGTTTCTGTTTCATTTTTCCAGGATAAAACATGTTTAGTTAATACCAGTTGTTTTAAGACTTGAGGTTGCTCGGACGAACTGGATTGTCACGATCCCGCTCTTTGTACGAGGCATTCTAAAAATTTTTGGTTATATCATGTTTTGCTTACATTTTATCGTCAGTAGAAGGAAGGCCCATGCGCCATCTTGGATTTTGACGTCACAAGGATGCCCCACGTGGGAGACCGTATTTTCTACCCTTATTTTTTATGGTTTCTTTTCGGAGGACTTTTTCAACCCCTTGATTTCCACCCCTATAGTTTCTTTTCGGAGGCCTTTTTCAACCCCTTGATGAAATTTTCAGCCCTAATTAAGGCCTCTTTTGTTTTTACTCGCTTACTTGAGGGGGCGTATTTTTCACCCTTATTTTATGGTTTCTTTTCGGTGGCCTTTTTCAACCCATGATGGAAATTTCAATCCTGATTATTTCTGTTTGTATTAAGAGCCCTTTTGGTGGAGAGCCCCTGGAGGTTAGGCAATTGTGCGTATTCTTTTAATTCCTATCTACAGATTGTAACCTTACGAAATTTTATTTGTATATTGGGGTTGTATTCTAATAAGGAAGCCTAATGCAATCTTGTAAGGCTGATATAGGGCTTCGCAACTTACTGCTGGGACTTAGCCCCGTGACCCTTGAAGTAAAATTTGAATTTGTATTCTAATAAGGAGGCCCTATTGCTATCTTGTAAGACAGGTGTATGAACTTATGTTAGGGTTTGATCTTGCATGGGGAATTTGAATGACAGTAAAATTTAATTATAGAACACTTATTTTTATTGTAAATATCATAATTAAAAAAGCCTCAGTGAGTTATAAAAAAAATTACTGACATTCAGATTATTCTCTAATGAAACAAAATTTTTCATTAAGTTAATTAATTACATAACTGTTATTACAATATTGTTTTCTGAACGAATATTAAAACTGATTGTTTTACCTGCATTGATTACATTGAAATATGTTTAATATCCATCCGCTCGTTAAATTGTTGTATATTGTACACCTTAATATTAACCTTAATATTAACTGCAGCATTGTTAGTGTAGGTTCAAACACCGTTAGGAAAAACAAGTTTATTAACAAAATTGAAGGAAAGCTTAGCGTTTGAAAATATATTATTATTATTATTATTATAAACAACAATACATCATTTTTATTTAATCACATCCTTTATCGGTCTTCTTCTTGAACCGTGATTCGTCGTTATCGTCATCATGGTTTTGAGATTCATCTTTCTTCTCTACCTCATCGCTCTACTTCCTCTTCTGTGAATCACCACTATCACCTTGGATGTGAGATACATTCAGCTCATCCACGTCATTGAAATTTTACGTATATGATACATGTTAACTTAAAAAATCCAAGGCCGACCGCTTCTATAAAATAAAAATAATCTTGACGCATTTTATCAGGTTAAATTAATTAAATAAAATCTTTTATTATAAAACACTTCTCATTATCTTTACACGTCTTTGTCCTTTATTAGAATACAATTTTTATGACAGAGGAAAATTATGCAACCTGTTTATAATAAATCCTAGGTGCATACCAATTCCAAAGATGTATGCGGTACATGTGTTGAGATGCTTGAAATCTATCCCCAGCCACAAGAAGAATGTGTTTCGGCTTGTATGTGCTTCTAATCAACTACCGAGACACGCACCTAGACCGTGTGCAATGATCGTAAACACGGATTCTGCAAACAAACCAGGTCAGCATTGGACCGCTATTTACATTGACGAGAATGGTAATGGTAAATATTTTGATTCCTTTGGACGAGCACCGCAAGGATATCATTTACGTTTCCTAGAGAAAAATTCCAGATGCTTCCTATACAATAAAACAATACTGCAAGATTACCATTCGAATGTGTGTGGAATTTATACGTTAATGTTTCTATATTTTGGGTTACATAATTTACCTATGTTTGATTTTGTAAAAAACTTTCTTAGTACATGTTTAATTGTGAATGACGAGATAATCAAATTATTGTTTAACACTTGTTACCCAACCATTCTATTCTGATAAATAAAGAGATTTTTTAGTACCTTACTTTTTTAATTAAGAGTTGCGTAATATCAGATGAGCCTATTGTTTTTCTTTCTTTTTAATTCAGCAGGTGTGTTTTTAAAAATCGTGTTATAAAATTTATGACTTTAGCGTTTTAAGGAAAGTGTTACTCGGTTGGTAGATTATTAAAATTAACAGGTTTATATCACTACACAGTAATTAGCTAAAAGTAAACATGAACATTGGTTTCTAACTACATATTGTTGTTGTGGAATTTAAAACATGTAATTATTACATTCCAAACTTCCAATGAGGTTTTCATGAAAAAACAATTTGCGTGTGTATGTATGTATGGACAACATATAATATTTTGTTCAAACCGCTTTGTTATTAATTACTTTAAGGGAAAGGTAAATACGAGTTGCAGTAAGTGTGATAAAGATAATTAGGTTGTTTGTATATTTACACTCTAAAAATTAATTATGGGGAAATCAATAGCTGGTTTTACATCAACTATTCATAAACGTAAAACATAGAAAGTGCTTTAGTTTGATTAGACGAGTAACACAAAGCAGTGACTATCACTCGTGAATCGGCCCCTTAAAAAATGTTGTTTCAATACAGAGCTGGTAAGAGTGCTGTTAACCTTTTATTTATTTTATTTACTTGTACAGATTTTTAATTACAGTTATACGTAACAACAAGTTTCTTTAAAAATATAAAGGTGCACAATATACAACAATTTAACGAGCGGATGGATATTAAACATATTTCAATGCAATCAATGCAGGCAAAACAATCAGTTTTAATATTCGTTTAGAAAACAATATTGTAATAACTGTTATGTAATTAATTAACTTAATGAAAAATTTTTGTTTCATCAGAGAATAATCTGAATGTCAGTAATTTTTTTTTATAACTCACTGAGGCTTTTTTAATTATGATACTTACAACAAAAATATGTTTTCTATAATTAAATTTTACTGTCATTCAAATTCCCCACGCAAGATCAAACCCTAACATAAGTTCATACACCTGTCTTACAAGATAGCAATAGGGCCTCCTTATTAGAATACAAATTCAAATTTTACTTCAAAGGTCACGGGGCTAAGTCCCAGCAGTAAGATACGAAGCCCTAGATCAGCCTTACAAGATAGCATTAGGCCTCCTTATTAGAATACAACCCTAATGTATAAATAAAATTTCGTAAGGTTACAATCTGTAAACAGGAATTAAAAGAATACGCACAATTGCCTAACCTCCAGGGGCTCCCCACTAAAAGGGCTCTTAATACAAACAAAAATAATCAGGATTGAAATTCCCATCATGGGTTGAAAAAGGCCACCGAAAAGAAACCATAAAATAAGAGTGAAAAATACGCCACCTCAAGTAAGCGAGTAAAAACAAAAGAGGCCTTAATTAGGGCTGAAAATTCCATCAAGGGGTTGAGAAAGGCCTCCGAAAAGAAACCATAGGGGTGAAAATCAAGGGGTTGAAAAAGGCCTCCGAAGAGAAACCATACAAAATAAGGATGGAAAATACGGTCTCCCACGTGGGGCATCCTTATGACGTCAAAATCCAGGATGGCGCATGGTGCCTCCTTTCTACTATCGTCTGTTGCTATGCTAAAAGCAATGGATTTTAAAGCAGGTCACTTTTGATTATACCGGGTGGCCACTTAGTACGTGGACAGTCCATATCTCTGTTGTTAAAGGAAACATAGAGAAATATTATATACAAAAGTTATAGGATTCGTGGATGTGCACCTTCCTACAATATTTTCTAGTATACAGATGTTTCAAAAAAGTGGGGCGGCAACCCCCATTTTTTTACAGAATCGAATTCAGCATAAAATTATACGTTATAATTATACAGTACCTTCATGTAAGATGTGTTGCAGTGTTGCCAAGTTATGTGTTATTTACAAAAAAAAATGTGAAAAAAACAACCTATCCAAAAAGTCGTTAAAAAAATCACTAGTTTAAATGTAATAATACAGCGTTGCGCTTTTATAAACATCAGAAATGTCGGAATAATTCTGTAAAATAAAACTGGTTATAACTTACACAGCGCATTTTTTACGGCGGTGCCAATATTGAAATTTTTGATGTAGCAGAACTTAATTTTTTTTAATGGATCACTATGTATTTTATTCCGGAATGTTATACAGTATGTTATGCTCTATGCATTTTCAATTACAACTAATATTGTAAAATGGACCGTTTTGCCACAATTGTAGGTTTTATTGAAAAAAAAAAATGAAATGAAAAATGAAAAAATTAATGAAAATTCAAATTCGCAATGCATTTGCTTTCATAACACCAGTGATTCGCTTTGTAAACGTATTGAGAAGTGCTTGGAACAACAAGGAAGACATTTTGAACACTTGTTAAAATAACTAAGTATTGTATTTATCTCTAGTTTGTAAAACGAAGTCTTGCTCATTCTTCTATGAGCATGTTATTTATTTCCGTTAGTCCGTTTTTTAGGAAGGAACGTTTTAATAATATTATTAACACGAATTAATAAAATGCAATTAAAAGCACATTTTTAACATTTGAGCATGGTCATTTGTGCTCAAGTCACGGCATACTACAGGAATAAAACAACAAAAAACAGGGATATTTTAGTGAATCTCACATAAAACGGTCCATTTCAGAATATTAGTTGTAATTGCAAAATTATATAGCATAACACACTGTACAACATTCTGGAATAAAATACATAGTGATCCATTAAAAAAAATTAAGTTCTGCTACTTCAAGAATTTCAATATTGGCACCGCTGTAAAAAAACGCCCTGTATAAGTTAGAACCAGTTTCATTTTACAGAATTATTCCGACATTTCTGATGTTTATAAAAGCGCAACACCGTATTATTACATTTAAACTAGTGATTTTTTAACAACTTTTTGGATAGGTTGTTTTTTCCACATTTTTTTGGTAACTTACGCATTGGCAACACCGCAACACACCCTACATGAAGATACTGTACTATATGTAGAGCACAGTATAAACTGTGGTGTAGAGTTTTACACTGAATTCGATTCTGTAAAAAAAATGAGGGTTTCTATTTAAAAAGAAATACTTTTCTGCTTCCCCGCCGTATACTAGAAAATACTTTAGGTATGTGCACCTCCACGAATCCTATAGCTTTTGCATATAATATTTCTCTATGTTTTCTTTAACAACAGAGATATGGATCGTCCATGTACTAACTGGCCACCCGGTGTACGTGCTCGGCAATCTGCCGTTGTTTATATACAATGGCGTTAGTTGTGCTACGAAAAGACAAGAGACTATTAACTCTTTTATGCTGGCTTCCTACGGCGCGTGATATCGCAAGCCTAGCCAACGCACCGTGGGAAGAGTGTCGCGTGGGGTAGCTCGCCAAGATTCGTGAAGGCGCGGCCGATCCGCCAAAAGTCGGTAACTTTAAAAGCGCGCTCTGGCTCGCGGAAAGCTCTCCTTGTTGACTGATCTGACGTTTCAGAACCTTGCAACATGTGGACGAACGATGCGATATTTCAATTTCTTAATTTTTACGAAAATGAAACAGTATTGTGGTACACGAAAAGTGCAAATCATAAAAAAAGAAACGATCGTCACAATACGTGGAGTCGTGTTCAGGAAAAAATGAATGGCATTGTAGGTGACATAAATATTATAGAATTGAAAAACAAAAAAAGATAGTTTAATGGCAACGTATGGGAAGGTGAGAGGCAATTTCAAAGAATCAAAGAAGAGTGACTCTGGTGCAAATGAAACCTTCAATCCCGATTGGCCCTTCTACACCATCATGGCCACAATTTTAGACGACGTGTATAATCCGAGGAAAACAAAAAATTCTGATGTAAATATTTATTATTTGCATGCAACCTTAATACATTGACATTGCTATGTTACCAGATTGAACGCGGTAGGTTGCCGTGGGTTACGTTGTATAACCTATAACAATGAAAAAAATATTGAAAGCAACGAACAGAATGTCGCTTTACCAGCAACTGTTACACAATCATAAGCTTCCGTTAATGAACCCTCGCCATCGAGGGCATCAAGTGGTTTTAACGTACTGCCAAATGTTCATTCACTTTCTAAAATGACACAAGAACTACGTAGCTCAAAATCAAGGAAGTTTGGTGGCACAGTAGTTTTGAGAAGCACTCCGTATAAAGGTCAATTGTTAGAGGAACAATAGAAGAAGGAAAAGCAGGCCGAAAAAAAAGCTCTAAAAAACAAGAACAACTTGGTAGAAAAAAAGGTTCCCAAAAGAAATAATAAAAGGCGAAATGCGAGAAAATATACGAGTAATAAAAGAAGAAAACAGGGCAAAAGTGGCGAGAAATCATCAGAGGAATCCGAAGCGGAAGAAGATATAGAATGTGTTATTTGTACCGAAACATTTCTCATTCAAGAGAAGAGTGGGTGCAGTACTCAATGTGCTATCGTTGGGCACATGATAAGTGTGCGGGAATCGACGATAATGACTGCGATCCATATTGCTGTGACTAGCGTGTTGACAATTCTAAGGTGAACAAAGTGCGCAAATGGTTAGTAGATAACTTGTAATGTCATCGTGTTTTGCATTTTAATGCACATTTTTTTTAATTTTGTGATTTTTTGATATCTTATTATTAGCTGTTTTATTACACACCGATTTAAGTTTATTTTTGATGAATGTCTTCTGGTTTAGCTAAATAAAGTAATTTTGGTTGTCGCCAAAGTGAATAGAGAGAATCTGTGGGAAATATTAAATGAATATGGCGTAATTAAAGGTCTAATAAATGGAATAAGGGCAGTATAGAACGGTAGGCGGGCATGTCTTAGGGTGAGAGGAGGTGTGAGTGAATACTTTAATATTGAGCAAGGAGTGTGACAAGGCTGTGTGATGTGACCGTGGTTGTTCAATGTATACCGGGATAAATGTGTTAGACAAGCATGTACCGATACAAATGGTGTAATGGTTAGTGACGTAAATGTACGACTTCTGGTGTATGCAGATGACACAGTCTTATTAACTGACAGTGCGGATGAGCTGCAAACCGCTCTGAGGAAGTTTGATACAGTCTATGAGAGCATGGAAATAAAGGTAAACGTGAACAAAACTAAGATTGTGGTGTTCAATTGGGAAGGTGGAACGGAGAATAGAGTATTTACTCTGCAAGATGAAATTGTGAATCAAGTGGATGAGCTGGTATATCTCGGTAGAATTTTTTATGATTGTGGACCTGTACAGGCTAAATTAGGCCTATCGTGCTGAAGCACTCAGGAACACTTAGGAGGATGGATAGAGGGATAATGAATTGCCAATAGATGCCTATGAACAGCTACCTTAAGTTTTCTCATATCATAAGTGAGAGGAAAACAGGAGCTAGGGAGATCGTTCCAGAGTTTAGAAACCGTGTAGAAAAATGTGGATGGCGCCCGTTTGGTACGACAAGTGGAGATTTGTACTGCATACCGATGATGTGAATGACCTAACCGAGTGTTTCTCGCAAAGATAGCCCGAGATGGTATCAAAGAATACAATTCAGCAGCACAATAGCCGTTGTAATAACGATAATACAAAGAAAGAACTGAAAGCATCCTTCTATGTTCAAGGGACTGTATGTGAGAAGTTAAGGACGGGTCATTTATAAGCCTAATAGCTCTCTTTTGAATACGATCAACGATATCGAGAGCGTATTGGGGAGCACTAACCCAAAGGTGAGAATTATATTCCAGATGAGGCCGAATTTGGGCCTTATACAGCAGAATGTTTACTGCAGATGGTACAATGGAGGGCGAGATTGGACGAAGGATCAATGCTGGAAGGAAAGTGATTGGAAGTATGTGGACGATAATGAGAAATGAAAGCATGAGCGAAACGAGCAATCTATAATGGCGTGTTCGTCCAGTCAGTACTGAATGGATGTGAGATATGGATATGTCAAAAAAAGCACGAAAGAAAAAGAAATGCTGTGGGTATGAGATTCCCGAGAAGCACATGTGTTAAAACGAGAATGACAAGATAAAAAATGAATGCGTAATGACGGAGTGTGGTGAGGAAAAGACGATGATGGATAGATATAAAGGTAGTTCATTACGTTGGTTTAGTCACATTGAGAGAATGA
The DNA here is from genome assembly GCA_036346205.1 of Vesta saturnalis. NCBI lineage: Eukaryota > Metazoa > Arthropoda > Insecta > Coleoptera > Lampyridae > Vesta > Vesta saturnalis. Next base: position 2,325,256 of record JARFJB010000682.1, read on the forward strand.
ACAACGCAAGATTAACGAAACAAATATATGTGGGTGAGGTTAGAGGAAAGGCCGGGCCTGGTAGGCCGCGTAAAACTTGGCTGAATGTAGTAGAATGTATGATAAAGGAAAGAAAGATAAGGAGTTTTAAAAATAAAAAGGCATGTCAGAGACAATGTATGAATCTTGCGAAAGCTAGGGAGGTGGGGAGATAGGAAAGCATGGAGAAAGATTGTGAATGAAAAATAAATAAGAGGCAGGGATCATTTTGCATTATTTTAGGGGATCATTTTGCCGAACCTATCAGGGTACAATGATCCTTTTGCAAACATCTACATTACTGCCCTCAAAAAATTGCTTACCTATTATACCAAAAAGTTGGTAAGGTAATATTTTAAGTGCAGTCTACCGATATTCCAAAAAAATATATTTGAACTTCTTTTCTTGTATACTTGGCTTTTTACAGACATTTCGAGCTTAGGGGGATCATTTTGGGATACCCTCCCCTAGTTTCCTATATTCAAGCACCTAATCACATTTAAGCAGACCGTAAAATTACCACTACGTAATACACTTGTAAGTTTTGATGTTACTCATATGTTTTTAACATACCTCAAGAATGTATGTGTTTATTAAATTTATTTTTATTTAAAATCACGTTGAATTAGTTACAAAAAATGGACTTAATTCAGTTATTTAATCTCTGTGTTAGTCAAACTTATTTCACATTCAATAATAAGATTCACAAACAAAATTTACCTATGGGTAGTTCAATTTCAGCAATTTTAGCTAATATCTTTATCGGTAATTTAGAAGATCAAATTCTTTAATTTTTGAGTTAGATAGTTCTGATAAGATTGTGTTTTGATTTCGTTATGTTGCTGATATTTTAGTATTTTTTGATACTTCACTAAATTTTATTGGCGAGTTCTTAAACTAATACCATGACTGCGACATCGGTGGCGGGCGCACTTTTTTGTTGTGCGGATACATATTTTACATAGATCGTTGTACCTAATAAATATACATATTTTGCAATAGCTATAATTTTGTTTTAATTATCTATTTTTGTGCGATATCGTTGCCAGAAACCAACGTGGGTTTAAACCATTTTAATACAACCCTTAGTAAGAGAAAATTATAGTAAATATTCACATCAATCGAAATTTCTAAATAATAAATAGTTTTAAAATAATCTTGCGTATCGCACCGTGGAGAAAGCAGCTTAACGGGCATTGGGCGCCGTACACCAATAACGCACAGAGGTCACAAGTCAACTGCATATATATCATTAGCACATTGATTAATGTTATTACCATTAAACCAAACAAATTTCACTGAAGAAAAATCAACTATGAAACATAGCATAAGCAAATGATTAGTTCCAAATATAATCAATTTCATATTTTGGATAAACATCAAAAAAAGTAGCTCGCGTATTACAAAAGAACAAGAAGTAGAAAGTAGCTTTTAAAACAAATAAATCTTCTTAAATGTTTATGTAACGCTTAAGATTCTACTAACGACATTCGAAATGGGGTATTTATAAATTGAACTGCTCATCCTGTAATTCTGTTATATTGAACAAACACGTAGAAACTTTGATATTAGATCACCTTATGACTTAACAAATCAACATTAAATTTTTACATTTTTGTAATAAAAAAGGCGAATTAGATGTTTTGGAAGCATTCGAAATTTGTAAACATAAACAGAAAGAACCTGCCTTTAATGAAATAACTTACAGTCTCACCCTTAACAGATATTTTAAATACGGAATTACTTATTATTTTACTTATATATTTCCTTTTGATAATAATACATCTATTGAAACGCGTTGAGAAAAAAGTATATGACACATTGTGGAATTCCACGAAGTAAGGTTAAAGAATATAAATTCATAACAACAATAATCAGAACGTAATTGGTCGATATTTGAAATGTTCGAACGCGTGACTGGTGCAACGAATGCGGGAAACTGTCACTGAAATAAAAATAGTGGCACCTAAGAAAAAGAATAATTAACCGAATTCATAACACAAATGGATACAAACTACTCTAAAAACTAATAAATGCAAATACTTACTTCATTTCCCATAAATCTCGAATTTTTATAAGGACCGGGTTACCAATGTGTATATGCTTTTCAATTATCTGTTTTCCAATTACAGCAGCAGCATGCCATGAAATGGGGGCTCGTACAATCATAATCGGATATTCATATGGTATTGTTTCTATTCTAAGACGCTCCTGTTCAGTTGGATCTTTTAAAACATAGTGCAAAAGGTTCCATCGCATGAATTCCTCATAAAACCTTAAAATATCAGCATTAAAACTATCCATTAAACGATTGTAATCTCTTAACATGCGATATTTCATTGGTATTCTGTTTTTAATTTCTGTTAAAAGGTGTTTTGGATATGGTGTAAGCATATCAAAATCAATACCCTGAAATGTGAGAATGTATAAAAGATATGAACAGAAGGAGTAATACTTTGGTAAGGTAATATCGGTATCGTTCGATATCTTCAGGACGTACATGCTTATTCATACAAAATTCTATATTTTGAATCATATAACGTTTTTGATCGTCTGGATCAACAGGTAAGATTGCTTCCATACTCTGGAGCAATCTACAATATCACGTTTAAATGAATTCACTCGGGGATATATTACTCACTCCATTTCCACTATATAAGGATCCACTTTCATTGATTCTTCCTTTTGCCGTTTTTGTTTAATTCTCTGTTCCCTCAATAACTGTTCTTCCTGTTTTCTCATCAAGTAATTTCCCGACAACAGTTCCATTAAAGGTACCATTCCAGGAATCTTTGCTTTTTTTCTTTTATGAATTTCCACTTGTTTTCTTTCTTCCTCAACTTGTTTATGTGTTTTTCTCGGTGGATAACATAATTTACCTTCTGGACCTAGAGGATTTGGTGGTGGTTTTCTCTTACGTGGTGGCATATCTTGTATTTTAAAGGATTGTGCACTTGGAGTAAAAGCAGCACCTACAATATCAGTGTAACTCTACTATAATTAATAAATTAGAAATTACCGATAGTTTCGCTTGGTTTGAAATATTCAAATGTATTTCTGTACAATGCACCCTTAGTCCACGATTTTTTTGTGAATAAAGGTGGATATTCCATATTATTGAAAACATTTTTAACATAACAAGACGGTTTCACCGAGTTATCTGCATTAGCGATTGGAATTGTTGGCCAATCAGGAATTTTTTTTCTGTGATACCTATCGTAGCTTTGTTGATTAGAACTCATCTTTATTAAAATTATTTAGTATATTTAAAAATGACATAAAATTATTGATTTAACACGTTCAGATTGACTGTTGTTAAATCATTACGTTGTCATGACGATTGCGTCAAGAAGTGAAATAGTTTTATTACAGTAATACGGAAGGGGAAACCGGTGCTTCACCGTACATGGGGATACGAAGGGCACGCTCAAATTTGGCGCGCTATTGGAGGATTCTCTTTCGTATCTATAATAATAGGTGGACAATAGTGGTTTTCTCCCACTATCAGGTCAGATTTGCCGCCAAATGGAGATGTGGCGTTGTAAGACACTTTCGACTTTCGAGGGGTCTGATGTAATTTTCGAAGCTAAGTTACTAAGATGTTTATGCAATGTGGTTGTCAAATTTTCAATCGGTTGTGCGTTAACCTGGCAATCTTGCACTAGACAAGATTCACTAATGAAATTGCTAATTGTCTGTCGATTCATATTTAACCTCTAAATCTTATATGCATTTGGGATATACCGGACAGCATGTTCTGCTCTGTCTGTTGTATCCCCGTTTAGTCCATTGTATCCCTGTATCTTTTTCACCAGCTATATTGTGTTTGAATCATGTTATTTTTTTACCTAGTTGTCGCGCAAACATCCAACGTTGCACAATATTACAAAAAGAAGACTAGCGACTTATGTGCAGAAGGCTAGTGAAGTATGAATAGAAAACTGACATTCAAACCTCATTTCATAAATCGTTGTCTTTTCGGATGAAATGGAATCCATGCTTTGTGAACGTTTATTGAGATGCCAGAAAATAATTTATGCAATAAGGCCATTCCAGTATGCTGAAATAACGTCAAATATCAAATTCATCTATATATACAGGGTGGGTGTCTACTGCGTGGACGGAGGATTTATCCTTAACTATTAGAGATATCAAAACCAATTTTGGTGTGGTAATACACGATCATTGGACCTACATTCTAAAAATATTTAATTATATACAGGGTGATTAACAAAAACGTACCAACCCAAACCTGTTTTTTAATGGAACATCCTGTATATTTTTGCATTTTTTGATTCACTGTTACATTTAAAATAAAAGTATACAAATTTGTACCTGTATCACTAATCGTTCTGCAGATATCGTCACTTTAGTACCAAAATAGAGTTAACTTTGGAACCACGCTGCGAGCGTTGTAACCACGATTTTGTAAATCTGTTTATACCACCGACTATTAACAATAGTTTACTAACAAACAAACTGGGAAATTTTTCGAAAACGTGTAAAACTATACAGAATGGTTAACATACGCGAAATGTAATTTTTCTCAATTTTTTCAAATGCAACACCCTGTATATTTTTTCACATTTCGATTCCCCGTGAAAAGTAGATACTAATTGATAAGAGGGTGAAATGGGAGGGGTAAATTTTTTTGTGAAACATTTTATTCTGTGGGTCTATTGACTCGACACATACTCTTCAATTAAAATTATGAGACACGTGTATCACCAAATTTAAATATCGCCCCCCCCCCCCCCAATTCTGAGATTGCAGCAACGAGCTACGAGTACGGCTAGTGGAATATAAATTGCACGTAAACATTGGTTGACGTACTTCTTGAAGCGACATAGTAGATTATCTATAAGGAAACCCGAAACAACTTTACTAGCAAGAATAACATCTTTCAACCGAACAACGCTTTGGTAAATTTGGAAGCGGTTAAGAAACAGTTCAACCTTCAGCCACATCAAATTTTCAATTTTGACGAAACAGGTGGAGTAATAAATTTCTGAATGACAAAAAATTTAACCATTTTACTTATTCATTTTTTAGGTGGGGCAAGCCACTTTCAGAATTAGTAGAGAATTAGTAACACAAGTGGAAATAATTTGGGCCAATGGTAACTCTTTACCACCAATTTTTGTATTCTTCGAATGAGGTTCGATGAGAAACGCATGATGGCTGGTACTTCACCTGGATTGTTGGGACTCGTGCATAAAAGTGACTGGATGATTGCATACGAGTTCTAAAATTATTTCCAGTTGAAACAAGGTGCAACAAACATCATCCAATTGTACTGGTGATGGACAATCACGACTCACACATTAGTTCGAATTTAATAAACTACTCAAGAGATAATGGCTTTACAATTATGACTGTCTCCACACACATCTAATCGTTTACAACCATAAGACCGTTGTCTTTGAGTCATTTAAAAAATATCATAGCGAGGGAGTCCATGGATGGATGTTGTTACGAGTGAAACAATTCCTACCTTCTCGCTTCCTGAAATATCCTGCAAAGCTTGTGATAGAGCGGCAACACCAGAAAACATCAAGATGACGGATTAACTGCAAGTGGAATAAATTCTCCCTAACCATCACGTTGTGACCGAGATGCTTCTGAATCGACTGCAGCTACATTACATTATTAACCATTGACTCCTACCACTAGGTAACTGCCAATGTCGATCGTTCAACCGAACAAATTGCCTCGTAACCAAACCAAGAAAATTTTCAAAATGTGGAAGGAAACGTGGAAACACTATAATTGTTGTAGACAGCCAAGAGCAACGAGAAACAGAAGAAAAACAAAGGCAAAGCAAGCAATGATCTCGAAGTGTCCAAAGCAGAAAATGCTGAAAACATCAAAACCCCCAAAATCTGTTATTTTCATCTGATGAAGATGGGGAAGAAATCTTCACGAAATATTCGTCATCTGAGAGGGGTGAAGAATTAGAAGGTGACATAGATGACAAGAACATAGAAGATTTAGGTGAAGAGGACTTCATAACTGTTACAATTTAATCAAAGAGAGGCAAAAGTGCTGAAGAAGGTCACAGGTGGATTTGAAGCGCTGGTTGCCATCAAACACATTCCAAATAACAGATGAAGAATGTTCATTCATTTCTAATGATCGAATTATTTTAGCTCTCACGGATCCGATTAAAGACACGCGCCCAACATTCAAGGGTATGCTTTATTTCAACATTGATTTGACTGCATTTTCTCCTCAATAAATGTTTTATCTTCCTATGTTTAAATGTATTTTAATAGGGCACTTTTATGTCCACTCTATCCTCAGGTGTTGGTGTCCAGTCTTACCCAGGGGATGGTTCAGAGAAGTGCACTCGGTCAGGAGTATGAACTATGTTTGGAAAAGTAACACGTTTTTTTTAGTTTTATAACGATATTATGAAAAAAGAACCCTGCTTCATATCTTCAACTGAAAATTTAATACATAGGGTTTACAGAAAAACTTTAAAAAAATTCAAAATGTTAGTGTCCAGACTAACCCCGATCGTACCTAGTTACTAAATGTTACATTTTAAACGTACGTTGCGGGACGTCAAGGTCATGCGGTGTTATCACGCCTGGTTTAAGCTCAAAGTGATTTGTCCATTCAAATTTAAGGCCATCCCCTATCCAAGGCGCAAATAAAAATTCCCAAAGTCACTGCATTAACCTGGAAACAAGCCCACAAACAGATGTGCGGTACCTGTTCAAAGTTGCCAAATGCGGAGTTCATTGGTTTCTTTATCTACAGCATGGGACAACCGCCAGAAACAAACTGTAAAACATACACCAAAACTGTACCATACATTAGGACTTTTATTATGAAACACCAAGTGCAAGTTACCATAGAAAAAAGAGACCGGAATTATCAATTTAGTCAAAGCAGGCATGACACGCGTTGGGTTTGTAACAAAAAGCAAGGTAAACAAGTATGGTATTATAATAACTTCGGGATATCGGTGATCTTAAGACTTCTGATGTGCGTCTTGAATACAGATGACTTTAAAGAGGTCATTAAGGTCAACTTTACACAAAGGCGTGGCTTTGACCTCTATAACACCGCGAGATATGGCAACACCGCATGGCACACTATATAGTGACCTGAAAGTGGGTAAACATGGTACTCAGGATAAAGTTGTAGAAATAATGGAAGAAGAGGGCGATGATCCATTACAGGTGAGTTGTTTGAAAGAAGAAATAATAATGTTTGAAAGTGCAAGTAATTATTGAGCATACTTTAATTCATATGGGAGTGGTTCTGGTGATTATTGATTAGTAGCTAATGTAAACTATTACAGATGATACTGAAGAAAATGTTTGCATATTAGATGAGGTTAGCCTTAATGTGAATTAGAAAGATAAAATGTTTGTATTGCCCACATTTAATAGTTTTAAGAGATTTGTTCGACGTAATCGGTTGAATTTCGAAAGTCATAAAGTCTGAAAATATAAAAGGTTTCACACCTAATAAATCGAGTCAAGTCTGTTCTATTAGGAGCACTTTGTTTTAAAACTCAAGAGTAAATTTTCTAAAGTATTTAGAGATGAACATAATTCATATATAAATCAATTTAAAGCTGTAGTTATGATAAATAACTGTACCAAATCAGAAATTAAACCCAAAGCAACTTTTAGCAAATGGAGTGGCGCTTCAGTCGATATCAAAGCCACCCGGCAAAAGCATTACCGCCAATAAGGCTAATATCGTTCCTTCATTAAATAACATAGTGTGATTGAAAAATATTAGGAACGTGTTGGACCTAAATCACTACCTATATGCCTACTAACCGAAAAATTTGGACGAACTGGCCCTTTAGAAAGCATTAAGCGTACTGTGCGAATCACTTAGGCTCAGGAATTGCTCAGGGTAACTTTTTGGATATAGAGAAGTGGTTTAATAACAACTCTCTATAGGTAGATAACCTGCACGTTAAAAAACAAGAGCGGGGATGTCCAGAAAGGGGGGTACCGTCCCCTCTGCTGTGGTGTTTCGTAGACGACCTGCTACAGGTTTAAAAGCGCAAGATTCAAAACTATAGATTATTCAGATGACATAATAGTTATAGCTTGTGAGACGTTTGAAAGGACTAGAACGCAGTGGGTAGACAAACTGATACAAGAATGGTGTAAGAAAGAGGGCTTACAGTAAATCCTACAAAGAAATCACTCATACCAGTTACAAAAAAAAATTGATAGTAAAAAAGGCGTTTCCTCCTTTACTGAACCCCCATCTGTATGATAAGGGAGTAACCTTAGGACTTTCACAACCAAACTACATTTGAATAAAACAACTAGTAAGTCTATGAAAGCCCTATAGAGCTTTTCGGAAAAAGAGAGACCTAACGACAATACAGCTGATGTGGGCAGAGGCGATGAAGAGTTAAAGATAAACTCGGAAGAGGGACATGCTAGGAAAAAGGACATTGTGTTATCTTCAAAGAGATGTATAAAGTACGCGCTACGAAACTGATCCCTGACAGACTTAAAAAAACAGGTTCTATTAGAGACGAAAGCTATCTACAAGAAAATTTCAGTAACCGACAGCCTAAATCCTAGTCAGCTAGTGAAAAACAATAACGTACCTGGTATGATGAAAAAGGATTAGAAACACAAGATCGAACAAGGCCAAACAGGGTACAACGATTAGTCCGGTTTGTTATAACAGGAGCACTGGCTACATCACCTACAGGTGGAAACCTTTCTAAACCTACCGCCAATAGATCTGGTGGTGTGGGCGGAGGCGATGACGAGATAAAGATAAACTCGTAAGAGAGATATGCTAGAGAAGGACATTGTGTCATCCTCAAAGAGATATCTAAAATACGCACTATAAAACTGATCCCTAACAGGTAGAAATTTCCGTGATAAATAACTGCGCACATGTTCTATTAGAAACGAAAGCTGTCCACAAGAAAATCTCAGTAACTGACAGCCGAAATCTTATTCAGCTAGTGAAAAACTATAACGTAACATTGATGTAAGCACCCAAGCGTTTCTCCGCCAAGAGTAATGAAGTAGCCAATCGACTAGCCAAGAAAGATCGATAAAAGTCTTTTATAAGCCCTCAACCGGTGTGTGGAATTGAAAGGGTGAGAAGTTAAACCATTTTAAGGGAAATACGTTTAAAAACAAGCTAAACCTCTACTATCGGAACCTCATTTCACTCTAGTGAAAATTTAACTTATAAAACCAATTTAATTGCAACATGAAATTGTGAAAGAGGTTACCAAAAACTAGAATTGATAGTTATAGGTAGCCATCATCGGAAGACCGAACTAAAATTTCAGTTAATTCAGAAGACCTCTCACTGTAAAATATACGTTTCAGGGCCCTTGGAGATTTTTGAATATTTTACAAGTAAATATTAAAGGTATTTCTAGACAAGAGCGATAAACTCAAAATCAGCTCTAATGTAATAAATAAATTAGCTGGGATTAATTGAGGTGCTGGTGTTAAAACTTTGAGAATTGCTAGTCTTGCTTAAGTTTTTTCCACAGCAGAATAGTTTCTCAACTAAATTCAACCAGATCAATTACTGGTACAATTAAATTAACTTCAACCCCGTGTCTATCTGTACTACCTAACATTAAAAGAAAACCCTGCGAAAATAAAATGGGATATCAATCAATAAACCAAATAAATATCAAATAAAACTTGATTAGCACGCTCCACCTGTAATCCGATTAAAATCAAGAAAACTCCTATGGAGAAGAGTTTCTCAATCATCCATTTTCTTCTTCTGACTTGTGGAAAGAAACATGGTAAAACGCAAAAGTAATAAATAAATTTCTTGTACCAGACCCTACCTACACTCATTCACTATCCACTCATTCCTCACTATCCATTCTCATTTTATCGCATACACACGCCAAAAATCTCTTATCCACAGTATTTATTTTACTTTCGTGTTTTTCCGACATATACTCTCATTCCATGCAGTACTGACAGGACAAATACGCTATTTTATATTGTTCTCTCAAAGACTTCACAAGCTTCCTTGGCATTTTTTTGCAGCTGCCCAGCGTTTTAGTAAAACTGTATGAGCATACCTCAGAACTCCTACATTCGCACTACCCATTAAACCATTTGCTGAATTAAAAACATTCATTCAAGTTCCTCCTCCAACTGGTACATGATACTACATGGTACTACATGGTACTATTATATACTGTTATTATTCCATTTACTAGACATTTACTTACTCTATACTCATTTAAAATGTCCCAGAACTTCTCCTTATTCACTCGTTCATACGCTTTCTCCAAGTCTACAAATACGGAACAGCTTCTTCACATTTAAACAATTTTCAATCACCTGTCGGACAGCAACCATTTGATGCACGTATCCCCGTCCTGACAAGAATTCACCTTTAACCTCACAAATCTTACTTTGTGTTATTGCACATACTCAAAAATTTCTTACCAGATACACTCAACATACTGATCGCTCTTATTTCCCTTGCCCTTATACAACGAAACAATAACGATTTTCCAATCGATCAGTACCTTTCCACGTTCAACACATGCATTAAATAATTCACACAATCTTTCCCAAAGCTTTACACATCCATACTTCAGCATTTTACCAGTAATTCCATCCACACCTTGCAGCTTTACCATTCTTCAACTAATGCACGGTTTTCTATACCTCCTCAGTTTCACTCCTGATCTTCTGTACATTCTCCTTGTTTAATGCTTCAATTAGCTTACTTCCTTGCCACTTTACAAAATATTCTTGCCGTATTTATCCCATTATCTCGTTCATACTAATCAACACTCCTATTGCGTTCTGATTTATTGCACGTTTTGCATTTCTTACCCACTTTCTTCTTTCCCGCAAAATTGTTTGCATTTTCTAATCTTCTACCACCCTCAATTCCTTTTTACTCATCGTTAGCTTTGTTTGCTTCTTTCTTTCTCAATCTGTCTTCATATAACGTCTTTTTCTCCGTCTCATTTTTACAGTCGTCATTGCCATATATGCGTTTTTTCCCCTTACATGCTGCCTTTTTACAGATTCTCTTTACCAAGCGCTGCTATTCTACTTACTCACAGTCGCTCTTCCACATGTCTGTCCAGCAAAATTGACAACAGTGCCTGTGTATTCAGCATCCCAATAACAAAAAGAAGGGTTACTGTGACATATTTTCTGCTGTACATAAATGACCTTATTTCTTCAACAACTAACTCCATCCATTGCTTTGCTGACGATAGCACTCTTCACTGTAGTTCATCTCAGTCTACTCATAGTGTCAAATCAAGAAATTAAAGCTGAAATGGCAAATTCAATCAACAAAGACATTCAATGTATTCTCGAATGGGGAAGCAATAATCTAGTTAAATTTAATGCTAACAAAACTCAGTGTTGCCTTGTGTCCGCCAAAAAAGATCGAGCATTTCCTGTTGTAAGTATGAATGGCTCAGTTCTTAAGTTTTCAGACTCTATTACTCTGTTGGGTATGACTGTATCTTCAAATCTCTCATGGGTTGACCATCTTCTGTCAGCTACGAAAACAGCTGCTCGTAAAATAGGCTTTTTGTACAGATCTAAGCAGTACTTTACCTCTCGACAACTCCTTCTGCTGTATAAGGCCCAAATTCGGCCTCATCTGGAATATAATTCTCACCTGTGGGTTAGTGCTCCCCGATACGCTCTCGACATCGTTGATCGTATTCAAAAGAGAGCGATTAGACTTATAAATGACCCGTCCTTAACTTCTCACATACAGTCCCTTGAGCATAGAAGGATGGTTTCAGTTCTTTCTTTGTATTACCGTTATTACAACGGCTATTGTGCTGCTGAATTATATTCTGTGATACCATCTCGGGCTATCTTTGCGAGAAACACTCGGTTCGCTTATTCCCATCATCAGTATGCAGTACAAATCTCCACTTGTCGCACCAAACGGGCGCAATCCACATTTTTCTACACGGCTTCTAAACTCTGGAATGATCTCCCTACAGACCAAAAAATTGACATTTTTCATACGTCCTTAACTCTTTTCGAATGTAAAATCTTAATAACAAAATATTTTTCCATTATTATAACTATAATCGTGGACTGTATATGTTAAGTTTACTTTCTTTTAGTTTATGAACATGTACATAATGTACAAATTGGTATTATAAGTATTTTGTAACAGTGGTCTCATACTAGTTAGTTTCTCGGCCTATTTTCAGTTTTTGTTTTTGTAACCCAACGTTTTGGAAGCTACCGTCATCAGGCTTAGTCCTGAGTCGAATTCATTTACTACTGGCTACTCTCCGATTCGAACTTGGTACATTACTAATTCTGATTCAGATGAATCAACTGATTGTGCTGACACGTCTATTCAACTTCCTAATGCACCATTATCTTCGTTATAGATCATCTTCGTGATGTACATTATCTCTCTGGCTTAGATATACCATCTGCTTATCAGCAAATTCCACTTTCTGTTGACTCTAACCCATTAACTGCTTTCTCGGTCTCCGTAGATTTATTATTTCATTTCACACGTGCGTCTTTCTGGCTAAATAAATCATTTGCAACATTTCAACGCTTAATTGATCGTGTTCTACTTTTAATGAGTTAGATGTTTTATAAAACGTGACGTTAGTACAAGTGCCACTTCGGTTAGACCACCTGAACTTAAACATATAGCTTAGGTTGAAAGTAAAGATTTTGGTTTACGCAAGCTAAGTCGCTGCTATTGTTTCTATTCCTAACCCTACTAATGTTTCTTGATGTGCACCTTGTTGTCGGTGTCTTGGTTCCTCCCTAATTTTTCTTCAATTATCTCTCCGCTTATTACGCTTACCAAGAGTACTTATGTTGTTTGGGCTCCTGAGATTACTGTCCTCACCTATCTTGCTTTGTTATGGTTTTTTCATCCTTTTGTCGTCTATTGCACTTTGCTTGAGTTCTCTAAAGGACATTCCTTTATCTTGGTTGTTGCTGATAGTTTTCATAAACTTGCATATTCCTTTGCGTACTGCTGCTTTTACTACTATCTGTTGCTTGGTTTGGTACATCACTAGTAATAAAAACGTAAATTAGCATTAAGAAATTTACTTAACTTTGTTTCGGATATCGCACTACAGTTCTGTTTAATAAGAATATCATCTGCAAGCGTATCCCGCTGAAGCAATCGATCGAGTTCTGAAAAGATATCTTACACTTAAATTCATCTCATGTCAGATGTGAACTTATCACAAATTATTTGCTCAGTTAGATGAATGTATACGTTTTTGAGATCTTTTATGTACTCTTCCTTTCGTCAATTTCAATCCATTCGGCTAAATGTCAATAAGCTACTGTCTAAAACTACCTGCTGGGTTATACTTTCTACATCGTACAGGGATAAAACCGTTCAGTCTCAATTGTTTTACGGGATTGATAAAAACCGTTATAGGTCTGCCTTAGAGTGGTATTCTAATCTACATAAATGATTTCTAAATAGGGTTCATTAAAGTACAAAATTATAATTTAAGGTCAATAATACTTTATTTCCAACGATTTACTAAATTCATTTCTCACTTTAATTTATTGTTTTCAACAAAAAGAAAAAAAACCTTCATTATATATATATATATATATATATATATATATATATATATATATATGTGTGTGTGTGTGTGTGTGTGTTCTAGAAAAATATACATTGAAGTACACAGTAGCTCAGCGGGTAGGGTGTCAGATTAGCAAGTTCGAAACGAAGAATAGTCGGCTCGCGACATGTCGCGCTAGAAACATAAGGACTGTGGAAATAAGCTGATCAACTCAAGTAATAATGTACAAAATAATTCAATATTGTATTGACAAATGAAAAATGTATTTTATTTGATGAGAGTAGCAACGAGTTATTTCCTATAAATAATAGCAACTATAAATCAAAGTTAAGTATTAAAAAATGAAACTTGTTCTTGTATATTTCCTTTCCTTTGTAGTGCTGCATATTAGAAACTTGCCATTTTAATTCTCAAATAGGATCGATAATTTGCTGCGAACTTAATTGTGTTGTGATTAATGCCTAATTTGTATTCTATACTTCGATTCATGCATTACCTTTGTACCCCTAACCAAGTTCACCTCTCTACCATGTATACATTGAACATATGTTTAAACCATTTATTAGTTACAAACAATTTTTTCTACACAAATATTCACCAGGCCCTCATCATTCTCATTTACTCTTGAATCTACAAACCTTCCTTCAAATCTCCAAAGAATATCAATGGCTTACATACGCTCAATATGGACAGGTAAATGATCTTTCCAAAATCCACTTTCATTACAATCCACATTACCGGAGGGTATAAGGGTATACTAATTAATTGTTTAACACCTTTTTTTAACGAACGCAACGCCGCAGACGTTAATTGTCATCGAAAATAGGTACCTACCTATGCCTGCCATACTGTAGAGCAAAGACGAAAAGTTATGGTTCAGTAAGATATATGATATGTAAAGGATAAAAAGTTTTGTTTGAAAATACGTCAGTTTTAAATGTGTCAATAACTGATTATGATGATACATTTCAAAATCAAAATCTGGATCTAGGTCTTATTTGTGGCATAATATAAGTTACGGTCGTATTAAAATGGCTCGATGTAAAACGCATGGTGGATTCTACAGTGTGAATGAGTCTTAGGGGCCGCAGTTTAGACCTTCTTAGAATACAAAGGAGACGAAATTTAGAAGAGTATCGTAGTGGCTTACTTCAGGAAAATAACTTTACTGCAAATTAACACTCATTTATAACATTTCTTATAAATAACTTTAATGACCTAATGAGGTAGGAATTAGAAACTTACTTTAAAATATTTACAAAAACTTTATTGAAGACGTCCTGAAATTCCTTGTAACAACGTCGCTCCTAACTTTACTAAATCTCTTTTTTCCCTTGTCGATAAACTTGTAGTTTTACCATTGTGCACAACGCTGTATCGGTAAACCATTCCAAAGAAAACGACTTAAGTTCAGGTGGTCCAACAGGAGTGGCACTTGTACTAACGTAACGTTTTATAAAACATCTAACTCATTAAAAGTAGAACACGATCAATTAAGCGTAGAAATGTCAGCATAATTAGGTAATTCATCTGAATCGGAAGAAATTAACGTAGGTAAGTTCAAATCTGTGTCTTGAGTAAATGACAGAATTCAGTAAAGGTAGTACGTTTAAATTCTTTACTTTTGACTCAGTATTAGCTTGAGTTAAAGCATTGGTATCCGTGTGTTAAATTCGATGTCATACTCCATATCGGTGATTGGTTCAATTTTAAAGTATTACAAATAATTCTGCATAATCTCTCAACATTAATATCACTAGACAGACCATGAGAACTGAGCTCATATTGACCTTCAGATTTATTCAATTGTGGCTTCTACCTTCCAAAAAATCGGCATGTTAAAGAGCAGGAAATTTATTAAAAAAGTATTGGGATAAGTAAAAAGTATTTTAACACGCCTGACCAAAATGGTAACTAAGGTGCACATAAAAAGTTCTACTCGACCTCCACGTTGGGCGCCAAATTTTTATAACGGGAATTACCAATCCTGTAAAACAGTTGACTGGGAGGCTTTTAACCCAGCACAATGAAGAAAGTACAACTCAGCAGCTAGCGAGAAAATTAGAGTGCTTAGATTGCGTAGTCATAATATTGATTACTTGCACTAGACTGGAGTAATAGGGCACCATGAACTTTGTAAAATAAACCCCTAAATGTCCAAAAATGAGACAAGCAAAAGAAAAGCTAGGAGGTTAGCGCATACACAAAGGAACATAGATTAGATAAGAAATTAGGCACCCTGTTAATAATGTGTATTAAAAAAAGGATCAACTTTAAAAAAAAAATAAACAACTCGCTCAGTAATTAAATTAGATGGAAATCTAATTTCCGAATAAAATTCGGAATTTTGCAATAACGTAAATTTAAAATTTACACAACTGAAAGTTTATTTATAACAAGTATCAAAAACAAACTTTTCTTAGGCTTTGGTTCCGTTACCACAAGTACCATTTATTGGAACTAATTTTTACTCATCGCAGTGCCCACGTATCACTCCTTACAATACAGCGTGTATAGGTTTAAGTGTAGGAGATTAGTATTGCGAAAGACGCCCGCAACCATGAGCTCAGTTTAGTCGTGTATTATCACCATAAACTTCGCAGCACGTTTCTAATTACAGTAATACCGGAAAATCCACAAGCGCAACCCTCAAAAATTTAAAAGTTAAATAAAATATCTAATCGTGACACCAGTTTCTACCTTTTAGAATAAAATGAATTACAAAGAGAAATTGACAATAAATAACGATTTTATAAAATTTGCAACAATATAACTGTAAGTAAAACAGATTTTTTAACCTAACCTGACAGCTTCAACAAAAATATGTAATGAACGGTACTGTTTACTACTAAAATTGAGTTATAAATACCGATATTATATGAATGTATATATACATTATATATATATATATATATATATATATATATATATATATATATTGAGATGGTTAGAAGTAACCATAATACAGGGGCTAGAGTTTTCAAGCTTATATTCTTTATAGTGTTCAAATTTAAATAGATTTGAGAATGTATACAGTTCATTTTAATTGTAAAATTAGTAGACGAGAGGGAAAATATGGTTTTGATTTAATAAAAATAGGCTTTGTGGGATGGCACGAGTTTGTTTTATTCATAAAAGCAATTGAGCTATACAAGCAGTGTGTGAGGAAGGTCAAAACGATTGATATTGGTGAGTACGATTAGTTTCGGTGAACATATTTCAGTAATTTTACAGTTTAATCAATATATTCGAGCAGTTTAAATACTTTACAGGTATTGATCACATGATGTAGGTTAATTCTGAAATGTAGAACATGTATAGATATAGGTACAATGCAGGAACTATATAAACTTTAAAAAAGGGTTATGGTGCGAACACTGTATATTTATATTTCACATACAAAGTGTATAAAAAGTGCAGGAGAAGTGGTAGTGATGTAGAAACATTGATAAAAACATGAACAACATTTTGTGCACAAAATTTACATAAATGTGTTAAACAATATGGATTTCTGAAATGACAAAATTATGAACTATGGACTAAAAGTAAACAATATTTGTGTTAAAGAAAGTTATAGGAACATGGTAAATTAACATTTCAAGTGATTTAGACGTTTTAAACGCAAGTTACAAGTAAAAATACATTAAGTTAGGTTAAGTATAATATTTAAGAATTTTGTAAATTTATAGTGTTTTTAGGATAAGTTAAGTTTAGAATAAATTATAATAGCACATATTAGTAGGTTTCCCTCGTTTTCATAAAAAAATTTACAATATACATGTAATATGAACGTGAAATTTAGAAAAGTTGGGTTATCTACCTAAATTTGAATATGGAAATGGAATTTGTTAAAATTAAGTTAAATGATTTGAAATAAATGTATTCTGATATAGTTTTTCATGTAGATTCCGAATATGTAATTAGTTTAGGTGTAGAATATAGATTTTGTTATATATAGGTAAATTTAGATTTTGAATTGTCTAAAGACAAAGCTTCAAAGCGAAATAGGGCTTGTGGGTTGTCTTTTTATGCGGAATCTTGCCCTGGTTCCAAATCTTTAATCAAAAAGCAAATCCGACTTGTTATAAAACATATTTTGTATTTTAGTTAAGTTAAGAATTTTGTTTAGACCAATCAGATGCTTGGATTGTTTGTGTGTAATGTAGAAAAAAAGTTGACAATTTGGTATCCAAGTGAAAAGTATAAAAGGAATTGCTTCTGATTTCTCACTGCTGTGTTCTCTGTGTTTTCTGTTTTCTTTTTGTGAAAAATAAGTCATAGTTTAATAGTGTTGGTGTTTAACGAGTAAGTTACAAGTTTCGTTTACATTTTCGGTTTTTGAAACGCGATCAACATAGAATCGAGACCTCAGAAGCAATTGTTTTAACCGATAACAAAATTTAAAAATTAGGTTACCGATCATAAGTGTCGATTATAATATAATTGTTTCAAATTTGAATTCGTTGTTCAAATATCGGTTGACATGTTTTTTTTATGTTAATAAATTCATGCAATTATTTTGAATTTGACGTTTATTTTTCTTGGAAGTAAAGCAGAGCATTAAATAAACTGAATTCCATAACGGCATCTAAAATAAAAGTGCAATCAATTAAAAATTATACGAAAATAAAATATAATTTAAATCCGAAAAATTTTGTAAGTATTTAAACCAACATCTAAACATACAATTTAAAATAAAGTGCTTATCGAAAAATATTTGAGCAATATTACGTTACATTATATTTACCACGAGGAAGAGTCGTTCAGCAGTAATTTGGATTTGGATGAAGTATGGAAAATTAAGCAGCATCATCGTGAACAGCAAAGCAGTGTCATCATCACATTCGAAGAAGTCTACGTCCAATATTTCAATATGGAACCAGCTTAATGAAAACATCATTTGGAAAATGTAGCAACACATGTGAGTGAAATTTTACTATCATAACCCATTATTGCATTGATTATTCTTTTTATATCCTGTATTTTTGTTTTGTTGATTATGTATAAATGTTTGTGCGACAACATGTTTTAAATAACTGTAAAGTGAATGAATCAGGGTAATTATCAACATTATAATTTTATTTTGAACAAAACATTTTGTAGATCATTTATTGAAATTTTTTACAGACTGCAATTGATAAAGTCAGTTAAAACGCAACGCATGCGTTATTGTGTAGATTCAATTAAAGTCTGTTTCACACAGAAACCACTTAGTACAAAGTACAATTTATTTAACGTAAACATTTCTATGTGTAAAATAAAATTTTCAATGATTACCCGTTTACTATATAAATGCAATTATAATAATTTAAAAGAATTAGAAGGTTAAATGTTATTAATGATTTTAAGTTTAAATACAATTTGAACCCTATCCCCAATTTGAGATACTGAGCTAGTCCGGAATCTAAATTAAATATTTAAAAACAATAATAATAATTAAATATTGTTTTCACATTTTAGTGTCCCACTTGTTCGCCAAGTAAAAATTTACATTATAGACATCACAATATATATATATATATATATATATATATATATATATATATATTTAAATAAGACAATTTTTCTTTAAAACTTGTGTAAATAAACGTAAAAATTAATTCAACGTTTCGGGAACGTCCTTTGTTCCCTTTGTCAAGAATTTATTTGACAATTACAGAAATTGAAATAAGGTAACTATTTTTAACAAGTACAAAATATGAAACAAGGTAACTAATTTAATTTTAATCTGGACGAGTGTGTTTGACTTCGGGTAGTTGGTCTAGTATGTGATGTAGAAGGTGCAGTAGTGGGGACGCCTGGAATAGTTGCAGCATAAGTGTTTGAAATTTCTGGAAGATTTGGAGTTGGTTGAAATGTAGAATCAACTTGTTTAATGATATTCTTCCAAATTTGTGGCATTCTAGAAGTGTCATCTCGTTTATTGAGGGCGTTTGGTCTTCTTTCAATTATGTTGACGACACATTTGTAGTTTGGCCCCATGGAAAAGGAAACTTGAACCATTTTCTAGGACATATTAACAACATTCACGACAACATTAAATTTACTATGGAAGTTGAAGAAAATAATTCACTTCCTTTTTTGGACACCCTAATAACAAGACTTCCTAATGGTAAATTTACACACAAAGTTTATCGAAAACCAACACATACGAATAGATACTTGAACTCTCTCTCGCATCACCATCCTGGTCAATTACGTAGCGTTATGAAATCCTTGATATACCGCTCTTACCACTTATCTGACCAAAATTCTAGAACGGAAGAGATGAAGACTATTAATAAAATACTAGTTCAAAATGGATACAAAGATCAAGAAATATTGAAAATTACCAACGAAATAAGAAGACCAAGAAATAATAGCTTGTCAAACAATGAACGAAAGATTCCTGTTATTCTACCTTATATAAAGGGAATTACAGACAGAATAGCAAAGAAATTTCCCAAAAACAACTTCAGACCGGTATTCAAACCACATTCAACTTTGTCCCAACTTTTAAGAAACCCCAAAGACAAAGTTCCTAATGAAAGCCAAGGAGTGTATGAGATACCGTGCAACAACTGTCGAAGAACTTATATAGGACAAACTAACAGAATATTATATGCGAGAGCCGATGAACACCAACTAGCAATTAAACAGCACAATCCTTCATCGTCTTTATCTACACATCATTTAGATACAGGACACCAAATTAATACCAACAATATCCGTTTAATTGCACCTCTATATACCTTACAAGCAAGAATTATTAGAGAAGCAGTTGAAATTGAAAGAAGACCAAACGCCCTCGATAAACGAGATGACACTTCTAGAATGCCACAAATTTGGAAGAATATCATTAAACAAGTTGATTCTACATTTCAACCAACTCCAAATCTTCCAGCAATTTCAAACACTTATGCTGCAACTATTCCAGGCGTCCCCACTACTGCACCTTCTACATCACATACTAGACCAACTACCCGAAGTCAAACACACTCGTCCAGATTAAAATTAAATTAGTTACCTTGTTTCATATTTTGTACTTGTTAAAAATAGTTACCTTATTTCAATTTCTGTAATTGTCAAATAAATTCTTGACAAAGGGAACAAAGGACGTTCCCGAAACGTTGAATTAATTTTACGTTTATTTACACAAGTTTTAAAGAAAAATTGTCTTATTTAAACATGAATACTTGTGGAAATCTAAATAGAATATATATATATATATATATATATATATATATATATATATATATATATATATATATATATATATATATATATATATTGTGTAGGTAAATAAATGTGTATTTAAATTAGAAACGTTTAAACAAACCTTCATTAATATTTTAGTCCATAAGCAACAAGTAATATGCAGTACAAGAACGTTCGATGAAAGGGGTTTTTGATGTTATAGATAAGCTAACGCAGTCTAATTAACAGGGGTAGATGCAAACCCAGATGTGTATCAGCAAAATTAGCAGGTGACGGATTTAATCGATGCAATCGTAAATACTCTTAGAACATAAACATATGATTTCAGTGATTATTGTAGAATTTGTTCGTAAAAGAGATTACATAAGTATTAGTACAGAATATATTATTGATATTATAGGTAGTAAACAACAGCCCACGTGAGTACAAAAATATTTTACAAAAATTTTACTTTCGAGCTAAACTCACTGAAAAAAGAATGTGTGTAAAAATCCTTTATGCGATGTATAGTGCCTTAAAATTTAAACCCCAGTTTAATTTGTATTGTGTAATTTATATTAAACATGAAAAATTATTCTTTTCCCTGTAGTTATTAATATTAACTTTTAAGTTAATATCACTAAGTTAGCAAATTTTAATGTAGGAACAAGAAAATAAACATGTATAGAGATGAGTTAACCCTAGGGCAGTACTCTTTTTGGCGTTATTTTTCCAAATTTGTGTCGGAAACGAGGAAACTAAGTTAATTTAATGAATTTTTCTTAGTAACTTTTTTTGTATAAAATAGGTATTTTCTGGGGGTGCGGGGGAGTGGTTGATTTTTCAACCAGTGATCCCTAAGGACCATTGAAAACCCATGATGGTTACTGGCTCAAATATCAACCACATAATATCATATACAATTTTTTGTATTATTGATCTCTTTATTGCACATTAATATATTTAACAATATTTATTAAAATTCATGAAAGGGCGTAAAGCAGTCCAAACAGAGAGCCACGTCGCATTTTCGGCAACTAATTTGTGATCTTTTGCAGTGTTTTAAAGTACTCCAGTGGGCACATCTTCTGCTTATACCATTGATAGGCAAATGTTGCCCTACATCTATTGTTCTAGGAACATGATCAACACTAACTATTCTGCCATCGATTTTCTTGATTTTCTTTGAAGTGGTAGGAGGGGGTCCTTTCCTTTTCCTATTAGAAAAATTATCAACAAGTTCATTGACCAATTTGCTAGGAAACTGTAATTGAGACATCGGCTTGCCCTTATTCTTCAAAATTTCTTGCTTATATATTATATAGGAGTTTACAATTAAAGCATCTATAGAATAGTACAATTTAATCCACCACTTTTTGGATTTCCAGCTAATACTGTAACTGCCGAGGTATTGATCAAAATAATCTACACCGCCCATATAACGGTTGTAGTCATAAACGACTACTGAGCATTTTAAATTTTCTATCTCTCCTTGCTTGTTCCTTCTAGTTTCTAAATTTTCAGGGTTATGCATATTACTCACAAGAACAACTGCCTTTTTCCCACGATCTTTCCATTTCACTACAGAAACATTGCGTCTTTGTGCGAAATCAGATTCTCCCATAGGTATATGCTTATCGTCTTTGAGTAATTCTTTCAGGTATTCTTTCCTATTAATTCGGAATGTCCCACAAGCAAATGTAGTTTTAGATAGTAAAACATCGAGTAACTTGAAGATGCTAAAAAAATTATCAAAGAAAATGCAGTAGCCTTTATTTAAAAAATTTTTCGTTAATAAGAGCACAACTTTTTCTCCAAGAGTATTAGCAGAAGTGGATTCTTTATTTGACTTTTCTTCATATACTTCAAAAGAAAGCATGTAACCTGTGCTTGAACAACATAAAGCCCAGATTTTAAAACCTCTTTTTGGGTTTTAAGGGCATGTATTGCTTTAAGCTTGTTCTACCCTTAAAACTCACCATGCATTCGTCTACTGACAAATATCTATTGGGCACATATAGTTGCTTAAAATTTGTATTCAGTTTTTCGAAGAACGGGCGCATTGTATAATTTATCAAAATTGCTTTCGCCTATTTTTTGGAATTTTTGAATTATCGCTTATATGTATGTGACGCAAGATCTGTAGAAATCTCTTCTGCGTCATAATGTTAGTTATTTTTGACACGTGAAAATTACTATTGCAAGACTAGTAAAGTCTTATACTAAGCAGTCTATGCATTCCCATTATGATTAATATTCCTATGAAAGCTTTCAATTCCACAATTGTAAAATTCATAGTTTTTCCCTT
The DNA here is from genome assembly GCA_036346205.1 of Vesta saturnalis. Classification (NCBI taxonomy): domain Eukaryota; kingdom Metazoa; phylum Arthropoda; class Insecta; order Coleoptera; family Lampyridae; genus Vesta; species Vesta saturnalis. The sequence goes on from JARFJB010000682.1 coordinate 2,348,322, forward strand.
TTGGGGCCCATATAAATTTGTTTGCTCCACAAGAAGTTCCAAACTTTCTAATCCAAACAGCTAGTATTCACCTCGAACGTGGGTCCGTAATCTGCAGTAAATTGTGTAGTAGAAAATTTGATGGGCTCTTACGATTGCTTAGTGAATGGCACCACGTCGTCTGCCTCATCTAATTCGGATTCACTTGAGTCAAGGTTGAAATCGCGGGTAATTAATACACTCCCGGATTTATCATCCGGTTCAAAATTAGGGTCTAAGACAAAGTCATCAGAATCGAAAGGATCAGTTTTCTTCAGGCAATATTTTTTCACACCACTACTTTGAGGTCTAGAATTGGTACTAATGGAGGTGGAAGCTTCATCATTCTCAACTAAAAATGAAAATATTTATTGCTTGAGAATTCTCTCTGTGACAAAAATTACTTTGTCCAGCTATTTCCTTAGTTGGAATGAAAGGAGCAGCACAGCAATCGTCAGTATCACTATCGCCCCCTTCCTCCGAATTATCACCTTGTTCATCTGTTATGCCTTCAAGCCATGCACATTGTTCATCAATATTTAGCTCCGATATTTTGGTAAAATCGATTCTAGACTTTTTGTTAAACATTTTGTTCTGAAAGCAGGAATCAAGATAAAAACATTTTTTATTCACAATAAGAATTGCTCATCGCAAAGTTATTATAAGTTTTCTCTCGAATTCTATGTAAATTCAATAAAAGTATACTTACTAGATTAAGCTTAGAAATTGTAAAATCGAGTTTTAGTGTAAAAAATTTAGCCCACCAATCTTATACAAAAAATTACATTCACACCAGGCATTTTTCATGAGCTCGATCCCGAACAAAAACACACACGACTATAGTTTATGATGAATAACATCCAAGCAGAAAATATTGTGAGATATATTTTAGTATGTACAGGGAAAACAAACTATATTTTAGAAATTATTAACCTTTTGCAATTTAATTTTGCGTAAAATATATGCAATGTTTACTCAATTTTGAGGTTATATTAAAATTTTTATCGAAATTTGTGCTTAAAGGGGAAAAATATCACTTACCTTTTACGCAGTGGCGCCCACTACACATTTAACAAACTACGTAATACAAAAACTTGACTTTAAAAAACTCAAAATACGAAAAAAAAACAAGTAAAAATGAAAACCCGACCATTTACATGACAAGCGGTCTCACAAACGCACACTGGTTTATTATTCGACCACTTGTAGGAAAGAATTCTGCCATGCGCACCAAAAAATCACAAGCGGTTGAATAGACGGCTTATGAGCGTCCGTGGGTATCATAGGCAGATATCTGGTCGATTATGGGACTCTGAACAGTTAGCAGACTGGCGTTACAGAAGTGGTCGATTTAGCGACCATGAATGCATAAAGGATTAAATAACTATTTACCCCAGTACAGCAGAAAAATCCAATTTAAACTCAAAATACCTAACATGAATCACGTAATATGAATCAATGGCGTAACACGGGATTTTACCTAAGACAGTTTTTTTATACAAATCCCACAATGAAATGAGAAATGTCAAGTAAAATACTGTAAACTAAATTACACATGCCCTATATTCTATAGATTCTTAGCTAAATTTTCGCGACATTACCATTCAGAAATTAATGAAAGCAACACGTGAAAACAAGCTGTTGTGGGCATGACACTCACTAGAACATCAGCCCGTACAGGCATATTACAAACATAGCTCAGTGTTAGGGGCGCGTTTCTTACTTTACAATCTGAAAGAACACTCGCTACATCTCAACGAAGTCAAAATCAGTAAACATGTGTCACTAAGGCGCCACCTGTTAAACAGATTTGTATCGGAAAAAACGTCATGGACTAGATCTTAAAATAAAATAATGCCGTAACAGGAAACCATAATGTTCATTCGATAAGAAAAACACCTTGTGATGGACCACAACTGATGCATCTGTACCTCTTTTATTTTATAAATTAGAAGGCGGGTTGAATTGAAACTATCCAGTAAATATGGGCGATTGTTATATATTTTGATAGTAGTAATAAGGTGTGCTTGGAGATAGGTTATTAAGAAAATAATTAAGAGGGTTGTTGATTTTGATATTTTTAAAAGAATGAATGTTATTTTGTGTAATTAAATAACATAAAAGAAAAAGGTAATGTTACATATTCACTAATTGCATTTTCTTTCAGTAAATGCTTATAATATTATGATCTCAACAAAAGGGTAATTTCATTATAAGATATAACTTGATTTGAAGATAGGTTTTGATTTAATTATTGATGCATTTTATTTTGACATTTCCTACCTATTATGTAGCATATTTTAAGATGGATGTTCCCTTGTAAATGTAGTGGAAGCGTAAAACAGCTCTCGGGTAAAACTGGAAAAATGCTGACCTAGGGGAGATAGCCGGTGCAACACTAGAGCATGTTCTCGTTGGAATACATGTTGTGATGTTTTTATTATACTGCAGTTAGCTAATTATATAACTTGGTAATCACCATTTATGAAATACAGGCCTATATTAAATTATTAGTACATTGATTTAATAAGTAATACGTATTGATCTGTGTATTTATAATTAATACTGATACTTTATTTATGTTGTTATTCTTGTTGTAGTATGCGGCGAGTTTTTTTTGTAGTTCTTTTCCTCAATCCGCAATAAAGATAGCAGAACTACATTGCACTTGCTTATAAATGTAGTTGAACTTACAGGGTTGGTGGTGTCATATTTAACTAGACCGTCTGGACCTTCATAGTAGAATTACCATAAATCTGGGTCGATGTGCAACATAGACGAATTATTAAAGGTGTAGTTGGTAGCATATTGTTAACATCGCTACAACACTGAGGAGCGTTTGTCCACCGGTTGACTCTTATTTGGATTTGGAAAGCGAATGGTTGTCTTCAAGGCAAAGCAGCAAATGTATTGCGAACTATGGGATCATTTTATAAATAGCGGGATAATTTTGATGCTAGTTTATGGGAGACCATCAATTCACAACTCACAATTCAGAAAGTATCTGCAAGTTGCAAAGAAGCATCAAAAGAATGTTTTGGTGAGATAAACTCTGATGTTATTTTATGTTTTAGTATGAAACAGGTAGCAGAGAGCCATAACTGCCAAATCTTTTAATGCAGATGAGGATAACTGTTTGATTATTCGCTTGACACATTTCATTAGCTAACTACGGCAGATTTCATCAGTTTGCGTAAGGTCAATCCTGTGTTGTTTTTGTAACAATTTGACGGTTATTATTACTTAACTAAAGTAGAAGCTTCCGATAGGCTAATGTTATTAAAAACTGGTTCTAGCGATGCAGCTTGTAATTAGTAATATACTTAAGATGTTTTATTTAAATTTCGAGTACAAGAATTTGAGGCGAAAAGTTAGTCATTGCTTATGAGTGAACCGATTCTTGCGATTTATAATCCGCAAGCGGAAACACAACTACATTGTGATGCATCAAGTCATGGTTTTGGTAGTATTTTCCTTCAGAAACAAGAAGACAACAGATTTCATCTCATATTTTATTTTTCTAAGACAACCAGGCTTAAAAAATTAGAATATTATATTTACCTTTTTTTTTATTATTTTTTTTAATTTAAATAAGTATAAAGCCTGACGATTATTAATTTTTTTGTTTAATAAAATTTAGAACTTTTTCTTTATTTTGATCATGATTTACGGCATTTGGACATTTATGTTTTATGTTATGATTATGTTAAGTGTAGGAATTTAAAAAATTATGTTATTTTATGTATGAAGATAGGTAGTATACTTTTGTCTTAATTGCTAATGATTGTTAGTATTGCCATGACTGAGGTCATTCAATGGTAATAGGTTAAGGTAGTTAGTTGTAAACAAATTCAGATTATTATTTTTTATGTTGTAATTAGGGAAAGATGCACAGTTATTGGCACTTTAAGGATAGTGTTCACTTGACTCGTTTGTAATCCTTTTATTTTTTAAGCTTTTGTCGTCTTTCTTTTTTTATTAGTTAGTACAGATATTTCTGTGTAATTTACGTTACTGTACTTTTTTCTCATTTAGAAAAATTGTTTATTATGATTTTTACTTTTGACATCGGGCAAAATTTAGTCATTGGTACCAAGTGCTAGAATTGTTGGCAGGGCACCTTACGGTTATTGGCATCATTTAAACACACAACATCAAAACTTAGATTGCTTTTCAGAATACATTTCAAATGATATGTTCTACAACCATAGACGGTTTCTATTAAAGTTTGACATTTAAATGAGAGATACAAAAGTTCTACCCTAGTTGTGTCTCAATTTAGCAGGATGGCCACACAAACGTAAAATATCACCATATATTGGCAATCCGCTTTTATTGTTCTAACCTAACCTTTTTTCATTCGCGCTCTTTTACCTTTTTTATTTGTACCTTATTAGTTATTCCGTCGTTTTGTATTAATCCTTTTGTTTACATAATCATTATTCCCGTGCTTTTTTTCACATTGCATTACCTACTTCTATCAGCTACGTTCATTTACCTTTCTTTCTCTCTTTTTGTTAATCACCCTGCCTTTAATCCTTACAGGAAACAGTCTTTGTCAAGACTCAATTGTTTACAATCCTTGGTGTATAAGTAAGTATTTAGATAACTGATTTGCTTCTCATTACTTACTAGGTGTGTTACTTTCTTAGTGGACCAACCACCTATATCATTGCAGCCAGAGGACGTTCCAGGTGCTCTTTTACGGCCAGGTGCAAATATTTAGGATCACTCTAACTTCGAATTGCAAAGATGATTAGAATGTCAAGTATTAAAGTAAACTGGAAGTTTATTTATAGTCATTAATTGTATAGAAGCAGGACAAGATCACGACATTTCATTAGCCATTGATGGAGGCAAATGGTACGGCATGAAACGAAATCTCGTTGTAACTGCATCTACGTCAACTACTGCAACTGCGGAGCCTCTTTTATGGGCACGTTTTCCATTCCGTGATATTCCTTAATATTTCAACAAGGGCCATATCTATACATTCCTTGTAGGGTGTTTTTTTGAAAATGAAGATTATGAGGTCTGTGATAATGCAGCAATAACTGAAAAGCCTTTCAGACGTGGCAGTCAATTTGTAAGCGGTGACCACCTATGTTGGGTAAATGTAGCCACATAAGTGCTTGCTTCAAATTGTTAATTTTTTCTTCTGATAGCTGGTTTTTCTTATTTGGAATTGGAATCAATGTGTAGTCTTTGCTATTGATTGGGTCACTTTTGTACTTCATAAGATCTACCTGTAAGAATGGCGTATGTGGATCCAGGCAGTCTTTATATAAGAATTCGTCGTATTTTTCAACGCGAATCCATTTAATGTGGTCTCTTATTGAAACGTTTTCGTTCAATGTGTTTTTTTTTTCTATTGAAGAGATGTAACTTAATAGGAATTTCACTTAAATCTTTAAAATGGTCTGCCATGTTAATAACCACGCTATTTTTTTTTACTTGCCGATTTTATTATATTTCTGTATTGGACAGCTGTAAAAACTTTTTCATGTTTCCTCATTTCTTTTTCTACTCTTCCGAAATCCCGATCTGAATCCAGGAAGGAATGTCCTACTTCGGGAAACTTATGATCTATAATATTTACATAGTTTTTTAGGGCCAAGTACTGGTACAAGCAAATTAGGTTAAAATTTTTGTTCTGGCCAGAACAAGAATCTGACCAAATAACCAAATGGCCTACTTTTTTTTCGGCGCTTAGAATTTGTACGAAGGTATGTAGTGAGCTTCCAATTTCTAAACTGCCTTTCGTTGCTGTTTCTTCTGTCCACGTTAAAAAATAAGACTTATCACCATCCATCGATATCGTGTGTATTCCAAAGCTGTAGAACCGCATTTGCCTTAAATAAAATGCTTTAGAAGTTGTAATTCGTGGTAGAGGCATAGATTGTTGTAAATCCATTGTTAGGTATAACACATTTTTATTGTCGCGTCCATGTTGTCTATGTACTTTTTGTTGATCAAAAGCATAATTGGAATTTTCTGTATGTTCTTCATTATTAAGGCCTGAGTCGCAAGTACTATATGTGTCGCTCCTGGGAGTGGAGAATGACAAATTGAATTCCGTCGAAAAAATGTGTACATAAAAACTTTTTTTCACCAAAATTGTATTGTCCAATTTATTTGCTTGTACATACTCTCTATAAAGTTCATACATTTTGGACATATTTAGAAGTGGAGATAAATACATTTTGTTTGGATTTTTGTTTCGCGAATAGAGAGACTGTTCAGCTGGAAAGGAACGTACATGTTCTTTAATAACATTAACAACTTCATTGGGTATTATATTTCCTCTTGAATCGTGTCGACCTCTTTTATCTGGAGATAGAGCCGTTAGTCCAGCGTTTAACGGTTTTTGCAACACTTGTATCTTTTTGTGGGAAATTTGGTAAAGCCGTTGAAAGGCTGTTTTGCAGACAGTGACGATATTTTTATTGCATGTCACTCTGTACGAGAATGAAGAAGACTTTCCATTCACACGATTTTTTCGCGGCCTCTTAACGGTTTCAACATGAATTTATTTGAATAAAAGTGAGTTTTTAGCGTTTTGGTCCAATTTATAAAATCTACTGAAAATTACTTGTCTTCCATTTTCAGTGAACTTATCGCTGCATTTTTTCCTACATGTGCTTTTACATAGTAATCCTAACTCCGGAGTTTTTTCGGGTACCTCTTTTTTACTTTTTTGGGAAATATAAGATTTTCCTTGTTGCCTGGCTGATGCAAATAGGTTTTTCTTCCATGTTTCTGGACGACGCGCCTCTATTTTTATTTTATTTTCCGGCAAGTTAAATTCTTTTTTCTTGGTTACAACTAAAGTATTTGCATCAGGAGTTGTAGTTGACATTGACTCAGATGTTGTTTCAGGCAGAAATATGTCCTCCGCAGCAATGTGTGTCTTGGTTGACCCATCAGAATTACCAAACTTCATTTTAAAATTGGAATCATCTGAGAAATCATCCGAAACAGAATCGTCAGAAGGGCAATATTCATCTGACGAATTATCTGGCGAAAACGGATCATTTTCGTTACTGGAAGAATCTGAATCAAAGTAGAAAAATAATACATATATTAGGTAGCTTTTTTAAGATATCAATATTTGCTTACCGGATAAACAATAATATTGTTGCTTTTCTGCATCATTACAAGGTGTCTGTTCACGATTTAAAAATGTTGCAGTTATACCCTCCAGTAGCTTATCTGCGTTAGGTGTCCCTTGACACCCTTGATATTCGATGAATCTAGCATGGGCAGTTATATCATCCGGTTGCTTGTTTGCGTCAGGTGTTCTTTGACGCTCTAGACATTCAATATATCCGGCATTTATATACTCCGGTTCTTGCTCTTCGTCGGCTACATTCAGGGTGTTTTCTAAATTTGATTCTATATCTTAAAAAATAGATACCAGTCAACTCTACTATTTTGTTTAAAAATATTAACAGCAGTATTCAACATTCTCGTTTAACTCTAAAAGCGCTTAAGACCTATTTAAAACCGCAATTTTCAAAATTCATATTCAATATTTTCTTTTAACGCCTTTTACGGAGCTAAGAGTCATCTTTGAAAATTGCTCTTTTAAATAGGTCTTAAAAGCGCTTTTAAAGTTAAAAGAAGATGTTGAATACGGCTGTGTTTTCAATTTTTCCCTTCAAAAATTCTAACCTACCATTTAAAGTATTAAAGGCTAACTTTAAAAACAAAGTAAATATTGCGTTATTTCGCTTACCTGTACATGCTTCTTGTCCTAAATGCACCAGATATCTACTTCTTGCAGACATCGCAGCACGTTAATAGTTTAAAAAAATCTAAGTAGGTTCTTAATAATACTGCAAAATAACAAATCACTTAACCTCACTTTTAGGGTCTATGTGACTGAAACAAAAGCCGCCTTATATAAATCAAGTGCATAAAGAGTCTATGTTACACAATTGGTACTTAGCGCCTTTATGCACTCACAAAAGTCAATTTCTTGTGTCGCATAACGGGTCTATGTTACAAATTTGTTACATAGCCCCTTTATGCACTCATGAAAGCAATTTTTGTCGGTAAATAGACCCTTTATCCACCCGTAACTTTTTTATTAATTAAAATATCTTCATTTAACCTATAATAATAAAATTCTACGGCCAAAAAAAAAACCCAAAATGCAGAAAAAAGCAATTTTAAAAAAAATGTTACTTAGACCCTTTATGAACTTGTGCCTTCAATTATTACACATGTAAAACTTGTAAAAAATAAGACTGTCAATAAAAATTGATACGATTTCAAAGTTTTGATGTTGTGTGTTTAAATGATGCCAATAACCGTGAAGTGCCCTGCCAACAATTCTAGTACTTGGTGCCAATGACTAAATTTTGCCCGATGTCAAAAGTAAAAATCATACTAAAAATAAAAAAAGGTTAGGTTAGAACAATAAAGGCGGTTTTCCAATATATGTGATATATTACATTTGTGTGTGTGCTAAATTGAGACACAACTAGGGTAGAACTTTTGTCTCTCTCATTTAAATGTCAAACTTTAATGGAAACCGTCTATTAGTACATTTTATTCCTAGTTTAATATCATTTATTTTGTTGGCACAAACAAAACACGGCACATTTAGAAATGGATTGCTAATTTTTTCTTCAAGAAATTTATTAACTACTTTCAAGATTTACATTCCATAATTGTTTCGTTTTCTATTTCTGGTCCAAATAAATCCCTTATGTGTGAGGGCTTTGAGGTAGGTATCACTGTGTGAGATAATATTAATCTGTTCCGAGCTATCAATTTTTTTTTAAAAGGTTTTATTTTTGTCTTCATCATTCGTTTCCTTTCTACTCCTAGTTTTCTTTCCATCCATGGTAGTTGTCAGTTTACTTGTACTTTTCTTTTTCTTTTTTGTTTGTGATAATTCAGTTTTTTTTTCTTTCTTTATATTTCTTTGCACTTTTCTCTCTTCCTTTAAGGCTGGGGTTTCCACCTATGCTAAAACATGTATTCCTTTCTAAATGCACAGTTTGCTTAAAATGTAATAGTTTTAAATCAAACTTGGTAATGATGTAGTTCAAAGTTTGTTGTAGGACTAGTGCTATTTTATTTTACAAGAAAATGTAAAGAAATATTATTTGACAGGTAGGTACAGGTATACGTTTTAAAATAGCTTAAGTCCTACAACATAGTGTGCAGTAGCATCATGTGTAATACGAATGGATTTTGTGACACCGTTTTTAAACTGTGGATTTAGTAAGTTTTGGCCATAAGCCCAATGTAGAATTCAATAAAGTGCCATTATTTAGTCGCAAAACACACTCGCACGAGTGTGCAGTATGGCCCACAGCTGGCAGCACTTGTCAACTTGAAAAGTTTGTGAACAGATGCTTTACATGAAATTCGTTACGTTCTCCTTGCAGTACTTTTTTGAATAAACAAAGACAGAAATTTCTCAATAGAATACTAGTAACTGATAACGAACCACTTCTTTTAGGTTTTGGATTACAGATGACGAGTCATGTTTTTTTTGTGTGCAGACGTTGCACGTGTAATGTAACGTTATCAATTCCTTGCCTTTATTATTTTTATGTAAAACAATAAAACTCAAATCATTTTTAAATTTATTTCAGCAATACAAAGTACAAGTTATGTTATTGTTGTTTATGTTGTGAGTTGTTTAACATACAAAATCGTTAAAAACTAAATAAAACATTGCTTGTGATAAAAATCCATGTCTGAAGCCAATTTCTTGAAATTTACCGGAAATAGACCTTATTCGTCGGCCTTATATGAAAAGTGCGTAAGTCCAAATTGACAAATTTTACAGGAGACAAAAAATTTATTTAAAGGAAACATTTTTACTTTGCGTAGGTTTTTTTTACTTACTATGGTAACTTGAAATAGTGTTCTCCACTCTTTTTATTAAAAAAAAGATTTATTTTTTAAATATTGTTGCTATTAAAATGGAATTAACCAAATTTCATTTTTTAATACGAAAATATTTTGGACTTGGGCACTTTTCGTTTTCATATGAGCCCACCCTTATGGTCATGGAATATTTTAATAACAGCCATGACTTTAATATTAGGGTGGCCTATAAAAAATAACATTTTTTTATGAAAAACTTTAATGATAAAATAACAAATGAAAACTTTTATTCACTAAGGTATAAAACGTTGTAAAGTAATATCTTTCGCCATCTTTCTGCAAGATCTTCAATGCCACGATGGTACCATGTAGCACAGGGATTCCCAAACTATTTTGGGCCAAAGACCGTTTTTCCAAAATGAACTGATACCTCAGGCCCCCATAGCCAAATTACTTTAAAAATCCTATCTCTAGTTTTTTTTCCTATTGGTACAAAATACTTACCAATTTAAAAAGTTTGCGGTTTTCTCATCAAAATTAGCAAAATAAATAGACATAAAATTCAGTAAATATCAAGTGTAATTAATAATTATTAATACAAATTACGTAAAAATACTTAAGTAGGTAATTATTTTTTGAAAGAAAAAACATTAAAACCGCAAAGATCAAAAAAATAAAAAAATTCAGTGTAATGGATGAACCTGGTGACTTTCTACCAATCTAGCTAAATCTGGTTCAATATTGGTGAGTTGCAGCCTTAAATCTCCGCGTTCGTTGATTTTCAAACGGTTTCATTGTTTTGTCAAAATGTTTGTAACCACACTGAAGTCTTTTTCGACTAGGTATGATGATGGAAAAGCGATAAGGTATTTTTCAGCAATGTTCCACAATGCAGGATAGTGTTTTTCAATGTTGCGCTGCAACCAGAACTTTGATAGCCTTAGTTGAACTTCTGCTTAAGCTCCTCGTCTGTGCTAATGGTGATCAACTCTTATTTTATTATCTATTGAGGAATTTGTAAATTTAAGAGATCCTCAAACCTCCTAGTAAAATCCTTGTGCAATGCGTCCAAGTAAGTGACATATGTTAAATTACATCACTTTGAAGCATTTCTGGTAATTTTGACAAATGCGGAAACTGTGAATATTCTTTTCTGCTTAAATTTTGTTTATAAAGGATAAGTTTGCCCACAAAGGCCGATATTATCGATTTTGTTTTAATCAAGTTGAGATCGTCACCCTGCAGCTGCAAATTAACTTTGTTAAACATACCGAAGATATCAGTCAAGTAATAAATATCTGTTTTACAATTGTTCAGATTTTATTTCAAATTTGGATCTTTTTCTTGTAAAAACTCTAATACAGATTCAAAAATAGCTGAAAATCTTGCTAAGCAAGAGCCTCTTGATAGCCAGCGAACTTCAGTGTGCAGAAGTAACGGAGTAAAGGCTTCATCGTTTTCCTTACACAGCTGAGCAAATAACCGAGAATTCAAAGAATCTTGTTGACAGCATTTATAACATATTGTAAAGACTGGTGCAATCTAGGACTCAGATTTTTTGCTACTAAATGCTGTTTGTGAATCACACAGTGAATGACCACTACCTCAGGCAGTTGTCGCTTTAAGTGAGCTATAAAACCACAATGATGACCAACCATAGATGGTCGCAACAGAAACAATGTTCTTCCATGGAATAACTTTGTCGGTAAGAAAACGTTCCACAGCCTGAAAAATCGATTCTCCTCTGGTATCAGTCTCTAAATATGCAGCAAAAAGCAGTTCTTGGCACATATTTTCATCTTTAATATATCCCACGTAACCTAACAACAGAGCTTCATTGCCGGGTAATGTAGACTCGTCCAACTGGAGAGAGAATCTGTTGGTCTGTAAGAAATTGCATAAAATATTTTCCAGGGTTAGACTTTTCCTTTCAGAAGATGTCGCTCTTGTTTTTTGCAGGCAGTCATAAAATTGTAAAATCTGTCAATTGGGCAAATAAAATAATCCTAAATAAGCCCATTCCACCCTGAACCAGGGATGTTTATCGTGCCGAACATACCATCTACACAGGACCTATCCGAGAAGAAGGAGTGTTTCAGTTTTTCTCCGCTTTGAAAAACGGCCGTCTTGGTGAGGTTCGAACCCTCGTCAAGATAGTAGTAGTGATATAGGCGCGGTTCTGATCCACATCATACGAATTTTGCATTCAAGTTCAAATCAGTTAGTCCGTCGTTAATCATATAGGGCCGATCCTAATCCCCACGAGGAAGATATAGGGCCGATCCAGATCCACGCGAAAAGTGTGTGAGAGAGAAACAGAATGTTCACTGCTCTATGCTAATAAGTAGTGTGTGGTTGAGTAAAGGTCGAAATCTAAAGCTTGAGTGTGTATCATATTAAAATTCTTAGAAATCTTTTGAAGGTTAGTGGTTTCAAGGATGCCGGTTTATTATAAAAGGCTTCCTTAGGTGTGTGTGGTGTGTGTGTGTGTGTGTGTGTGTGTGTGTGTGTGTGTGTGTGTGCGTGCGTGCGTGCGTGCGTGCGTGCGTGCGTGCGTGCGTGCGTGTGTGTGTGTGTGTGTGTGTGTGTGTACCATTCAGTAAACAGAAATGACGAAACTAGTACGTGTGATGCGGAGATATAAAGTAGTAGTAGTAAGTGAAGATGAGAGAAAGACGCGGCTACAAGAATTATTGAGTAAACAATTTTGTCAAATTTGAAAAATTTTTCAAATTTGACAAAATTGTTTACTACATCTTTAACAATTTTTAACAAACATTACTACTGACGAAGATAACTGTAAGTGTTATTGAAACGTTTAGATTGTATAATTTAAAGTACACCATTAAAAAATCCCAAAAAAGATAAGTATTTTATTATGAGTGTTAATGGTGAAAGTTTACATTTTCATATTTCGATTTAGATTGTTTAGAGATGAGAAGAAAAATTATTGGGTTTGAAGCTTAGCAAGTGAATTTTAAATGCGGCCACGGGCTCATTTATTTTGCCAATTTTAAGCAGTTTTATTTTATAGTGGTAGTCATCCGCTAATTTAACTAATGAATGAGTGTTGATGGAAAAATATTAGCACAGCAAGGAAGCGAAATAAACACTCGTTTTATAGTGATATGTAATAATAATGTTTTACAGTGATATGTAATAATAATAATAATGTATGTAATATTAAAAAATCTAGAAAGCATTATATTCCTTTGAGAAGAAAAATGATTGGGCTTCGGTTTATCAAGTGAATTTTAAATGCGGTCGGGGACCCATTTATTTTGCCGATTTTAAGCAGAGTTTTATTTTATAGAGATAGTCATCCGCTAATTTAAGTAATGGGCGTTGATTGAAAAATATTAGCATAGCAAAGAAGCGAAATAAACCATAGTTTTATGGTGATATGTAATAATAATGTTTAATAAATCGTTACATGTAATAAGAATGTTATGAAATATTAAAAAATATATAGAAAACTTTATATTTCCAAGAGTTATATATGTGTATGATATGGAATGAAATATACGCAGAATCCCCACAAGTTACTTGACTTAATTTTTAAACAAAATCTATACTAATTAAACTGTACAAATACAAAAACAACAAAGTTAGTTTTCAATAAACTCTGAGAACAATTTCAATTGCACCAAACACTTCTTTTATTAATTCGCAATATTTAGGTACATATGTAAGTAGACACTACCGACGGTTATCACAACAGTAAGCCATCTTGCTCTTGAAAGTTAATCTTATTTTCATATTACTATACCATATTTAACAAAATTCCTGTATTTTTCTGTAAAAACTAACAGCTGATTTGTGTGTTGCCTAACACATAAAACCGATGTGAGCGCACATTGTGGTCATGAATCGATACAGCTGTTGGAAACCCCACCCTTAATCTTTCTTGTAGTTTTTTACTTTCCATCTTTTCAGTTTGAATTTTTTTCCAACCTGAAGATGTCAATACGAAAGACAATTTCTCTTCCATTGGTTACTTCCCTTTTCTTTCAGGGGTGTGTGGGTATAATAAATAATCATTAAAGCTGCATCCACTTTCCATCTCGCCTAAATTTGTAGAATCTTCTAAATTCTTGATGCCACCATTTGTTGTCTGTCTTAAAATGTCAAATTTCTGTTGCTATCTCTTGTTGCAAACTTTGATGCAACAAAGTTTTGGCTTGGTCAACACTGTGTCACCTTCTGTGTTATCTTCAGCTGAGTGTAAAACGCTGTATTCTATTTTATTTTCTTCCAATTCTTTGTTTAGGCCCAGTTTTAAACTTTGCTGCAATAAATCTTTGGTTTGGTTAGAGCAGTCCATGAACTCTTCGTTTAGGCTTTGTTGCGGTAAATCAAACATGTTAGATTGGTTAACACAGTTCTTTTGGACTTGTTGGATCAGCTGAATTTTCACTTTGAAAGAATTTCCATATTTTATAGTTTCATTGTCTTCATCATGTTCGTAAAAAGTTCAATTTGTTGTTCAACCAACAATGTTAAGAAAATCTGAATAAGACAGCAACTTGTTGGTTATTGCCTCAGCGCTTTCCAAAGTGTCTATGTTTTTATCTTGTTTCTTTAAATCTTTACCCAAACATTTGGTACAGTTAATACTATCTGGGTTCCATGGATATAGTCCACATGATTTGAAACCATTAATGATTGTTTTCTTACTTATGGCTTGATCTGTTACACATTTTAAAATAGGTGTAAAGGTTTCCTTGGTAATTTCTTTCTCAGGATTGTTTCTTCTCCATTCCGTTAGTCCTTTCTTCCAACCTGATTTAAGAGGCTTAAAAGACGAAACATCTGCCGGTTGCAGAATGCGGGTAGCAGTGCAACTAAGATTATCTTTAATTCAGTGCAAAGATTACTTAGTTTAATATCTAAATGTGTTTTGTGACCGTGAACGAACAAAGTTATGGGATATTCAACATTCGCTGCCTTAAGGCTGAGATATAAAATGTTCCCAACATATTCAAAATATATTTCTTTTTTCGTCCAGCCACTTTCGCTGTGGCCAACTCCCCAAACATCTGGAACCGAAGCGACCACATCTCTAGGCATTCTTTTATAAGGGTATACAATTAGAGGTGGGGTCACAATACCAACTGCGCCAAAGGTGAACATCAGAGTAATATTAGTTTTTGATTGTGCAGTTTCTACTTCGTATACATTCTTAACACCTTTTTGTACAAGTACTTTTTTATTCTTTAGAGATAATTGAAAATTCTGGGTGGGTCGTTTAATATGTGGTCATAATTCTTTTCTTTTAAATAGGTGTAGACTTGATTAAACCATTTTCTTATGTCAGACTCACTTACACAAGGAGATGCAGGTGTTACACCTTCTGGAGTTCTGCTTGTAAGAAGAGGGTGTCGTTTCATAAATGATTTATATCAGCCTATGCCCGGTATATTGTTCTTGAATGGGTTTTCTCATGGTTGTCTATCCAAAAAGGACTTCACAGAAATTCCTCAAATCTCTTCTCTGTCACTCCGTTAACCAGTTGACTAATTGCGATTCTTCTTCAGATGTAAGTATTAGAGGAGGGCCATGACCAGTCTTTTTAAACGCATTAGAAAGCCTTAACTGTAAGGTACCACAAAGAATTTCGAAGATTTTTTCTTTAAGCAACCTTTTTTGATTGCACAAGCGCCTTCTGAACGTCATCTTCGGTGTACTGTTGGCGATAAGCTTCTTCCTTAGGCACTTTTGGCATTGCTATAAAGAAATCACACTATGAATATCTGTTTTACCTACATGAAGAAGGGCTTCTTAAGTACATTAATTTTTGAAAAATTAAGTACCTCTTATTAAAAAATAAGTTTTTATTTTTAATTTACAGTTATTGGCACTTGACGTCATAGTAATTGGCATGGTGCCAACAACAGTTCACAATGATATTTAAGAAAAGTAAAATATTCAAGTGTAAATTAGATATAAAAAAAGGAATACTAACATTAGAAAGCTTTGTAGAATATAATATTTATACCAAAACGAGTAAATGGCATATCTGTGCCAATGACTGTGACATGGTATTTTTTTAGAGATAGTAATTGGAATAGCAAAAATTAATGTTATTTATTAAATTTAAGGTTAGGAAAGGAGCTTATTTATTGTATTAAGAATTATACAATTCCACAAAAAGAAAATTTGAATTCGGTAAAAAATCTTACTGAATATCTTACCAATGACTATAACACATCACAAAATTCACAAGCCTTAATGTCCACACCACCAGTTACCGCCTTTTCATAGATAGTATCCAACATACAAACATGAAAATTCCCTGGTGAAAAGAAGTAAACTTGTAGAAATTAAAGCACTAAAGGTAAAAATTTCAAGAGCAACCACAACCTAATAAAACGCGATTAAAATGGGGTGTGCCAAGAATAGACATGCTTACCCTATTTGAGACAACAAAGATAACATATTTAGAAACTCGTTATATTTATTTATTAGTAAGTTTATCACAAATTGAGTTTACCACACTTTAATTAAAGATTAGTTAATAATTATATAAATTATTTAGAAAAGCAAAATTCAGCCAATTTTGACACATAAGCCAGCTCAAAAATTGTTGCACAAAAAATTTATTTCGATTTTATTATTAAATCTACAATTATTACTATAAACGTTATAAAATTGCACTAATCGTATCAAAAATAAATACAACCTTAATTATTCGACGTTTTCTACTATCTGTGCTTCTTCCTAAACCTATCCGGTCGAGCTCTTTTAAACCCAAGGAGAGATTGATCTACAAAATAGATTTATTAAAATCCAGTCACTGGTTTGTGGATCATATTAACCAAAATTATCAGCACTACCATTTGTTTCATCTAAAAATTTAATCAAACAGGTCAAGAAAATTTCTATTTCAAAATATTACCTGATCCGTCTCCATCATATGGCTTATATTGCCTTCTCAGTGATTTCATATCAGTCACATTCTCATATACATTAAATGTTTGATGATCTCTTGGTAAATAATACTGCCACTCTAAGTACACAACTTAACATACTTACAAAACTCAAACTTAACACTTACGGCCCTCCGTAACTTTGGAAATAGTCTTAAGTAAAAACTCCTTATCCTTTGCTTCTAGCACCAACATATTCCTTAAAATACTGACGATACCTTTTTGTGCAATTGCTCGAGCACGTAGATAGTAAACCACAACACTTTAAAAAAGCATTTTAATAAAATTACATACTCATCATGTTTACATACCACATAGCAACCAGTATGAGAGCGATAACCCCTGGTTTTGTAAAATACATTAAAATTTTCCAAAATATATTGTGTTGTTCCAATTGGAAGATTCCCTTAAGAATCATTTCATACATGTGAGTGTATTCCCGAAAAGGTCCACATTTTGAGGTCTCGACGCTGCAAACAGCATTCATACAGCGGCACAAAAATAAACATTACTTACTCCACCATTATATACCCTAAAGTAATTATCACAAGTAGCAATGATAAAAATGATAAAATAAGAAATAAAGTTTGCGTCTGCGATGCTCTCCACGATTTGGAAGGTGGTTCACAAAACTTTAAAATGCAGGTCCGACGAACATACCATAACACCCATAGTTTCAATACAACAATCATTGCTAGTAATGGAGAGAAATAAAAGCCAACCCAAAATAATGTTTGATTATACATAAGTTGTAGTGTATATCTTGCAATATCGAATGTTGGTGCACCAATACCTCGCCAGATTTTTCTAAAATTGTTTTCTTAAATATTTGTGCAAATGTATAGTAAAAATAGATTAATAGTAACTTACTTATATATTAAATAACAAACAGCCTCTATAAGTGAAGCCAGAACAACAGAAAAGAAAAAATCAAACAAAATTAAACGATAAATGTGCTGTCCTATTGCCGTTTCCCAACATTTCTACAAACAGAAAAATCTATACTACAAGTGTAAATGTGTAAACATTTAAACATTATTATTATTATTACTAACGTAATTAAAAATAATTTTGTCATATAAACGAATCATGCTGAAAGTTAGTACAAGTCACATTAACAATGAGTATATTAAGCTATCGACTGCTGAGTAGTAGAGTCAATCACATCAATTGTCAACTATTACTGTTTATATTTTCGTCGGCAATTTAGATGA
This sequence comes from Vesta saturnalis, assembly GCA_036346205.1. Classification (NCBI taxonomy): domain Eukaryota; kingdom Metazoa; phylum Arthropoda; class Insecta; order Coleoptera; family Lampyridae; genus Vesta; species Vesta saturnalis. The sequence continues at coordinate 2,366,335 of JARFJB010000682.1, forward strand.
ACAGTTATGCACTGCGTAATTTTTTATGAGCAGAAAGTATTACTTCTTCATCCAACCTGTGATCTAATAATACATTAATGTTTTCGATGCTTCTTGGCTGGTGTACTGTGACCATTCTGAGAATTGTTAGATAAAATATTCGTAAAGGTTTAAGAAAGGTAGAACATTACATTAGGAATGAATTAGTTGCTTAAATGGATAATCTGTATACAGTGTGGTCCAAAGAGTTTCATCGATAAGCAAAACTTTGTTAATATTGATTTGTCAGAAAATTTTATTGCATCACGTAAAACTAAATATGCACTAGACAGATTCTACCAGTGGCGTACCGATTAGTGATCATTGAAATTTTCTCAATAAAATACCCTTATTCTGCAAGATATCAAAAAAGTCTTGAGATTATACCCATAGTTCTGAGATGTTATAAAACATTATGTTAATTGACAATACAATAACTAGTGAAATAAGATAAGATTCAGTAGAAAATGTATTAACAAATTAATGCTAAAACAATTAATGAAACAGAAAAAAATAAACTGTAAATCTAAATTAAAACAACTAAGTCTAAATCTATGTAATAGTTTCTGTATCACGTCGATCTCTTTCGATGAATACAATTGTTCTCCTTGTTAATTAATCCACAGTAGCACGTGAAATATTTTGAGGAATGTCCCTTGCACATCTAACTATTTCTTGGTCAAGTTCATCCAGGTTTGCAAAAGGTCTATTTTTACACGTTTTGTTTGTGTTGCGTGGCGGCCATTTACTGTTCGATAATCTACCAATCCATTGGTTGAAATTCTGATTAAGCCACTCAGAAACAATTCTAGCACAATGATATGGACAGCCATCATGCTGACACCATGCACGAACGCTTAAATCCAATGGCAGTTCCTCAAGAAATTAATGCACATGGTATTGTAAAAAATCAAATATCACCATTTACATTTTACCTAAAAAATATGGCTCCAGCAACCTCCCGTTGTACATACCACATCAAACGTTTGTATTTTGGTCGCTGTAGACAACAGCAATAGGTGGTAGGCATGTACACTCCATGCCAGCCGGGGAGGTACCACCACCCTTACCATGGGCTCCTTAATATTGGGTCTCCGATTTTCTGAGCTCGGTAAGGGCTGCCGGTTACCTTTTCCATCATCCTTAATCTATTCTCATCCTTATTCTTCCTTCTCGCCCTCATTGTCTTCCTATCGGATTAAAAGTTCCAAATTATAAAATAAGATGGCTGTGGTTTCTAGGGTTATAAATTCCGGACGTAAAATCCTGCCCCATTCGGATGTCCGGGAGGGCAGGGCCCAAGCGACCTCGGTCATCGAAAGTATCAACTTTCTGATTCACTACTGCAACATCCGCGGTATCAGGTCTAATCTTAATGCTATTCACCAACATCTTGAACAATTACAACCTGATATATTGTTTCTATCTGAAACACAAGTCTCCTCTGATAGCTCCGAGTCACCCGACTTGCAATTTCCTCAATACCATCTTCACTCTAACTTTCGATATAAAGGAGGCGTATGTGCGTACATCAAGGACAGAATTGCTTGCAAGAGGGTTTCTTCCTTAGAAAATAAAAATTTTGACGTAATTTGGTTTAAACATTCTGGTCCTAATTTTGTGAAATTCTACTGTTGCATTTATAGGTCTCCTAATGACAGCAACTTTCAAGACTTCTTCGATTACCTTAGTATGAAAGTTGACTATCTCCTGTCTCAGTTTCCATCTTGCGATATCTCATTTGTAGGCGATTTCAATGTTCATAACTCTAGTTGGCTTCAATTTTCATCTACTACAAATCCCGCTAGTCATAGTGCAGAAACATTTGCTATTTCATGTGATCTCACACAAATGATTTCTGAACCCACAAGGATCCCTGATAACCCAAACCATACTCCACATCTTCTAGATCTCTTTCTTACATCAAACCCTTTTGTTTATAAAACTTCCGTTCTTTCGCCTTTAGGTCTTTCCGACCATTGTCTAATAAAAATCATTTCTACTGTACCTAATTCCACTGTTGTTCGCAAAACCGATAGAACCTTGCGGTGTTTTAAGTCAGCTCGATGGAGTGATTTACGGGATTTCTTTGCAACCTTTCCATGGCGTGAATATTGTTTTAAGTCGTCCTCTTCTTCGGACATCGCTCTTTCAGTATCTGAAGTCATCCTCATGAGAATGGAGTTATACATTCCGAAAAAACAGTACCGTGTAGGTCATTCACGTTCCCAACCCTGGTTCAATAAGGCTTGTTCTGATGCAATATCTTTAAAAAATAAATGTTACATTAAATGGAAATCTAATAAATCGGTCTTTAGCAAAAGCCATTAGTAAAAACTTTCGAACATCTTCATTTCCCCCCGACATCTATTGACGGATCGGTAGTTGCTGATTCTGTAGACAAAGCCAACGTTTTTGTGGATTTGTTTGCATCAAACTCGTGTCTCAATGATTCTGGAAAAGATGTGCCCCTAGTCAACTCTTCTTCATACGTTATGAAACCAATTCATTTTCGGTACAAGCTCTTGGAATCGATCTTCAGTAGGCTTGATCTCAATAAGGCGACTGGCCCAGACGGTATCCCAGCCATTGTCTTAAAGAAATGTTCCCCCGAACTAGTACCAGTCCTATCTAAGCTCTATACGATCTCTATATCTTCTGGGGAATTCCCTTCATCATGGAAGTTAGCAAATGTTCAACCTATTCCCAAAAAAGGTGATAAGACCGATCCCTCAAATTACAGACCAATTGCCATCACTTCCATTTTGTCTAAAACCATGGAAAAAGCCATCAATCAGCAACTGCTCACGTTCCTTGAAACTAACAAACTCCTTAGTGACCACCAATATGGGTTTAGGCAAAGTCGTTCAACAGGCGATCTTCTTTCATATGTGACCCAAGTTTGGAACAACACAGTACAGCACTCCGGTGAAACAGTTGTAGTCGCTTTAGATATCTCAAAGGCATTTGACCAAGTTTGGCATAAGTGTTTACTTGCCAAACTCACCTCGTTTGGGTTAAATGATACGCTCATCAACTGGGTTTCTAGTTTCCTTGATAAAAGACGAATACGTGTCGTAGTTGATGGCTTTTTTTCAAAAGAAGTTAGCATTAACGCGGGCGTACCACAGGGATCCGTTATAGCGCATACACTTTTTCTGCTGTACATAAACGACCTTATTTCTTCAACAACTAACCCCATCCATTGCTTTACTGACGATAGCACTCTTCACTGTAGTTCATCTCAGTCTACTCATAGTGATAATCCACCTTCCATGTCAAATCAAGAAATTAAAGCTGAAATGGCAAATTCAATCAACAAAGACATTCAACGTATTCTCGAATGGGGAAGCAATAATCTAGTTAAATTTAATGCTAACAAAACTCAGTGTTGCCTTATGTCCGCCAAAAAAGATCGATCATTTCCTGTTGTAAGTATGAATGGCTCAGTTCTTAAGTTTTCAGACTCTATTACTCTGTTGGGTATGACTGTATCTTCAAATCTCTCAAGCGTTGACCATCTTCTGTCAGCTACCAAAACAGCTGCTCGTAAAATAGGCTTTTTGTACAGATCTAAGCAGTACTTTACCTCTCGACAACTCCTTCTGCTATATAAGGCCCAAATTCGGCCTCATCTGGAATATAATTCTCACCTTTGGATTAGTGCTCCCCAATACGCTCTCGATATCGTTGATCGTATTCAAAAGAGAGCGATTAGGCTTATAAATTACCCGTCCTTAACTTCTCACATACAGTCCCTTGAGCATAGAAGGATGGTTTCAGTTCTTTCTTTGTATTATCGTTATTACAACGGCTATTGTGCTGGTGAATTACATTCTTTGATACCATCTCCGGCTATCTTTGCGAGAAACACTCGGTTCGCTCATTCACATCATTAGTATGCAGTACAAATCTCCACTTGTCGTACCAAACGGAATGATCTCCCTAGTTCCTGTTTTCCTCTCACTTATGATACGAGAAAATTTAAGGTAGCTGTTCATAGACATCTATTGGCAATTCATTATCCCTCTATCCATCCTCCTAAGTGTTCCTGAGTGCTTTAGCACGATAGGCCTTATTTAGCCTGTTCAGGTCCACAATCATAAAAAAAAAAAAACAACAAAATTTGAATTATTTACTGACCACCATCTAGAATTTTGGCAGGAAACGATACCGTTTGTTGTAAAGGTCAATTCGTCAGTAAACAAGGTGTTGCTTGCAAAGTTCCGGTCTTCCTCTATTTCACCTTGAAAAATCCAATCTCTCATCGTAATCCCAATCGTAAAGTTTACTAACAAACTGCGGTTTATAAGGATGATACTTATTTTCTTTTAATATTCGCAAAATGGATGATTTTGAAACTACTCCAATTCATTGACAATTTGACAAGAAGAAATTTGGGAATGTTCAATTACTGTGTGTAACACTTCCATTTGATTTATCTTGGTCAAAACATTCTTTTTATATTGCACTTCCAAAGATCCACTACTTTTAATCTTGCCAAAATACGACGTTCCTTTGGAGCACTTATAGGATATTAGGATGTCGTTTCAATTGACACTTTTATAGTTGTATTAAAACTAATCCAACTTTTTCAACTAACGAATGCCCACAAGCTGGCATTTTCGCAATTAGTTAATGATGACTTTGACACTTATGTAACTCTAAAGCTTTCAGAACCTACAAGAAAAAACTTGTTCAAAATAACTTTTATTTTTCTAATAAATGGATTTTGGTTCTGAAAAATATTATTTCACTTTTATACTTTTACAAATAAGATGATTTAAACAAATTCTGTTTGTTCAGCACCCAATCCTAAAAAATATTTTATGAAATAATACCAGTCAATGCTCTAAAAAGTCATCTGGAATAAAATTTTCTGAGGAATCAATATTAACAAAGTTTTGCTTATCGATCAAAATCTTTGGACCACACTGTTTATTTGCAATTTACTACATTCTTATTGTTTGATTTTACAAACTTAAACAAAGATTTTATGTTATTTTGTATAAAGCGAATGGTTATTTGTTTAGATTTAGGTGCTTGTGGTAGAATCACTTAATATTAGGCAAGTTTGATTTATAATTTCAAGTTTTGATAAAGAGGTAGTTAAGATACAAATTTTTTCGCACTTTTGTTTATTCACTTGGAATTAGTTAGATGGCGCTTTTTTAACCTTATTCTTGTCAAATAATTTAAAAAAACGAAAAGATTGTACTTTAATGTCATATCATTGATTGTACATGTGTGTATAATCAATGGTCATATCATTGAGTCCATACAATATATATACTCAATGGTCATATGTAAACTTACAAAATGAAATAACAGCTGTAGATATTTGCATATTCAATACATCAAAATAATACCCGTAGGTTAATAATTAACTTTTCCCAAAGCTTTACGATAGTAAAACTAATTCCTAACACAAGCCTTACACTACACATAATCTTAGAATTTCAAAATGAAAATTCAGATGAATAAGTTCGACGTAATAAATAAAATAACAATGGTGCAATCATGCGACAAACGAAAATGGATGTGGGTAAATACCAAGACTTATGCTAAAAATATACCGCGCTATCAAAAATTATGTATAATACAATAAGAAGACATCAACATATCACATTACTTTTTAATTACTGAAAGAAAAAATGCTACAATATCCTTAACTATACCCTATATAGTATAAGTAAATTTACACATAGCAACCTAACTCCAAAATTTTAATACAGGTAACAATAGCCAATTGGCACATTGCAGTAAATTGAGATTTGGTGAATGTAGTAGTGAGTCCACCAGCCATTTCTGCCAATCCTGGGTTTCATGTTAAGTTTGATCTCAATAAGTTTAAATCCATATTACACGAAGTAAGTTGATGTATTACGTACCTCAATTGAACTAGTAATTGCTTTGTTAAATTATTCAGTAGTAAATGTGAGTCGTAACACCTGCGATAAGACTTCTATGTTTTTGAGATTACCATACACCCTAGATATGTGCTAACTTATACAAGGAAATCATCTGGTATAAATTCACCAAAATAAGGTTAGGAGTTTACTTTTATAATAGTCATTTCCATCACTAATTCACAATAATTAAATTAAATATCCGCAAGCCTGTTATAAAGCTGTTTTGTTCTGCTGCGAGTCAGCGTTCTATGAATTAATATATTTTTTCTTCAGTACCTATCGGTTACGTGTCAATTTAATTTGATTAGCGAATTTTTGGTTCCTTATCATCAACGTATTTTTTTTAACACAAATTTATTTAAATAAACCAATTTCTTTCATTTGATTGTGTCTTATTTGTGTGTTAATTTTGCCAGCCAATGTCCTTATTCACATTTCTAATTTTGTAGAACCCAGTGCAGAAATGGTAGCGCTGTATAAAATCAGATGTTTATATTTTCCCAATATCTAGAGAATTGCTTTGGTTGAATCAGTTTCCCGCGTAACAATGGCTAATGACACTCGTTTCAATTTTAACAATATGAAAAGTCTGAAAAATTCTGTATTACGGTGTAGTGTTAATATTTTTACAGCTCACAAACGTTACCTCTGTTTATTTATGACTAATACTCATTTGTATCAATATATTGATAAGCTGAGAATAACTAAGCATCATTTAAATTTTATGGAACGGTTCAAGTTATACACATTGCACGAACAAAAAACGTAACTTCCTTTACTAAGTAACCAAGAGGTTTCACAACACTGTAGAATATTTGGTGATTTGTTGTAAAACTTGGGATATTTATTTTTCCACAATATTTATGGTGTGAATTGTCCCGTATATGTTACAAAAGTTTGAAATTGTTTTTGAATTTTAGACTAAATCTTAGATATATAAAGATGAATAACAAAAGCAATGAATTGGTGAAAAAAGGCGAGCACGTATCGCTAATTTCACTGCTCGTGAAAACTTTACGTTGTTAGCCAGCCATAATAGCAAAATAAAACTTATCATTTATAAGATTCATAATACAGGTGTATTATTCAAATAAATTATACATTCAGTCCGCAATAATGCTCATATGTTTATTGGATACTCTAGTTAACCTTCAATTAATTCTAAAACGTGTAGAACAGTTTCTTTATACAATCGAAATCTTTTGAAAAAACTCATGGGATCCATAATCAAACATGTCTAGTATTTCCAGGTATAACCTACATGTAAACAAATGGAAACCTAATATATAGTTTACCTCAACAAAATGAACTTTATGCCGGACAAAAATACGGCTTTGTTAGGAACGCTTTAAGAATTGAATAAGGCTTATACATTTGTGCAATGAAAATATACCACTTAACAAACACTTAACGTTAAGGGTAGCTTTAAAGTGTTGGTGCAAATGGGCATAAATACTTATTTTTAGCTTTTCGGTCATAGAGTTCGCTTTTAAATACAAGGTGTCATTGATGAAACGAACTCTGCTGTGGCACAGTAATAAGGACTTATTACAATTATAGTTATTAGCCATTTTCAAGCATACGTTTATTAGAATTTTTGGCTCTATTACATTGTTAAGCATCTGCACGTATACCTCGCTGGTTAAATTACCCTCGAAAAAAAATGGGCCTATTATTCGGTCTCCCAGTATTCCCGTCCAAACATTAAGTTTCTCAGGATTCTGGGCGTGCCTTTCTGTAAAATGATGTGAGTTCTCATCACTCCAGTAGCGATAGTTTTGTTTGTTTACATGACCATTTAAAAAAAATGTACATTCATCACTAAAACAAATCTTTGTATTCAGTGTGGGTTCTCTTTGAATTTTGTCCGTCATTGTTTCGCAAAACTGAATTCGTCGATTGGGATTATCGTCCCGAAGTTCTTGTAAAATTTTCATTTTTGTATGGCTGAAATTTGTGCATTTTTAATACTCTTCTGATATATGTTCAAGATATACGCATTATTGATGCCAACTGTCGTGTGGATATATCTGGATTAACAGCAACCTGGCCAAGAACTTCTACTTGCATCTCTTCGTCCAAAACTCTGGGTCCCTGTCTTTTTTATTTGCAACAGATCCTGTTTCTTGGAATTTTCGTACCAAATCTCTAACATAAACATGACTTACGTTTCTGCCAGGATGTCTTTCATTAAAAGCAAAGACTGTTCTTAAATAATACATCTCTTGAGCACCAGAAAAAAAAGAATTTCAATTCTTTCTTCCACACTATAAACCATTTTTGAAAAATCGAAAAAATTAGATGAAAGATAAATAACTGTCACTTACAAGTAAATGATTAAAAGATTGACATTTTGTTAAAAACAACTCTTCTTTATCACCTAGGTAATTTTGTTTTTTGATTTCTTTCTTTGTTTCTGAAATTTGCGGGTACCATCTTTCATCTGGTTCATTTTTAATTTTTCAAAATGATTTACAGAATGGAAGAAAGAATTTAAATTATGTTTCTTTAGGGTGCGGTGCTGAAAAATGTGCTATTTAAGAGCAGCCCTTACTTTTTAAAGTCATATGGGAAGCTTATGGGGGTTGAAAGATACGTCGTTTATTCCCTCCAGTTGTTATAGAAACGGTATTTTTTATTTTTTCCATATCTCTTTTTGTTTAAAAAATATTGCCATTGTAAGCTTTCAAAAGCCCACCCGGTGTACAGTGAATCCCATTTTGGTTGAGACAGCCAAGTATCTCGGTTGTTGTTGAAGATAGAACCTTGCGGTTTCCGCAGTCCTGTGCCACTTTTTTGTGAAACTCAAGATGTCCTGAATGGATTTTGCCTAACTTCTTTCGTTTATAAATTACAAGGTGTTTTTGAAAATCCACACTTTTTGGATCCCCTCCATATCTAAGAAGTTTCTCGGCGATAATGTCAAATTGAAAACTTGTCCCATAGAGAATTTTACGTAGAATCCAGGGGCGCACTCAATTTTTTTTTTCGGGGTATCGTTATGGAGATAAGACTCAAACTTATGATTTTTTCAATGCAACACCCTGTATTTTATTATCTCATTAAATTACTTATTTTTTCCTTCGAAATGATATATAACATATAAACATGAAGTTTTCAAAATGCTCCAAAATTACTAAAACATTGAATTTTAATAGAGTGCCATGGATTTCAAAGTTTTACTACAGGGATAATTATTTGTAATTTTTTTATAATAGGTCATGGATGCTACAAACACTGTCGTTGACTTTTGGAGCATTGTTTTACCAAGTGCTGTGGAGAAATCAACACACCTGCTGCCATGATGATAAATTTTGATGCGTTTTATTGTGTTTGTGTTTGGCGATTTTGTTAATTTGTAAAATTTTATAATGGCCGAAAGATTTTTTCAGAATAACGAAAAGTATGATATGATACAATGTTTCCATCAATGCCATGAAAATGTTGACGAAGCATTAGAATTATATTTAACTAGTAATTTACAATAAGACATTATATGACGTATTGTTTTTAAAACGTTAGATATCCAGAGAGGCGGCAACCTAGTTCAGCAACGATATTTCGACTAAAGAACGATCTACTAAATTATAATGCGCATTCTAAACCCCGACCCAAGACGTATAACAAGGAAAATAATGAAGTGGATGAAATAAATGTTTTAACCAGCGTCCGTGTCTCTCCTCAGACTTCTTGTACGAAGTTAGAAAATGACACTAGCGTTCCCCGATCACGGGTACAAAGGATTTTAAAAAACACACATTGAAACCCTACAAAGTGAATATTGTCCAGCATTTATACCCTGGTGATACAGCGAGGCGTGTGAATTTCTGTAATTGGTGTTTGAACCAAACTCGACGGGACAATAATTTTGCTAGTAAAGTCATATGGTCAGACGAAGCCCATATAAGTAGTGCCGGTTTATTTAACCGGCAAAATACAAGGCACTGGTATGATGAAAACTAACACCTAATTTTTGAGCAACAACAGCAGGGTCCATTTGGTTTTAATGTAGCCTGTTTCTTATTGGGGACATCAATAAAATACCGCATTTTTGAAGGGGCTCTCAAAGCGAATAGGTACTTAGCAATTTTAGAAGAAGTAATACCAGAATTCCTGGAGAATGTTCCCCTCGCCTATCTTAATGCCATTTACTTCCAACAAGACGGTGCCCCTGCCCACAATTCGAGGTTGATTGTGCCGTTTTTAGAAGAAACTTTCCAGGACCATTGGATTGGAACAAATGGACCCATTAGGTGGCCTGCAAGGTCACCTGATTTGTCAGTGTAGGACTTTTTTTGAAAAATAAAATATACGGTAAGAGGCACAATAATATTGAACAACTTCGTGCAACAACAGAGGCAGTTCTCCAGAATTTACAAAATCGGCCTTTCATAATTTTAAATGCATTAAGACGTATTAAGAAATTGTGTCAATTGTGTGTTAGGGAAAATGGACATCAATTTGAACAATTCAATGAATAAGTTACCGAATAATTTCGAAATGAAATAGTATGAGTAAATATTTAATTAGTTGCTTATTCTACATTATGAACTTTTTATTACTATTTATTTGTAGCTATTAGTTACCTACGTTTTGCGTTTTGTAAGTGAATTAGTGTTAGTATTGTTCTTGTTCCTTTTATGGAAAAATCACAAATAGTATTTCTTCAATTTGAACTTGTATGAAAAATCTATAGCCTACTATTAAAAATCAATGTTTTAGTGATTTTGGAGCATTTTTGAAGAATTTATGTTTATATATTATATATCATTTTAAAGGAAAAAAAATAAGGAATTTAATGAGGTGATAAAATACAGGGTGTTCCAATGAAAAAATCATAAGTTTGAGTCGTATCTCCATAACCATACCCCGAAAAAAAAATTGAGTGGGCCACTGAATTCTACATAAAATTCTCTATGGGATAAGTTTTCAATTTGACATTATCGCTGAGAAACTTCGTAGATATGGAGGAGTCCAAAAGTGTGAAATTTCAAAACGCCCTGTAACTTATGAACGAAAGAAGTTAGGAAAAATCCGTTCAGGACATCATGAGTTTCACAAAAAAGTGGCACACGACCGCGAAAACCGCAAGGTTCTATCTTCAACAACAACCGAGATACTTGGCTGCCTCAACCAAAATACCGTATGATAGTATGAGTTTCAACAAACGTACCTGAAGTGGGTTTGAAAGGAACCTTAATTTCCTAGGATTTGCATAGAAATGCAAAAATCATGTTTTCACGCTTTTTTTTAATCGTGTAAGTATAGAGTCATTTCACACGTTAAAATTCTACCAAATTATATAAATGTTATTATTTGTTCAATTTGTTCAACCGCTGGGTTATAAATTTGTTCAAAAACTCACCCTAATAATGCACTAATGGTTGGTTTAGCTATTGTCATTTTGTTTAACGCGCACGTGTTTCCCTAACCGCAGGTAGAAGTCGGAGGACACTTAAAACACGTCCGTTCACTTTAACGACCGACTTAATAATCTGTAATGTAATAATGTACTGTATTAATGAATGAAATTTAAAATTTAAATAAGATAATAAGAGTAATAATTATTCATTGTTATGATAGAGGACTTAATACAAATATTTTGAAACAAGTGTGAAGTCACAATAGGATCTTTACTCTGTTTGAGGCTTCGCAAGCTCACTCTTTAGAAAGACTACACCTCCATTGTTAGTTGGGTGTTTGTGTCTTGTATAATGCGCTTTACCTCTTTTTACACGTACAATTATTGTATAAAACGATCGAATATTATGATAAAATAACTTCGATAGTAAAACAAGGTGAAAGTCATTTGTTTCGTTCTAATTAAAATGAACAAGTGATGTTAGAGATTATTTGGAGGTTATGCTTTTGAATGTCTAGAACTAGTAGATACATTTAAAAAGCGTTTCTGTAACTTAGTAGACTAATATTTTTCTTGAGAAAGTATTTAACTTTGATAGCGCTTTTAAATATGCCTTACAAGTCAAGTAACTACAACGGTATTCTTCTTCCCAAAAGATTATGAAAAAACGATGGGTTGATCCAATCCATCGAGAAGGGTACATTTAGGGTGATGTGGAAAGCCCTTTTTTAATATAGTACAACTTTCTTCCTACAGCGTCAATTTTATACCCCTATATTATGTTAAACTAGATTGTAACTGGTTCCTACACCTTAAGCCTATATAACCGAATAAAGTGCTTAGGCCCCTATTGTAAGTCACAATTCCTTGTTTGCGGCCACTATCATAACGGTGGCTATCAATTCATGTTTCTGATAAAATTGTATGTAATAGATATTGAGCAATTTACCAGAATCATTACCACCAGTGCTTAGTCAACAATGTGTGCAGAATTCACTACTCTGCAATAACTAGCAATTAAATATACTCAATAAAATTGTTAGTACAACTGGCCAAGTTTTGCCACTTCTACTTGTTGATTAAAAATAGTGAATTAATTATTATTTGCATAATTTGCGAAAAACATCATGACCATGACAAGATAAAAAACAAAAATATTTATACTTTAGTTACTTGTAACTAAACAGATAGGATAAATATCTACCATCCATTGCATACTTCTGCAAAGAACGTCAAGTAGCAACTAAAGCTAGCAAACACTTAAAAACAGCACATGATCTTACTTGTTTTGTAGAATATTTTAACCAGAATCCCAAAAACACTCCCATCACTACAACCTTTAATAAAAATGTCCTAAGCAATGTAATATACAATGCTGCCCGAGGATGTTTATAATCTTCATACCTAAAACATACTGCTATAATAGAGAATTATATTACATAAAGCACTTACTGTATAACAAAACTAAATACCGTAGGAAATAATAACATAATAACGTTTATTATAACTGCAATTACAACACCAACAGTAGACGAAGACCATTCAGTTAAGTTACTGGTTTGATGCCTTAATAGTAACCACAAAACATAACCAGTCCCACATAACAGCATTATAATAAAAATATTACAAATAATCTGTATCACTTTTGTGTAAAATTGTTGTAAACATGAAGTGTGCTTAACAGTTTTCAATGATTCGCTTAAAAGTTCCTATAACAATGTATGTTAATTATTCAGAAATGTAATTATGGAACAAAAAGAAATAGAAGTTGGAAATAACACCAATCAGACACATCAAAAGGTGCTGTAACACAATAATGATTGAACACTCTATTAGTGTACCATTAACTTGCAATATTTAAAATACAATGTCTTATATTTCAATATTATAAAATTCTTTGTCTAACATAAGTTTATTCATTATGCGGTCAACAAAATATTGTTTAAAAAAGTGGAATAAATAGATATTTTACATTGTATATTCTTAGATCAGTAATATGACTTCCGGCGGCGTTTACAACATAAGTCTACGTCATGTGGTCGAATTCGGGAAATTAACTTAAGCGCCGCCCTGTCTTCACGTGGTTAAAACGTACGTAAATACAAGGCGGGAGCACTTGTAAAACAGGGAAAAATAAGTAAACACTGCATCCAATCCCCTCGGTCTACTACTCTCCGACCCCTATTATGGAAACCTCCCAGCTAACGCAAATGTGTCAATAAGGTGCCTGAGATGTTTCGAACAAAGCTGAAACGTCTACAAGCTGTAGCTGATACATGAATTGAATATGTATTAGAGATATGCGCGTTTTCACTATCACAGATACGTTTCATAAAGTATCTAATTAAACACCTCAGTGAGATGTATATGCCAAATTAACGACACTGAAAAGACATGTATCCAAATTAACGACACTGAAAAGACATGTATCAGAAATACGTCACCTAATTCTCATGAGACGTAAAAGTGCCGTGATAGTTATATGTCAGGCACATACAAATATAGCAAGAACGCACAAAAATAAACAAAAATAAAACAATTAGGATTTACGTTCCTTGTTCTAATGCATACATTGAAAATCTAAACTATTTGATGTTTTGCATTTTGTTTGATACCGTTTTCTTTGGAACATAAATAGCAAAAAGTAATATTTTTTACTCTTGTAGATTTAGAATTGAGTAACGGTGGCTCAGCTACACGTTTTCCGGTAGTGTACGAATCGTTCCGAGGTTGAAGTGATTCGTATTAGTACCATAGATATCTTACTTAATAACTAGATAGCCAGAGCATATGAGCTGCGCGTTTAAAATACGAGACAAATAAGGTCGAAAATTTACAAGTTGGGGGTATTCGGACATGCGCAGTCATAACATTAGAATTGCCGAGTTCAATTTTTGATATCAATTGTAATGTCAAAAAGTGTTTCTCTAACCTCGGTTTTTCGCGCTTTTCGAGTTTTCGTGAGTGTCTTTTGGTGTTTCTTGTGTTTGTATTCTAATATTACATACATTGACGGCGTTTGTTACCAGACTGTTAGTAGAAGTGAAATATCAGAAGCTGCATGGTGCCTTTTTGTCAAAATGGCAGCAAAAAATTAAAAGAAAATCTACAATTTTTCAAGTGAGGTCACAAATAATTATACAGGGTGTCCCATAAGCATAGGGACACAGCTTAACTACAACTTCCTTAGGTCAAATGGGATCGATTAAACCAAACATATCTTCGTACAAATGTGCTTCCTGGAGAAGTTACTACAGCTCTTGAAAGTGATAAAAAATACTTTTAATACTGGGTATATTTCAGAAATGACATGACGTATGAAGCTGAAAATAGAAACACATTCACTTCGGAGGAAGCTGAATATTCTCAGTTTATGAGCCTTACTGCATATTGTAGAGGGCGCTGTTGACAGATTTTTTTTCGTATGTTTCTGTCATATTTTATCAACACTTTCATTTCTGTGGGTAAAGTTTATGACGGAGAAACTAATTTTACATAAAAAAAAGTATACTTGTTTCATATCCACAAAATGTATGGTTTTCAAGAAAAACGCACCTAAACGTTTTAATGCACCAATTTACAGCTTTTCACGAAATAATACGATTGTGTCAAGTTACCACTTGTCACACTAATATTAATGCACTTTCTAATAAAAATGAAATTGATTTAAATAGGTATTAGATTTTATTGGCTAGCTTTAATGCACTTTTGACAACGTTTAGCGAAATTTTGTCTAACGCGGAAGAATGACTGAGCATTATTGCTAATCGCATTTCCAGCTAAGAACCCGTCAGGAAAAATCTAACGAATTGAGATCTGGACTTCGCGGTGGCCAGGGATGATCACTCCCGCGTCCAATCCATAATTGTCGAAAGTGGTTGTTTAAATAATTTTGCACATTTCGAGCATAATGAGCAGGAGCACCATCGTCCATAAACCACATACTGTTTCTAATGTTACGTGGAACATCTTCTAGTAAGGTGGGCAAAGTATTTTCCAAAAAGTTGAGATATGATTCTGCATTTAACCGAGCAGAAAGTTCACATGGTCTTATTAAAGAGTCCCCAACAATTCCACACCTTACATTAATTGAAAATTCGTGTTGAAAATGCTTCGTTCCAGCTATAAGGAGATTGTCTTCACTCCATCAGTAAAGGGCACAGGATTAAAAAATGTCGGGTCATTATTTTGTTTATTACGCAACCACTGGCAAAAATTCAATCTTTGTGGGAAATCAGTAGGCAACAACTCCTGTTGATATGGATACAGAAGTTGGGCACGAAGAACTCTTATGGACGCCCGGGGTGTAGCTGTAATTGCAGATAACTGCCGAATACTGATTTCCGGATTTTCTTCAACTCGACGTAGAATATCTTCTTCCTCCCCAATGAGTAGAGAAGTTGGACGTCCAGCATGGTATCTCGCTGTAAAGCTCCCATGTTCTTTTAATCGTTGGAATAAAGTTTGAAATAATTTTCTGTTGGGTTGACGACGATTTGGGTACAATTCATTATACCTTATTGCTGCAGCTCCTTAAGAACTACAATAAACTTGATAGTAACTCAGTAGAACAATAATGAAATGTAATTAAAAATTATTATTAATTTTATTAAATACATAAATAAAAACTTTACCTCGAGTAGGATTTGAACCTGCGACCTGTACTTTGCTAGAGTACCGCGCTAACCAACCAACTGCGCCATCAAGGTTCAACCCAATCGATGTAAATTTTATTTTATGTATTAACTGATGTAAATTTAAATGTAAATTACAATCAAATGTTTATATTAATGGAATGAGTTACAATTGAAAATATGTAACAAAGCATAAATATTACAATTGGCATTTAGGAAATATACCCAATTTAAAAAATTTTTAATTTAAAATTAATTTAGAAGAATTTTATTAAATACATTTGAAAATTTACTCATAGTTTGAACAAGACCTGTACTTTGTGGTACCCTAACAACCAACTGCATAAAATATTTGCCTAATCGATGTAAAGTTTAAATTTTAAATTTACTTTAATTATACTTCATACAAACCTTGATAGAATAAAATGGTTTAATATAAAAAATACAGATTTACAACTTGAAAATATGTACAAATGCATAAATATTAGTGACAATTGGGCCATTTAAGAAATGACTTTGAAGTTGAAATTCATTTTTAAAGACCTTACTCTCAGGAAGAATTTTACTAAGGCAGTTAGTAATTGATGCCATTTGACCTAAGCAAGCTGTAGTTAAGCTGTGGTCCCTATATTTTGGATTCATTATTATTCAAATTGCTTCCTAAAGCAAGCACTTATTTTTTCAGTTTTAAATAACTGCTACACGAATCTTCGCATGCCCTGTTCAAGACCCCAAGATTTAATAAAGGATCAGTATTCGCACTAATACCAGACATAATTAAGGTGAAAATAAATGAACTTTGAAAGTTGGAACTATTCAACTCTCCTAAATTAATTTATTTTATTTACAGTGCCGTAAGTGAATAATTCAAGTCCCCCCTGCACGCAATTTTAATTGTAAAGTAAATCTTTTGTATGTAATGTATTCATTATTTATTCAAAATTGGTTTACATAAAAGCAAGCAACAATATTATTGTTCTAGGTCTGCAGTAAAGTTGGCTGTTATACCCGAAGCTCCGCCACTGCCCTGTTCAAGCACAATGGAAGTTAATGATAAGTAAGTTTACAGTGCACATAAATAACTAGAAAATTACCCGAAACGTTGCCAAAAAGTAAATAAATACTGCCTGCAAAGCAAACGAAAATATTAATACCCTGAATTACATTTATTTTACTTTCAGCCAAGCTGCATGTTCTGATAAAATATCAAACTGTAGCATATGATCTCAATCAGAAAGCCAAGCAGCTGATAGTGAGTCTGACATAAATTTTTGTGGAAAGAAACGTCTCGCTTCCAGTTCTCCAAAAAGACACAGAAAGTTAATGCTTATGGATCATTGCTACAAGTAATAAATTCCCTAGTTGTAAATAAATTCAATAATGTCATATAAATTGTTTCAGTAAATCCCCAAGAAAATTAACACGGTCTCTTTAGGAGTCAAAGAAAGTTGTGAAAAAAACACGTAGCGAGCTAAAAATTGAAAAATTCGTGTCAATAGACTGAGAAGAAAAGTAAATAATTTGGGAGACGTGGTGAAAGAGTTGAAGAGACAGCGCCTTATATCTGGGAATGCCTGTGAGGTATTGGAAAAAACATATAGTGGAATTCCATTGGAAATTGTGAAGAGAATCCTTACAAACCATGAAAAAGGAT
This sequence comes from Vesta saturnalis, assembly GCA_036346205.1. Lineage (NCBI taxonomy): Eukaryota > Metazoa > Arthropoda > Insecta > Coleoptera > Lampyridae > Vesta > Vesta saturnalis. The sequence continues at coordinate 2,383,915 of JARFJB010000682.1, forward strand.
GCACTACAACCCAGACATATCCTAAATCAATTAAGCGATTTGTCATTACCCTCCAATTCTGTTCTTCCAAGGCATAGAATTATGTAAGGAACATTTTCAATTTGGCTCTTCCATCTCCGAGTACAATCCGAAATTGGGTTACAAATATTGAGTGTATGCTAAGATTCACATCACAAGCATTTGACGCATTCAAGGTGCAAGTTAATGAAAATAAAAAGAAAGGCCTACCTACAATTTGCTCATTAATGTTAGATGAGATGGCAACTAAAAAGCAAATTGAGTTAATTGGTAATAAAGTATGGGATTATGTGGATTGTGGTTCACAAATAAACGACGATGAATTGCTAACTGCAAAGGATGCCCTGGTGATAATGGTAGTGGCTGTGAATGGACACTATAAAATTCCAATAGTATATTCTTTTACAAGATCTTTAACTTCACAAGAAAAAGCCAATATTATGCTAGAAGCTATAATTAAGCTGAAGGAAATAAACATCATAATAGCTTCGATAACATGCGATGAACCAACTGCTCATTTTGCAATGGCTCGCATTTGAATAATTCCCGCATCCGGTTGCTGGGTCTCCAGTATTTATTGTTTTTCACGCATGTCATATGCTAAAGCTTTTACGAAATGCTTGGGCTGGGACAAAAGTATTTTTATGACAGTGAAGGAATGGAAATTAATTATAAATATGTTGAGAAACTTGTGGAGCTTAAAAATGAAGAGGGTGTTCCATTTGCAAATAAGTTAAGAAATGTGCAATTGCAATGGATGAAACAAAAAATGAAGGTATTTTTTGCATATTATTTATTGGTTTACTAATTTGGTGTGTTCATCTTTGTTCTAGGTTAGCACTGCTACACAACCTCTAAGCAATAGTATGGCTGATGAAATAAAATTTTTAATGACAGATATTAAACATGCTTTTTTTTTAAATGCTGGACCCACAGTCAAATTTCTCAGGCTAATTGATCAAGTCTCAAAAGAAGGCTCCATTTTTTTTTATGATTGTGGACCTGAACAGGCTAAATTAGGCCTATCGTGCTAAAGCACCCAGGAACACTTAGGAGGATGGATACAGGGATAATGAATTGCCAAGAGATGCCTATGAACAGCTACCTTAAATTTTCTCATATCATAAGTGAGAGGAAAACAGGAACTAGGGAGATCATTCCAGAGTTTAGAAGCCGTGTAGAAAAATGTGGATTGCGCCCATTTGGTACGACAAGTGGAGACTTTTACTGCATACTGATGATGTGAATGAGCGAACCGAGTATTTCTCGCAAAGATAGCCCGAGATGGTATCAAAGAATATAATTCAGCAGCACAATAGCCGTTATAATAACGATAATACAAAGAAAGAACTGAAATCATCCTTCTATGCTCAAGGGACTGTATGTGAGAAGTTAAGGACGGGTCATTTATAAGCCTAATCGCTCTTTTTGAATACAATCAACAATATTGAGAACGTATTGGGGAGCACTAACCCAAAGGTGAGAATTATATTCCAGATAAGGCCGAATTTGGGCCTTATACAGCAGAAGGAGTTGTCCAGAGGTAAAGTACTGTTTAGATCTGTACAAAAAGCCTATTTTACGAGCAGCTGTTTTGGTAGCTGACAGAAGATGGTCAACCCATGAGAGATTTGAAGATACAGTCATACCCAACAGAGTAATAGAGTCTGAAAACTTAAGAACTGAGCCATTCATAATTACAACAGGAAATGATCGATCTTTATTGGCGGACATAAGGCAACACTGAGTTTTGTTAGCATTAAATTTAACTAGATTATTGCTTCCCCATTCGAGAATACGTCGAATGTCTTTGTTGATTGAATTTGCCATTTCAGCTTTAATTTCTTGATTTGACATAGAAGGTGGATTATCACTATGAGTAGACTGAAATTAACTACAGTGAAGAGTGCTATCGTCAGCAAAGCAATGGATAGGGTTAGTTGTTGAAGGAGTAAGGTCATTTATGTACAGCAGAAAAGGTGTAAGCGCTATAACGGATCCCTGTGGTACGCCCGCGTTAATGACAACTTCTTTTGAAAAAAAGCCATCAACGACGACACGTATTCGTCTTTTATCAAGAAAACTAGAAACCCAGTTGATGAGGGTATCATTTAACCCAAACGAGGTGAGTTTGGCAAGTAAACACTTATGCCAAACTTGGTTAAATACCTTTGAGATATCTAAAGCGACTACAACTGTTTCACCGGACTGCTCTACTGTATTGTTCCAAACTTGGGTCACATATGAAAGAAGATCGCCTGTTGAACGACTTTGCCTAAACCCATATTGGTCGTCACTAAGGAGTTTGTTAGTTTCAAGGAACGTAAGCAGTTGCTGATTGATGGCTTTTTCCATGATTTTAAACAAAATGGAAGTGATGGCAATTGGTCGGTAGTTTGAGGGATCGGTCTTATCGCCTTTTTTGGGAATAGGTTGAACATGTGCTAACTTCCATGATGACAGGAATTCCCCAGAAGACATAGAGATCGTATAGAGCTTAGATAGGACTGGTACTAGTTCGGGGGAACATTTCTTTAAGACAATAGCTGGGATACCGTCTGGGCCAGTCGCCTTATTGAGATTAAGTCTACTGATGATCGATTCCAAGAGCTTGTACCGAAAATGAATTGGTTTCATAGCGTATGAAGAAGAGTTGACTAGGGGCACATCATTTCCAGAATCATTGAGACAAAAGTTTGATGCAAACAAATCCACAAAAACATTGGCTTTGTCTACAGAATCAGCAACTACCGATCCGTCAATAGATGTCAGGGGGGGAAATGAAGATGTTCCAAAGTTTTTACTAATGGCATTAGCTAAAGACCAAAATTTACCACTGCCTAAAGGAGATGTAGCTAGTTCATTGCATTTTCGTTGTTCGAACAACTTTTTAGTGTTAATGATGACACTTTTGCAGATATTTCTAGCACCAACGTATTCTACATGACTGTCGACCGATTTATTAGATTTCCATTTAATGTAATATTTATTTTTTAAAGATATTCCATCAGCACAAGCCTTATTGAACCAGGGTTGGGAACGTGAATGACCCATACGGTACTGTTTTTTGGGAATGTATAACTCCATTCCCATGAGGATGACTTCAGATACTGAAAGAGCGATGTCCGAAGAAGAGGACGACTTAAAACAATATTCACGCCATGGAAAGGTTGCAAAGAAATCCCGTAAATCGCTCCATCGAGCTGACTAATTTATGGGTTTTACTATTACCATCCATTCTGTAATAGGAATTTACAAACAATTTATAGAGGCAGATAATGGCCCATTAATGTACCTTCTCACATACAAGTTAAGCCAGGATCACCTGGAATTATTTTTTTGTAGTGTCAGGTATACCTTTAATTTTTAATAGATATATTATTACATACATTTGTTTCCACAGATCTAAAAATGGATGAAATAATAATCCTACACAATTTCAATTTTTCTATACCTACAGAAGATTATTGGCCTATCATGAAGTTCGCAACAACAACGAAAATTGCATTAGTCAAGACAGTACTACTTTTTTAAGTGTTCATGTTGAAGGAGCAAGAAAAGGTGATCCGAGTGCCCTATCTCTTCGAACAAATAAATTCACTTTATCACGTACATCATACACTATTTTTTCTACAAACACAAAAAAACACATTCAAACTTCTGCTTAATGAAAATGTCACAATGACAGTTGTACATTTTTAATCACAATATCTCACTTTCTGCACTGGTGTTAAAAGTGAATTACATTTAACACTGGTGTCAGAAAATGACATTTTTAATACTGTCAACGAACGTTAAAATGCCTACTTTTAATGTGTTTGTAGAAAAAATACTTTTCTCCATTTTTTTAAAACATTTTTCATTTTGTAGCAAATCTTTAATAATCGTGCGCTTACGGCACAACATTCTGATTGTTTGTGTTAGCATTCATGATTGCGTTTTAATTTAGTCATAACTTTTATTTGTATAATGAATATAGTTATTATTTTATTCATGTTAATATACAGATGTATTTACAAATGTCAATATACTAATTATTCGTATTTACATTTCATGTAATCATCACGCTTATAAAATACGTTCTTAAGTAAATGTCTTTTTATGGATAATTTATATAGTAAAGGCAATTCTCGTAATTGTATAGGCAACTTATTATAAAACTGTATGCATAAGAAATTAGGACCGTTTCGGGATTTTTTAATTCGATAGAATTTTTTATGCACTCCAGTGTTACACTCATGCACTTCTTTTTGTTGAGTGTATAAATGAATGTTTTTCTTTACGTACATTAGACATTCATAAATAAACATTCCAGGTAATGTCATTATATCAACCTTGATAAATGCTTGTTTGCAGTTAATGTTATATGAATAATTTCCAATAATTCATATTGCTCTTCTCTGTAATGCAAAAATTCGTTTGCTACCCGATGAGTGTCCCCACAAAAGGATGGTATTCGACATGAGCGAATGACACATTGCAAAGTATGTCGTTCTCAGAACGTCCGATGAAATTGAATTTTGCAAGTCGAGTAAAGATTAAATATTTTTACTCAACTTCAAAACTAATTCATTTGTATGTGAAGTCCAATTTAATTTAGAATCTAAGTTTACTTCTAGATACTTGATACATTCCAGATTTCTAAAATTTTAACGTAATATGTTCGCCTATGTGAGACACAGGCATGTTCAAAATTTGCTAGAAAGGAACGCACATGTCAGGCACGGGTTAGTGCATTAAGTGGTTAAAATGTGGGAAACTGTTGTAGTATTTTGACAGATAACATAATTGTTTTAAACTCATCAAAGCCTACTACCAGAAATTTACAATAATCGAATTCATTATTTAACTGTAGTTAATTTCCAAGTGTTTTAATAGGATTTTTCACATTTTTCTAAATATTTTCACTTGAAGTAAATGTATTGTTAGGTGTTTACTTAAATTTAAACTTAATAAAAGAGTTATTTACCTGTCATTGTTTAAGACAAGGTTTAGAAAGCCTTTTTCGATATCGTAATAAATAGGTAGCTACTGTTCATAAGAGATTATTTGATGATGCTTTTGATGAGCCGAAACGTCCTATTATGAATTATGAGTTAAACTAAATGTACATTTGCAGAATAAATTGCTTTGGTAGTTTTTTTTCCAAAAATGTTTCATAAAAAAAAGAAATATTTGAAAATGTCAAGAATGAGGGTCATAACGTCGAATTATCATTAAGTGTTATACACCATTCGATTTAGAATAAAAAAAAGGAATAATTTTATACCATTAGCTAATTTCCGCCACATATGAAAAAATAAAGTTGATGATGGCTCTAATCGACGAAACGTCGGATTAATTTTTTTTCTGTCACCAATCAATAGATAATAAAAAGTGGCAATGGCAAAGTGTAATTTATTTTTTTATATCTGTTCGATTTTCAGTTTTTTTCGAATATTTTGAAAAATATTTGAGATAGCCTTGATTTCAGAATGGCATTTTAGTGGGCTCAAAATTCTCCATTTAATCGTCCTTCAATCTCTTATAGTTTCCAAGATAGCAATACTGCACAGACAAATTTTGGACATACTGTATATAGATCGACTGATGAAATTTGCTTTTTTCTGTTGTAGAAACGTAAATTTTATATTTTCTGCAATTTCATGTCTCAAATTTACATTTTCAACAAAACCATTGTGTAAAAGTTTCCAACCCACCAATTTACGCCTTTCCAATATAGAATCTCCGTTCTTTGAAAAGACTGATGGGCAGTAAAAATTTTGTACTTTTGCAAATTTTTGTGGTAATTTAAATATAGATAATAAAATTATCTGCAATTATATTCAAATTATATGTGAAAAATAAGTAAAAACGTTTAATATGTTCCACTTAAGATACCAGTTCTAATTTTTGAAGATATTAAAAAACGAATTACATGTTTAGGGCGGCACTTTCTGCATGTATTAATTATGTAATTCTGTTTTATGTTGGACATCATACCTGATTTTAAACTTTTACTACTAAATTTATACCAAGCTTACTATACAGTGTGGGCGAATTTGCATTACACAGCCACTAACTTGGTTAATATCAAGATATTTACATTTGATAATAAGTACTTCTAAGTAATTTGTTGTGCTCCTTTCAACTCTCTGATTAAAAACCCTCGCATTATACAAACAAAAGAGCAGCGACAAGTAGAGTGATTTTTTTAAATGCAACAACCTGAATTTTATTTTATAAATTGAAACCCTATAAAATTCTGAATATGACACCATTTTTATTTTAAAGTGATAAATAAGTTAGTTATAAACAATAAAAGAAATTGTCGTAGTAGGCCATGCATTGCACAATTGAAACACAAAATAATGTATAAAATAAAATTCAGGGTGTTCCATATAAAAAAATCATTCTACATGTCGCTGCTCTTTGGTTTTTTTTAATGAGAGTGCTACTGTACTTTTATTATTCATAAAAAAACTTATTTATCGCTTTAAAACAAACAAAAATTGTGTCATATTCAGAATTTTATAGGGTTTCAATTTATAAAATAAAATTCAGGTTGTTCCATTTAAAAAAATCACTCTACTTGTCGCTGCTCTTTTGTTTTTTTAATGCGAGGGTTTTTAATCAGAGTTGAAAAGAGCACAAAAAATTACTTAAAAGTACTTATTATCAAATGTAAATATCTTGATATTTACGAAGTTAGCGGCAGTGTAATGAAAATTCGCCCAACCTGTATATGCTACCATTTTACGTTCAACATTATATTTTGAAGGCATATGAAAGCAAATGACTACATCTGATATATCTTAAAATTTAGAGTCAGTTTTGAACGAAAAGTTTGAAATTACGTATACCTTAAGAGAAGTTTAAAGCTGATAGTTCGGGACAGAATTACACATATACAAAAAGATATTTTGTATTTTTGTTATGTTTAAAAATGAATAGTATCCTTGGTAGATCAGATTGAAGATTTTTTTATTGCAAATAATAAAATTCTGTTTCTTTTGATGTAACCAAGTTCCTTTTGTACTGTGAGCCTCAAATTTGAATCACCCTGTAGTCTTTTCTCACTTACTGCAAGTACCCGGCACCCTGTACTCGAGCACAATTTGCTAGTAAGCCCAGCTCTGGTTATATGTAGGATTCATTATAACAAATTTTTACTGTACACTCAAAACACTAAAACTTGATTTATATACGTTATAGTTAACTTCTACATCTTTTTATTCAGTCATAAAGTTTTCTTAATACTACCTTTAATTCCTGATAAATTGACGAAGCCTTTAAATTAGCTGCTTCCTCAGTAGCCACACTATAATCCCATCCACAAAATATTTTGTGAGCAAAATTATTTTTTAAACCACCCTGAGTTTCAATAAAACTTTGCCTATAGGATTTAGCCATACTAAAATAATACTTGATTATAAATGCATCACATACACTCCTGTACATACCTCAAACTTAAAACAATAAAGCTGACAAGATAAATGCAAAGAGTTGTGAAGAAATATGCATAAGGCATACTATACTTATGAGTGCTTATTAAATTTATAGCCTCATTTGTATAGTGACCATAAAATAGAATTGTATCGGTAAAATATCCCTTCAATAAAAAATAATTAGTTGGTAACTCAAACAAACAGTACACTTACCTCTCCAGTAAAAATATCGTTAATTTTAAATGTAACATTATTTGTAATCGGTTTCACCTCCCAATTCCACCAACTAATTTCAGAATTGCTGCTTGTAAAATTATCAAAAAGTAATTGAGGGAAAACAACAAAGACTAACACAACACTCGTAATTAAAAAATTCATTATAAACATCCAACGAAAATATTTAAAATAAGACGCAACACTTGAACCAAAATGTCCTTCAATTGTTTTCAATGAGCTATACCACAACTCAAAGCTGTAAGCTAACGATTTAAATGAGTTTTTAATCTGAAAATTTAATATTGTGATTATGCATAAGTGCGTGCTAACCAACAACCTTTGAGAATCTCATGCTGATCTTGTACTGCATATTTTTGAAGCAACTGATTGGTTTTTGCCTTGAATGTTTGTTAACAGTGAGGCACAGTTTTCTTTTAATAATTCGTTTAACTGTCAAACACTGTGGCATATCACGAAGTGCTGCTCTAAAAATGACAAAATTAAATTGGTTTTAAATTTGTAAATTACAAATTATTACTAATTTTATTAAATACATACACAAAAAGTTTACCTCGAGTAGTAAATTACAAAATTACCTGCGTAATAACTCCGATTCCGGACTGTTATGCATTAACACATCATCTTGCTCCATACAACTGGCAATATCATCTGCATGTTCTTGTAGAGAAGTCTCTTGTGTTGTATAACCTGTATGATATAATTATACTTAAAAAGTAAAGATTATGTAACATACCAGAAAACATCCATTTTCGTCGAAACTCTAATGACGATGGAACTGTACGGAAGCTACTCATTTCATTACCATCTTTAAATACATTGCGATGTATTGAAGTAGTTCGATGGTAATAATTTAAATATTTCCCCTGTTCATCGCACATGTTTATATCACTAGTTGAAATAAAATCCTCGTGACTACTACTTCCTGCTGGAATGTTGAATAAATTTGGGTTATTTTCTGGTGGATATTCAATAGTATCGTAATGAAGAGGTCGTGATATACCATAATGTGGATTTTCAACATTAAAAATTGGTCTATGGTTGTGAGCATTATATCTGCTACCTCTAACACGTAAATTATCCATTTCATATTCATAAGAAGGTTCCTTTTGTTTATTGTTCGACATTATTCATTATGAATTTTAGACTAAAAGAGGTAATACATATTGGTGTTATTTACATGGAAGAACAATTATTGTTATTAACAAACGGTTATACAGGAATATATTAAAAAATTCTAACAAGAAAAATCTTTTCATTTAAAAATAAAATACATGCTTTGTTATGTTAAAATATTTTTGATTAAAATCATAATCAGGTTACTTAATCTGCGCATGTGCAATAAAATACTGTGCTGAGTTGCCACGTTTTCTACAAAGGCTCTAAACCTAGATTCAGTAACACGAAAATAGCGACTATTTATTTTACTTATTTGTTCAAATAGCTACACATTTAATAATAATAATAATAATAATAATAATAATAATAATAATAATAATAATAATAATAATAATAATGCCTAGGAGTTGTACTACCTACTAGGTGCGTCCCCAGGTGGCGAATAGGGAATGACCTTGCAAATGATCGTAAGTGATACAAGGCCAACACCAAAATATGAGCTCGTGGCGCCACTGTTAGCTCTAGAGAATATGGTGACGCGGACCAGTCCACGTTGGGCCTCGTATCTAACGAGGATCCTGCGCCCGTAGCTAGAAGCCCACTTTTCGTACACTAGTCTTGAGTGGCTTCCCTTACTTTAACTCTTTTCTGTCGGTGCACCGTCGCTCCAACTCTTGCTCTCTTCAGGCTCCCTGTGTAAACTGAGATACCTTTCCCTTTTCTTTATATTCTTCCCCGGACATGCGCCGTCAAAAGCTCATACGGATGTGGGTAGCCCGGGATGTCTTAGCCGGGGGCGGCTGTGCGCTAGTCGTCTTCGAATACTGCAACTGCGAACTGTACTTCAGAGATCCTAGCAGGGCGTGGCTAGGGAACGTCGTACAGCTAGAGATCGATAGTCTTGGCTTTACAGCCCGGGCTGCGAGGAAGTTTTAGGTGCTGAAGGGATTGCGCGAAGGGATGCCTGAGCGTGGCCAGGGGGATGCCTGGTCGCTAACATTGAAACGCCTATGGGACAACGGCGCCTCTCTACAGTATTAGCCTTACTATAGTATGGGTGCACTGCTGAAGTCGAGGTGTATTTCGTCCCCTCTTGTGGAACACTATGAGTTGTCACAATTTAAATGAGAACTTTACCTCCGAAATAAGCGCTGACGGTGAACAGCGTCGTCAAAATGCAGAAACACATAAGCAAGAAAAGGAGGATCTTCCCCGGTTTCTTCTTATTAAAAGTACTGGAGGTGACTTTTCTAAAACGTCGCCCTTTTTAATTGAGAAGTCTATAAACGGTATTAATGCAAGAACTAAATCTGTAAAAAAGATTAAGGATATGTTATTAGTAGAAACGATATCAAGCTTGCAGTCAAGAAAATTGTTAAGCACGTCCAGGATATGCAATATGAAGGTTCTAGTTACGCCACATAATTCTCTCAATCAAAGTAAAGGAGTGATATACTGTCCTGATTTCCTAAATTGCTCAATTGATTAGATAGTCGAAGGGTTAAAAGACGAGAAGCTTATTAAAGTAAGGCATATTAAGACCAAAAGGAATGGTGTTCTTACAGACACACCAAACCATGTTTTAACATTTAACACTCCAACGCTTCCACAACGTATAATAGGAGGAATATACCCTCTAAAAGTGCGACCATACATTCCGATGCCGTTACGTTGTTTAAAATATCAGTATTTTGGGCAACTAGCAATCAACTGTAATAGAGCCCCCAACCTGCATTTGCGGGGAACCGATACATGAATGTAACAGCAAATCAAACAGTATTTGTATAAATTACAAAGGTGAACACAAATCAAAGGACCGCAGATGTCCAAAATATACAGAAGAGTTGTATTTACAAGAAATTAAAACGTTAAAAGAATTTCATACTTCGATGCCAGAGAAGAGCTAAAATTATCACCAATACTGTCAAACAAATCATATACGGCGGCTACATCAGCCTCAACCACTAATATCGTGCAAGATGTAATAAAAACTCTTCTTCCGGAACTCGACAAAATGATCAATAATAGTATTAAGGCACAAATGAGCAACATTTTGAAGCTCCAAGTGTAACTCAAACCGCAACCGAAGTAGAGACTGAAGATAGTGATAGATCTAGTCAAGATAGCATGGAAATGTCTGAATTAAAAATAATTGATGGAATTCCTCAAAGAACTCGGCGAAACACTTCTCAAATAGAAGTTTTAGGAAGGCCCTTGGTTTAATGAAAAGGCCAGGAACAAAAAAAAACCTGGGTGGGAAAAGGGTAGACTTAGAAAGGAGGTACCACTACACTCTGTGCTACGAATCACGGAGGCGGGGCCTTCAAGTACGCAGTGAACTCTATAATCTCGTGATGTAAAATCTGTGATATTTAGTTTAGTCATTAACTTAGAATATATACATATTTATTTTATTTAGTCTAGTCAAGAATTATTTATTTTATTGTTTGAATTTCTGTTTGTCTTCCATATATGGTAATGTTGTATATCGTCCGATTAATAAACACATATGTCGTGATTATTACAATTTGCGTATAATCAATAACTATATAATGGATAAAATTATTCATTGGAATTGCAATGGTGTAATACAGCATCTACCAGAACTACAATCACTGCTACATACACAAAATCCAATAATTGTATGTCTTCAAGAAACCTGAAGAGCATTTTAACATGCGAAGATATGTAATAGAACGTAACGATGTCACCTCCCAAACTCGTGCTCACGGAGGAGTGGCTTTTATACTTAGAAACGACTCATAGAAGTAATAGACCAGCAACCAAAACTATTTATATTAGTTGGAGATTTTAATTCTCACAATCCTTTATGGGGATCTGCGTATAAAGACACGAGAGAAAACATGTTAGAACAGTTCATAGGACAAACAAAGTTAATTGTTATGAATGATGGCAGCCCTACCTTTGTTAATATTAGATCAAATTCCTTCTCATGCCTAGACTTATCTTTATGTTCACTATCTTTGGCAACAATATTCAAATGGTAACCTTTGGATAATCCATTTGGAAGCGACTACTCCCCATTTGTATATCGTCAGGAACTTTTCACAAAGACTAAATTATTCCTAAGAGATGGTTATTAAAAGACGTTGACTGAAACTGATACAAATCACTCTACACTTCACCACAGCTAACAGGTGAAATAGACACAGATGTCCGCGAAGTAACTGATAGTACCATAAAAACTGCTCAAGCTTGTTTCCAACAAACGAAGGGTATTATTAGTTCATACTCAGTTCCTTGGTGGAATAGAAGCTCAAGTCAGCGAAAAGAAATACTTCTTAAATAATTTCAAAAAGCACCCTACACAAGAAAACTTAATATTGTTTAAAAAGGCTCTAGCAAAAACTAGACACTTAATACGTTATAACAAAAAAAGTGTTGGAAAGACTACGTCAGAAATCACACATTTGACAGTCCGGTCAATGATGTGTGGAATAAGATAAAAAACATATCAGGAAAAATCAGCTTACTCGAACCCTAAAATAGACATTGATGGTATAGGTTGCCACATTTGCCAAATACTACGAAAGTGCAATCTCAAACAGCAACTACGGTGAGGGAGTTTTGCAGACAAAATTATCAGCAGAAACTCTACTTGATTTTGCACGCTCGGAATGTATGGATTACAAATATTTGCTAATTCTCAAAGAGCTGAACGTTGCACTTAAGCTATCAAGAAAATCGGCTCCTGGGAAAGACAACATTGTTTATGACTTTATAAGAAATTTTCCAGCATCAGGAAAAATTAAAATCGTATCATCATTTAATAGTATTTGGGAACAATGCATTTTTCCGAATTCTTGGGAAGAGGCAATTATAATTCCTGTTTTAAAGCCGGGTAAAACCCGTAACAACATAAACAACTACCGTCCTATATCCCTTACCTCATGTTTAAATAATAATGAATCATTTTAATCAGATAGTAGAGGAATATTCTAACCCACTGTTAATTTTCACTGATGGATCAAAAAACTCAGTAGGCACCGGATACGCCTATTACGTGGAAGGAAAATCGTATAAATGGAAAATATCTGAAATAAACAGCGCCTACTCGTACTCGTACTATAAGAAGAGCACTAGCACACTGTTCGTCAGTTACAGAGAGAAACTGTATAATACGTACGGATTCAATATCAGCACTATTAGAAATAGAAAATCAAAACACAGTAAACCGCATCATGCAAAGAATACAGAAAATAATTCATTGCATCTCAACATTAAGAAATAATAAATTTATCTTCGTATGGGTTTCGAGCCATTCCAGCATCAACGGTAACTTGATGGCAGACAAAGCAGCAAAAAAGCTACCATTTTAAATAAATTTTGAATGAACTAGTAACTCCCGATGACGTCAAACGGTACATATTACTCAAACAAGCAAATGAGTTGGAAAAAGGAAAAAAGAAAATTACTAATGTTCAAAAAATACGTACGGCCCTGGAATTTACCAAACCAGCTTACCAGAAGAACACGATTACGTATTGGTCATACCAACTTTACGCAATCCTACTTATTAACAGGAAACCAAGCACCAATATGTAATGGACGACGTGACTGTTATACATATTTTAAAAGTTTGCAAAAAATTAAAACCCATTATGATAAACACAAGAAAAGAATTCGATGTCCAACTATTAAAATCGAACAAATACGACGACTTAAAAATAGTAATAGATTAGGTATCTAAAATGAATTGGCGTCTATAGTAAGATTTAAATGAGATGAATTAGGCTAATGACATTAGATGTCGATGCCATTAAATTAAAAAAAAATAAGCAGAAGAAGAAGATGAAGAAGAAGAAGAAGAAGAATAAAACATTATTTCAAACAAAATACATTATTTCACAAAACATAAATAAAAACTAAATATACAAACCATGATACCAGTTAAATCTGGATTCAGTATGAGGAAGAAAGCTACTATTTATTTTTGTTCAAATAGCTACACATTTAATAATAGTAATAATAATAGGAATAAAACATTATTTCAAACAAAATGCATTATTTCACAAAACATAAATAAGAACTAAATATATAAACAATGATAACAGTTGAACACCAACAACATAACATCTAAACAAATCTGACTTCTAACATCTACCCACTAGAGATCAGATAAGATACTAATTTTACAAGTATTTTACGTTTACCTAGAATATACTAATTATTTGAATTCTATTGAGAGCGTCTTAACTTATTACAGCGCTACAGCGGGGAGCTAAACAAGGTTAGCAATAATTTATATTTTCTTATAGGGTTTCTCAGGGTAGCCGGTCGTTAGAAATTTTCACGCTTAGAAAAAAATGTAGAATTCTGAATTTTTGGACTCCAGGGTTATTTAAGATTCACTTTCATTTTAACATATTTTCAAGGACATGCCACCTCCAGTTATCTCGTAAATCGACATTAACAGCTTTATCTTAAATAGCACACCCGGTATATTATTTCATTTCTAGATTCCAGCGAAAATTTTATAATAAGTTCCATCAGGTTAACCTATAGCTATTTTCAATTGTTTCTTAGACATCTTGATTCCTTTGAAAATTTTGATGTAGCTTTATTTCAACACTGCGCCTTTTGCCCATTTTCGACTGGTGGTAAGCTTTCTGGGGTAGACGGAAGCACGAGAATAATACTTTCGAAATCCACATTCATAATTGATTTATAGCATACAGAATGTACAAAATTTGATGACACATTGTACATTAATGCATGGTTGAATGCAAAATTTGATTCTGCATCGATTCGCTGTAACTTTTCTCGTACATATTTCCAACATTTTGTTTGTGGTTGTTGGCACAACTGAAACGTAGTTTGTCTTTCGAAACAAAATGAACATAACTAAAACGGTTTTAATTAGAACATGAAAACAAAACAGGAGCATAACAAAATTTAGAACGTAACAACAAATGGAAAACATAAAAAAATGGACCATAATCACGAGAAATAATAAACGAATATAAAGTTATTGTTCTATATGACCGCCATCTTGGTTCGTACACTAACATACGACTCAATTGTCCTTATTAAACAAAAGACATTAAAATTAAAGTGGTCCTAGTGATATTGTGTTCCCTTATGACATATTTCCATTTTCTCCATTAACCAACGGAATAAGACTCATCAACGTAATACAAACAGTACATAATGCATAGATGCAACACATAGTATTAACAGTTTGCAATAAAGTTGGAAAATTTATTGATATTGTAAGAGCAATTATTTAGTAATAAGTTTTTTAAGTTTCTCTTAAAGATGCTATTAGTTTCAATTGTTCTTAGTTTAGAAAGGAGTGCATTGAACAATTTTACTTCAACTATGTTTGGTGTTTTGGAACAATAGGTATTTTTAGCCTTGCCAGTAACTAGACTGGTTTTGTCCCTGGTGTTATGGCCATGAGTATCGCAGTGTCTCAGAAAGTTTTGCTTATTTGAGTGATGTAACTTAGCAGCTTCAGAAGATATACAGATGTTACGGTGAGTATTTTTTTAGTTTTGAATATTTCCCGACACGATGCTCTCCGGTTAATGCCAAATATAAGTCTGAGGATTGTTTTTCTGTAAAATAAAAACCCCTTGAAGTACTATAATACTATGTACTATAGCTGAGTATGCATATGCGTGGTATACGTTTAAAAGAGTTTCAATGTTTAACATTGACTTCAAAGTTGTTAATAAATAATAACATTTCTTTAATTTATTACAGACGTCGCTGATATATGAGTCTCCCAGGGGAGTTCACTATCGCAAGTAGTTCCTGGAACTTTACCTTTGATGAAGCTTTTACTATAACCTTGTCAAAAGAAAATGTATCGAAATATGGTTTTCTCCGCACACTACGGTGCTCGATAATAACAGTTTTCGCTGTATTGATTAATAAATTGTTCTTAAAGGATCAACGTGAAAATTCCCTCCAACATGAGTTAACTTTGTTTATTAGAGTATTTTTTGTATGATCAGATATGATCATGCACGTATCGTCAGCGTACATAACCAGTTTGCCATCTGGAATAAAATTAGAGAGATATGGAAGAGAAAGGTAAGTGGTCCCAAGACGGTATCTTGTGGAGTTCCTAAATCTAGGTTAAATTCCTTTGAAAGAACGTTGTTAAGGCGTACCATCATTTTTCTTTCTGCTAGAAATGACACGAACCAACTATTAATGCAACCTCGAATTCCTAGGCTAAGGCTTTTTCGATTATTTTCGAAAATATGCTAAAAACCGCGATGGGTTGACAATTTTCGACATTTCTATGGTCACCCTTTTTTTGAAGTAAAGTTACGAAAGTTAATTTTAAGGTTGATGGAAAATGACCGTCTTACATTGACACATTCGCAATATGAGGAGCTATTAATTCTTTACAATATTTTATTGCACGGACCGGTACTTCATCTAAACCAGTAGATTTTTATTTGATACATTATGTATTATCTCAATGACTTCGTAACTTGTAACGGATGTGAAAAACACGGTTTGGGTTACCGGTGCATTACTCGTACATTCCTTGCCTAAGATATAGTAGGTATGGTCGGGCCGGCGAGAGGTGTCTTATGACTCATCTTTTGGTAAAGCATGGTTTAAGATTTTAAAAACGTATGTCGTTATTGGTTCATATGGTTAGTAATTTTGAATACCAACAAAACATCGTCAATGTTTCTAGGTTATTTTCAAATTTAAGCTGCGCTGTGAAATTTAAATAGTGAAAATTATTAGCGTACCTGGATAATGGAAGTTAAAGGTAAACTTGCCCCCCCCCCCCCACCCGTTATCGCGTTCTATCTCGAAATAATGCAGTATATTCGTTAACATTACTTGAGTTTGGCTTTTCAAAGATTTACCTTTTAATGACATCATTATTTGCTGCAAAATAAATAAATGCATTCAAGCAATTGGAAATAATAATAATAGTTTTGAAAAAAACTGTTGTTTACAAATGCAATGGAAACTAATAAATTACGAAGCGAAAGATAAATTATTATAACTACAAAACACGATGCGATTATACGAAACGAAATACGAAGAATAATTTGAAGTTAAATAGCCAAGAAGACATCTGACAGCGTCATGCGCTTTGACTTTAGAATCGACATACGTTTTTAAGTCCTGCATTTAAAATACATAGCAGACGTAATATTATAACCCGTCTTTCTTTAAGTGGGAACTTCGCGCTAAGATAAAGGGAAACAGATGCATTTCACAGCAATAATTATATCTCCATTCTCGAGTCCCCGGCGCTACTATACCAAAATGCTCAGTAATTTTATTGACAGTGTCTGTTGCTAGGTATTCGCCAAATACTGCAGCCATATCATTCGTACTAGTTAAAGTTTTATTTTTATAGTTGATTTACTTTATTTTGGTACTCGTTTGTTTACATTTTACATTGTTAACTATCATCCAACAAGCTTTAATTTTATTAGATGAATTATTGACTAGATTACGGTAGTACATTTCTTTCTAGTATAATTTGACATTTTATTCGTTTTTTTAAGGTTTACGTAGCCAATTTAAATTCTATTAATGTTCAATGAACTTTGTTCAAAAATAATTCCTATATATATATATATATATATATATATATATATATATATATATAATTATTATGGTTTTCCTTAACCTCGCAAAAAGCGAAGTTCAATTCAAGGGTTTGACAATGGTGGTCAGATATGCCCGGATCAAAATTATTTGTTTTTATACTATTAGGGACATTTGTGATAACATAATCTAGTGGCTGGTATAATTAACATTAGTGAAAACTCTACTGTAATCAGATATTATTATGTCGAAAAGTTTCTTAGTTTGTATGTTGTCGCTAAGTTGATTAATATTTAGATCACTAGTAATGATTATGCGCTTAAAATTTTTTGTAGCTAGATGTAAAAGTTTATCAAACAAAACAAGAAACGTGTGAATTTTTTCTGAGTATGAGTATGGTCTGTATACGTCTATGAAGCAGTAGGATTTCCTGAAAGCAATGACGGCAATGGCGCAACACTCAATAACCATTTCAACAGACAAATTATTAATAAAGTGAACTGGACTACAATCTGATAAAAACGACGTTTTTACAAATATTGAAGACCCGCCCCGATTTTGTGACAATAATTTATAGTCGGGATTTCTAACTGCACGTCCAAGAACTCTTTACCGACAAATTTTAATCACAGTCGCCCCAACATAAAAACACTGATAAGATGCGGATTATGGTTGTGATTATTTCCACGCTGCTAAGACATTAAGTGATGTTACAGGTTTTTTTGGTAATGGTTTGCCATTTTTGTGGGCTCTAATCCAAGGAAGGTATCATCTAAAAATACGATAAATGCTGTTGCATGAAAATAAGTCTCGGGATCTGAAGTCTGTACATTACTGCGGTGTTATTGAAATTTGGTCATTCTTAGTACCTCTGATGCCAAACACAATTCTTTGCTTAACTTTCAAACTACAAAAAATAGCTTTAAATTCCGAGTGAGTATTCTGTCTTAAATATTAATAGTAGGCTTTTAACGTTTTTACCTAATTCTAGAGCACACACTAAGTGAAGGTCCTGGATTTACAGTTGTTTAGAAAGAGAAAGAGGGTATGTCACTTCAAGTAGTTTACACATCAGGTGTATTGATACTATAAAAATAAAACTATTTCTGCTATTTGCGACAAGCAGAGCTTAGTAAAACTGTCCACCAAACATTTGCTTTATTTGTCTAGTGCATTGCTTCAAACGTTTCCTAAAAAGTCAATCCACCTTCAGGTCGTTCTGACCACCTGGTTTCACAAAACTTCTTTTCTCTCTTGTTGTTTATCCAATAATGGAGTAAGTTTTTTAAGTTTCAAGAATTTTGGTGTACTTAGGACTAGTGGGGTAAAAATGCAAATTTCGGAAATAACTTCTGACATTTCTAATTTGATGAAATTCTGGATGTCTCTGACAAACACAATTTGAAACAATAGGTGCGCCTTTAGGTATTTCTTTTCAATAAAAAATGAAACTCCCCGTAACTCATCCCTAGACCTAAAGCTACATCACACTCTTGCTCTCTTAAGATTTCTAAGTGCACTAAGCTCATCGTCCCCGTTAGTTCTAAAACCTACCAACTGCAGAAGTTTTCATCATTTTCTACTGCGCGTCCAATCACTATTTCCGCCTCACCTCACTCTCACAACAGGTAAAACTTTTGCAACCCCCTCACACGCTGCATTTTTTGGTCGATCTCAACTTTCTCTACACTGCCCTCGTCTAATACCTTTTAACACTGCCTCACACTCTGGAACACTGAACTGCGTAGCACCGACTGTATTGACTGCGCTAATTCTTCTATACTTTTACGGTAACAGGTTTTCACCTTTTGTGGCATGATCACGAGATTACCCTTAAGTACCAGATCCAAGTTGATTTAAAGGAGGTAGTCTAATGGAAATCAACTCCTTTAACGCCGGCGTGCAGATTTTCCACAATATCACCAACCGTCCTCCCGGCTTTCCTCTTTTTAGCATCCCTCGTTACTAAAATACACCTATTTCGCAAACCTTTGCAATTCTCCCAAACAAAATATAATACATCCTCATTTACCATTTGAGTTTCTAGTAAATAAACCTTTAATAATTTTTATTCCTCAGAGTCCGACGTTTTCTAATCTCCTCACTAAACTACACCACAAATTTTCTGGTAAAACCACGTAATCCATCATTCTAGTAGCGTTTATTTTATCTATAATCCATAAAGAAAAGCGGCTATACATTTCATCAACGCCTCTATGCCCAATAGAATTCCTATTTACTTCAAGAAGTTATGTCTCTCGCTCCTTCGCTGATTCTGACACACTTGCTCACCCGAAGAGCTACTGACCGCAATAACGTTGTAATCTGAAAGCTTCGTGAAGTCTAGCACAAATGCATTTGAAAAACCCAGTCTATGCAGGTTTTGGGTGTTATTCTAATCTGGTAGCTTTAGTTCTGTCAGAGCATCTCTAATCCTTTTACTCTTGCTTCTTCCGTCTTTTAAACCAGTCCATATCGGTTTTTGACAATGTTACAATGCTGCTCGCTATAGTCCGAACTTTGTTTTTCTTTTGTCCCTTTGGACACCTTGATTTTGTGGTAATAAAACCTCTGTTGTTGTACTTTTCTCACTCTACTGGTATCACTTAATCGTTATTTTTATACTGTAAGAAAATATTTTTTTGGTTAGGTTATTTATTGACCTATAGTTCTAAAATGTCCTGTAAGGCACCTTCTGACAGAATGAAGAGTGGCCATTATCAAAACAGAAATAATAATCAGATTGGTTTTAAATGTTTGAAATCGAGTCAAACAAGTGTGCTGCGAACGTAACATTTCAAATTTTGTCCATGGCTAGGTACGTAAAAGAAATTCAGCCAATCTAGGTAAGAACAAGATGGAGCAAAGTTAAAAAACGATACCCATAAAATATTCACTGATTACCTAGAAACCAAAAATGTTTTATAGATTTCTTTAACGTAAAAAAAGTAAGATGGCCTATTATTTTGCCTACTTCAACATCTCATCGTGTATAGTGGACAGAATGGCTGGAAGAGATTGACTCTACAAGAAAATCGAATTAAAGGTATTCAGAAATGTGTAATGGGATACTTCTAATTTTTAATTCATGCCGACACATTGCACAACAGTTGTAATAGGGTTTTGTAATTTAATGTATTTAATACAAATTACAAAGGATTCATTCTCATCGAACTATACAAGTTTAATTTATCAAAGCATAATCGTTGCATAAGGTACAACTTTGGAAATTTCGCAGTCATCAAATTCCCAAAAACAATAAAACATTTAATTATAGATTATACAGAAGTATTTATATTTATTACTTTTAAATAAGCTAAATTAGTATAAGCTAGATTGTTAATTACCTCGGATAGCAAACTCTACATGAATAATTCGTTTTCTTTACAATAATACTGCATTTTATATCGAGTCTTAAAAGGATAATGTTGAAATTATCTAATGAATACTCTCAGTTTCAAGGTTAAAAACTGATAAAAACAAAGTGGTTTGATTACATAAAAGGAAAATAAATTCTTATATACTAAGGTATAAACTTGTTCTAATGTGCACAAAAATATAAGTATAATGTCGAGTAAAAGAAATAGAATGCAATATTTTTCTTTATTCAAATTTTTATTTGTATTTGAAGTACCTTATCGTCATACTGTGATTATTTGTTTGGTAGTAATTACCAGCTGCTAAAAACTATTTTCCTTGCCTTCACATTTATGGCGATATTATTTTCCAAGTCCGTACACCGCATCTTCCCAACAAAAGCTTCTCGTTTGTGCTAAAAATGCAGACTTTAGTACTACGAAGGCGATTTTATATCATAAGAAAAGGCAATCAACTGATTTATAAGTTGTACTCGACATGACTGGGCCAATGAAGATTTGTTTCAATTAAACAATGTAGTATTATGAAAGTTTATGCTTTCACGATAATCACACTTATTTTTTTGGTAATTAAATCATGTTTTTCCTTATCTTTTATTCAAATTTAAATTTTTCGGTAACAATTACCGTTATGGTCTTCAGTACTGAAATGGTAAGTTTAAAAATTAATTGAGTTGCCAAAATAAAACGAAAATAAAAGCCTGTTATTAGAATAACAGTTTGATAAATGTATTTAAAAGCTAATAAATTTAATCTTAATTCAATAAAAAATTGATTTTCGCACTAATCTTATATTTCTAGCTACAAAACTTACATAGACTAAAGTACTTCTTTTTGTGTGCACAGTAAAGGTATTTTTACACCTATAATTTACAGCACTTGCCATTGGTAGGCCGCTTTAGAGACACTCACGTGATTCGAATTGCTACCAGCGATTAAGTCCTTTTTCCCTTATCCACACACATTCGTTTTATTCCACTTTGCTACATCACCTAGTTCCCATTATCGTTCATAAAAATAATGACAATTATTTTGCTATAGTTATATTTATTTATACTTACAGATTACTTTAATGCCTAAGCGAGTGATATAAATTGGGACAAAATTCAACATTTAACATAATCTTTTATGTGTCCCATTACATGACATAAAGGCAGAAACAATCCTATAACATTCACATGCCATTGCGCAAAAAGATCTAAGTTAAATAACCCTGTTAGTCATGAAAAAGGAACTCTAGCAACAGCAGATGTATTCCAAAGCTCCTGTGCTCACAGGGACATAAAGTGTCCGAATGTTCGTTTAGCCCAGACACCACCGAGTGTCCGTCTTTCGGTTTGTTCTGTTCAAAATCTCCAGTTCCGTTTCGTTGATTATTCATTTTTTTGAAGCACTGTAAATTTATGTTTTTTAAACTTATATTTCCGTAAGTCGTTTTAAATTTTTTTTGTCGTTTATGTTTACGTCCATTACAATGGAGTATTACACCACTTTGTTGTTTATTTGTCAATGTAAAAAACGGTAGCTAAAAAGATAAAAAGAACTTACCGCAATCTCTAAATTAAAACAAAACAATTAAAACAAACAGCTTGTAACAGTATAGTCAGCTTTAGTTGTGCATGATGAGGCTATGACGATTACAACGCTGAAAGAATAATTTCGTTCACAGAGCTCGTCGTTTTCATGTCATGCTTTGAGAAAGCAGACTATTTAGTTGTTAGCACTGCACTTGATTTCTTTGAACAAAAGTGAACGTAACTCCAAGTGCTTTCAAAAAAAGATGTCGAGCAGTTTGTCCTTATCTCCTATCCTAAACTCTAGTTAACGGTCACCGGTATAAAATTGCATCAAACCGTCATCTGAAAACGAATGTCTCCAAGTTAAATTCACTTAACTAAAAACCGATGGACTATAGATTTTTCCTTGCGTCGCGAATCAAGTGTACACACCAAAATGACACAGCACTGATATTTACAACAGGGTACATGCCTTCCATCTTTTTTTAAACGATGAAGGAAACATAAGTATGAATTCGTTGGTTTTTCTTGATAATTACACTAAAGACTTCTTTTCCCAAATAAGTGACTTCTGTATCTTCTACTATTTTTTACTTTTTCCATGTTCTCTCTGCCATTTTACAGATGTCGTTGAACCGTTTCATCAAGGAGTGTTTTGGGTTTCGTTTTTCTCTTCATGGCTGCCATTCCGTTGTTTTTCGTATCTGTTTTGTCTCTTCTATTCTTGCTATGTGCTCTGTTCACCACCGCTTTGCCTTTAGTATGGTTGTTTGTAGTTTGTCAGGAATGACACATTGTTGGAATATACATATCTTCATGTGAGTTCTAAATGTTTTGTAGTGTTTAATCTTTTGAATGCTGTTCACACCAGTCTTATCCTTTTGTTTATATATATATATATATATATATATATATATATATATATATATAGTAGTTTACTTATTAAGAGAGGGTTGATAGTTGTTTAGAGAAGTTATTTACATTATTTTTGCTTTACTCATGTTCGTATTAGTCTTATTCTTCTGATTTCTCTTTAGTTCCGTTATCATTCTTTCCATTTCTAATGAGTGTTCTGTTATTACAATTACGTCGTCTGCGTATTTCAAGTGATTCAATTTTTGTCCTTCTATGTCAATTCCGTAGTTTTCTCAGTTTAGTTGTTTAAATATGCTTTTCATTACCAGCGAGAAATGTTTCGCATTGTTCCATTCTTTGGGTATGCTTCTTTCATCTAGAGGTCATACATATTTTAAGGTTCTTGACTAATACATTACCTCTGTATTGTATCATTTCTGGGATTAACATATGTCATTGTTAGATTAGTTTAATAAGACGAAAATGAGTGATAATGTTTATCGACAGAACAGTAGCCCGAAGAATATCAATGAGAAAATGGTGGCAGAGCATGGAAAAAATATCCCGTCCTATTTCCAAGTCAACTGTTGGTGCAAGTAGTTCAAATGGACAGTCATTCATTATGACCTTAAGTATGGAAGACCTTTGGAAGCACGAATTGACGAAATTATCAAGAAAATTGAAGATTTTGTGATGATTGACCGCCGAGTAAAAGTTTCGGTTATTGCTAGAGCAATACGAATGTCAAAAACGAGTGTTTTTGGAATTCTAAATGAAGGTTTCAGAATGAGAAAATTGTCGGCACATGGTGCGCCAAGCTGCTCAATCGCACAAACTGTGTAGATGACAAACTTCCGAGGAGAATTTGACTGCTTTATCCCAAAATGAAGACCTCTTCTATAGAATTGTGACTGGGGATGAGACGCGAATACATCGCTGAGACCCTTACAAAAAACAAGAGTTTATGCATGTGGTTTATCAGGGCTTTCCACCACCCATGAAGGCGAAGACGCAATTTTCTGGGGAAAAGGTGATGCCACAGTTTCTGGGACGCTGAGGGAATTCTATTAATTGAATACATGTCGAAATGGACTACACTATCGGGGAATGTCTACAAAGACATGAAAACTTGAAAGCGGCTATACACGAAAAAAGACTCCACAATTATGCTTAGAAACTTTACTTCGGCACGACAACGGCAGGGTGCATAAAGCAAGAAGTAATCAATGAATACGGCTTTAAGGAATTACAACTTCCACCTTACGGTCTCGACCTCGTCCCCTGTGACTATTACCTCATTTTTATAACTCAGAAAACACTTGAGAGGGCGTTGCTCTTTATCGAATGATGACTTGGAAAACACTTGAAGTCGTATTTTGCCGAATTACCAAAAGAATTCTCTTTCGAAGGCATAGCGTTAGTAGAAGAACGTTGAAATAAGTGTGTTACTATTAATGGTTTTAGTGGAAAAAAAATTGTTGTTTATCCTCTAACTCCTCGTTTTCATAGCTGGGCAGCTAACATAAAAAGACTCCCCTCGTAACTCAGGTAACTAAATATGGTCAGGGTAGAAAAGTTCAAGAGGTAGCCACGGTGGTCTGATACGAGAAAGAAAAGAAAGAATCTATCACTAGTAAGTAGAAGTAAGGACAGGTTCTGATAGGCATCCCGTGGTTGCCATCCAGTTACTCACAAGACGTGAGCCTCTAAAAATATTCTTTGTTTACTTAAGCTTAATTCATTGTATTGTTGATTCTTTGTACCAGCTTCTTTGTGAGGTAAAAGTCGAATTTTCTTAATATCCCAAATAGCAACATTTGCCCATCTTTTCATGCGGTGTTTGGCCAAACTACTTACTCAAAATCTAAAAATTCGATCCAATGCAGATTACAAAGTTTTACAATTTTGGACCAATTCTCTTAAAACAGTTACATAAATTACTATTATTTGGAATGCCCAAAGTAAATTAAAACACTTGCATAATTCTAGATCTTATTGCCATATTCTGCATGTTCTTATTTACAACAATAATTTGTGTATAATAATGACTCACTAAATTAAAAAATCAATAAGCAAGATTTATATCGTAAATTTATTTACTCCACATTTATGTACATCTTGGTGGTTACCTGATACATTAAACTTATAAAATCATAATTTATTAGATCACAAAGGTCACAAACTTATTTAATAATTTATTGTGGCAATTGGTCATGAAAATTATCTATCATATTTAACTCAGTTTAGTAACATGAGTTGTAATGAACAAAATTGAGTTAATTCCTTTATGTATTGAAAATGAAATATGGCAACTTGAAATTGTACGTATTTAATTTAGTAAAGCAATCTTGATTTGGACAGCAGAGTTACACTATTAGTGTCTGCAAGCATTGTTAGGCTGTAGTATTTCACTTAAAATCTCTCAAACTAATTTTGATAGTTATAAGAAATAAAGAAGAGGCAGAAAATCGCTTAGTAAGGAAATATGAATATTGTTCGTTACGGGTAAAAAAACTTTAATTTGTAATAATTAAATGTGGTACAAAATTAAAATGTTAAAATTAAATTTAAAAAACTAAAGGTTACAGTAGAAAATGTACATTTATATTGCACGTAATTATAAACTTTAAAGCACATAAATTTGGAAGCACTGTGTATATGAACACATTTAAAGATTATCTATTGGTACTGCAATGACGCAATATGTATGTAATAATAGTTTTAAAATTGTATTTAAATAAGGAAAACGTAACTTTAATCTGAAAATAGTACGTTTTGAATAAATTATAGAGGTAGTTGTAGCTGTCGATAGGTGTCGCAAGAATGTAAAAAATAATCTCACGTGTTTATATACAGGATATAAAATTTAATACCGACCGAGCGTTTATGGAACCACCACATATGCATTGTAGGTGCCTCCCACGTTTATTACCATCGTTTTGTGGGTAAACATTGTGATTGTGGGATTAAAACGCGAGGTTTAGTAAAAAGTGCGTTTTTATAAGTGCTTAGCATGTCTACGTTCTCTAGGACTTCCGAAAGCGACGCGTGGGCTCTTTTAGCCTTAAAATCGGCACCAGCGAGTCCTACAAAAGTGCAATGGTCCCCGGAACCGAAAGGGGATGTAATAGCACGTTTAGAGGGTCGCGAATTTGAATATATGGTAAGACAAAACAGAATCGTGATAGGGAGGAATAGTTCGAGAGGAGATGTCGATGTAAACATGGGACATTCCAGTTTTATATCGCGTAAACATTTAGAAGTTTTCTTCGATCATCCCTTTTTCTATTTAATGTGTAATGGAAAGAATGGCGTTTTTGTAGACGGTGTGTTTCAAAGAAAAGGGGCACCATCGATACAGTTACCCAAAACGTAAGTGTTATTGTTATGTAAACAAAGTGTGCTTTGGTTTGGCTTAGTAGACGTTCATGTTTATCTTAGGAGGCCTTGAGGTTACAACACATGCACATGCTGGATTTTAGTGACGTCATTAGTTTTAGGAACCTTGCACCGAATGTTAATAATGCTAAAATTAGGGGATCAATAACCACCCTTGACAAAATTATAAATAATCGTGGAAAATCGTTTTGAAAATACATGTGAATTTATTGAGCTGATGACGTCATTATCGTCTATCTCCTACTTCCTATTATTTTATCCCTTATTTTCGACCTTATTGCCATAACCAATAGGTATCCGGTTGCATTACCATATACTGGTAAATACAAATAAACTTGTATTGATGCAAGATTCCTTTTTGCTTATTTCATTAACTTTATGAGAATATAACCACGTGTTTTCATTTAAATCTTAATTATTGCGTCTATTTGAACAAAGATAGCGCAATTGATAACATCCAATCATACACTATCTTGTAAATATTTGCTTTCATTTTTGTTTTCGTATCTAGATAATGATGCACACCACATAGATACTACACCTGTTGTCAATTACTTTCTAAATCTGAATTAACAACTTATTTCATAATCCATAATTGTGTATTCTAAAAGTGCACAAAAAGAGATCTCCAATCAGCCCCTTTTACATCCTGCTCTATAATAACGATTTTTTTCTTAAATTTCTTTTGGGATGTTTAAAAGTGTGAAATAGATAAGTACTTGTATCATTTATAGGAGTTAAAACTGCAGAAATATTCATCTCGTAGAATGTGAATTGTTTAATTATATATTGTCTTTCCCTGGGATGTCGAAATCCTAAAGTTTTGCTTAAAAAAAATTTAATATAGCGTTAAAATAATAATAGTACACATATGATAATTTATTAATAACTTGTAGTAACAGTAGTATAAGTGAATTAAAAAAAAATATTGCTTGCTTAATAAATTAAGTAACAACAAATTACATAAATAATGAACTAAATGTTGTATTCTTTATATTAAATTCTTAAAGAAATACGTCAGTTGTTGATAAAGGTCAGATTTGTGTTTTTAAGTTGTTTACTGAAAATTAGCTAATTACTAAAACAGATCTTCAAGTAATTATTCTTAAACTTTAATAGCAGGTTCACAGGATTTTTTATAATTAAAGTACAATTTTGGGGAATTAACTAAATTGTATGCAATTCTTAATTTTATAGTGTAGAAATGCATATTTTTTAATTTAGTGATAGTAGTTTGTTGCTAAACAACTGATAAATTTTATTTGCTTTGTATTCATTTAAAATTTTTACTTGCGGTCCAAGGGTATCATTTAATACATTATTAATCATTACACTATATCTAAATTTATCTTTGTTACAATTTATGTTTTTAAGAAACATAAATAGAAACATGTAGATGATGAATAATATGATAGTGATAACAAAATTCATAGAGTGGAAAGATAACATAATTAGTGTAGGGAAATTTTTTGAACATAATCTATTAATTCGTAAAAATAAATTGTGTTGACAATTCTTAACTTCGTCATGACAAGGATTAAAAATTAAAATGAAGGTGGAGAAACGAATAGAATATTATATGCACTTCATTTTCCAAATTTAAGTTACCTAGTTACCTGCAACGAATAATTTTAACTTTTTACCCTAAATCTTAATTGTTTTAATGTACTTGGGCATTAACATTAAAGTGATTACCAATACCCTGGATGTTTTCTCGAGGAGTATATACTTAATTATAATATTGTCGCCCAATTACACAGAGCTACTTATTGCACAAACATTATTTTTAATAACTCTAGAAAAATGAAGAGTTAAAAATTATTCATGTGATATATGAAAGTAAGTTATACTTATTTTGTACACTTATGAAATAGAAAACGGTAAAATACCGTTGATTTTGAATTACCCTTTTTGTGAGGTTAAATTTTACATTTTGATGTGCGCGATTTTTTTAATTTAACAAAGTCGCAAACCGAATTTCACTACTCACTTGATAACATTTTATACATGAATAAAATTTTAAATAGTAATTTTTTCATAAAAAGTGTATTATCACGATTAAATTAATGCTAAAATAATATGTAGAATAATCTTGTACTTGTCTTATCTAATATTCCTACCTTCAACTTGAAAACATTAAACAAACGAGACTGAATCGACCAACTATATATTTCACCCATTATTTGCAAATAAATAGATATAATAAATCAATCCTGTAAGTAAAGTTAGGAAACTATGTGTGCAGGAGAAAGTTGCATTGACCATTATGCGAGTACAAATGTTTGTGGGTTGTACACCGATAATGTTGAAATCGAGGTTGAAATTAATATAATTTATTTTTGTATCCGTTGATTATACTAATCGGAATGAATGAGTTATTGTTGATCTTCAAAACCCACATTTTGAGTGTGCTTGCACATTAAAATAAAGCTGAGATCTCTGATGGCACTAAATTCAATCCATTTATTGCAGAGAAACTATTCATAAATATTTGTACAATAAATTATTCCTAGTAAATCGGTGAATGTTGGTTTATCTTATAAAATTGATACATATCAATCAACTTATATTAAGTGATAAAAAACACAATTTGATTTTTGATTACTTCTGTTTAGTTTTATTTAATACAGATTGAGTACGTACCTTGATGATTGATTCGGATGATAAATCAAAATATCCATTGAGTATTTTTTTAGGATCATCCCACCAATAGAAATGAATGAATTTTTGATTTGTTCATTTTCAAAATTCTCATTTTGGGTGTATTTACATTTTAAAATAATAATGAGACCTCTGGTGGCGCTAAATTAAATTAATTTCTTGAAGAAAAACTATTAATATTGCGAATATAAAATAAATTTATTGTTAGTAAATGAGTGAATGTTACTTAATTTAATTGTAAAATCGATGGATGTGTAAACTTTGTTTATTGGTGGTAAAACACTAATTATTATGTTTTATTAGTATAAATTAGTTTTATTTAATAAAGATGGAGATGGGGAAGGATGGGTAAAGTAGAATACTTACTTTATCGTCATATCATGGGCAAAGTTTTTATTTTATTTGAATTGATTATTACTTTTCTTGCACACCAGAACGTTGGTTGACTTCTATGTTTATCAAATTTGTTCCCATAGAAATTACAGTAGCTTACTTTAAAGACAAATCTTTGAACATTCTACTGGTTGGATAAAGTGGAATGGGTCAGCGTTTAGTTTTTTAGTGGACATAAAGTAAGATTACAGTTAGAGAGAGTCAAAAATTTTATGAAATGAGTAACGCCCTATGTTTTATAAATTTTTCCAGAACATCTTCAACAAGAACATCTCTATATTCGCCTGTTGGTGGAAAACAAAAATATCTTTATGTTTCCGGCAATTCCTCATAAACTCCACTTCTAGTTAATCCTTGCTGAGTTTCTCAACTTAAGCAGCAAATTGTTTCACGGACTTCCCAGATTTAAGTTCTACGTACATAGACATAGTCTGCAATATCATAGGACGTCCAATTTTGAAGATCAAGCCCATTCCTTCCTTCTTCATCGTAGTTATCAAGCTCATCGTGTGGACATTCATCACTATCTCGACTGGTTCTTCTTCAACATCTGATTTAGAAGATGAAATATTATCCTTTTGTTTTTTATCTTTGCGGCAAACATTCGTCTTCTAGGAATAGACTTGATTGCTTTTTCTTTTTTAACGCTTTTATTCAACTCACTGTCTGTCCGGTTCAAATCTTGTAATTGAATTTTCAACTTCCTGATCTCCGATTGAACAGAAATAGGGCCTTGAAATTTTTTACTTTAGCTTTTCGCATAATACCATGCACAAAAATATGCGACAAGTTGAGTTCAAGATCAGGGGCTCAAAGTATTGTATGTTTATAAAACTAGGGTCTTCTTTCTTTGTTGGAACTTACTTACACCCAAGCGACTAAAGAGTAGAAAATAAAAATAAGTAAAAAAAAAACATTTTTGAAAAACGCTTTTATTTCCAAATGTACTAAGAAGAATAAAATAATTTTTTTATCTACTCAGTAACATCAAAAATATTTGTGAAATCAAAGTGTGGGCCATACATGATATCTTATACTTATAACAAAGCCTATCAACACCTACATTCAAACACTTTAATTTTTAGTCACAAAAATGTTTGATGATACTGGGTAGATAAAAAAATTATTTTATTCTTTTTAGTACATTTGGAAATAAAAGCGTTTTTTAAAAAAGTTTTTTTACTTATTTTTATTCTTCTCTTTGCTTCAGGTAGTGAGATCCTGTCACATTGCGGTTCCTTCTTTTCGTTTTTGTTCAGTAGCACGTGGAGCAGTGGTATGAGATAAATGGCGAAATCGAAATGGACAGCTGGGAAAGAGGAATGGCAACCACTGGGTGGCCGTTTCTGCAAATTATTAATTAGGAGGAGAACATTTATAAGAGGTAGGACTACGGAGATCTCTGCTACGGGTCAATGGTCGTTTTCGATCTGTTTCATCAGCCGCTGGGAAATTTTCATCCTTAAAGATGTGCCGATCGAAGGGCCAAATGTCTGTTGCTTTGAACGCTGATATTGCACTCTGCGGAGTTACCGCTTTTATAAATGGCTTTACAAAGACAGGACTAATATTGTGCAATGGAACAACCTTTCCAGGATTTTACCTCATGGGAATAAAATGTGCTGAGTGCCAACATGATACCGACATCTAGACGTTGGAGTCTGACACGTGTGAGGGGGAATTACCAACGTGCGAAGGTGGTGTTCTTTGCATTTCTGTAACAAATTAACATTTCAAACATTTCCACCCGGAAGGGTGCGGTACCACAATGCTACTGCAGGCAACCCTATTTTAAATAATGGATTCGAATCGGTGTGGTCCGCATACTGATAAGACTAGACACCTGAATTCATCGTTGGTTAAGCCAAAAAATCGCTTTTCTATTTCTACTAAATTATACTGTGCGATCAACAAAGAAAGGGGGGGCGCCGGTCCTATGTGATAGTGAGCCCATGCTAAATATAACCTGAAAATTGCCATTTGGCTTTTAATATTTAGGAGAGTCCAAATTATTAGAAATTACGCAAAGAACAAAAAGCAAATTGCAACATGATGTAATTTATTTTACAAGTTATTACTAACAATTAATAATTATGGTTAACACTACAATCATGGGGCCATTCCGTATGAAATCAACACACTAAAATAAAAAAAATGTGCTTGACCACCTCAGAATTTGATGAAAAATGTCATTTTTTTGCAAATATCTCAAACGGTTTCAAAATTACGGCTATGTAAAGTTTCCCAAAATCCGCCAATTTTCCTGAATATCTGTATGTAACCGACATATTTTGAAACCACCATAGCTTTTCTCCTAATTTAGCTAGAGAGATGGGAGTGGTGTCATTATATTCAATTCAAATGCTCCTTCTTTTGATGTACAACACAACATACTTTGTTATAAAAAGTTTTTTTGAGACATCAATTTAAAAATTTTGCTTTTGATTTTCTCAAAAAGTGCATTTTTGAAAATTTTCAAAAAAATTCCTATAAATAGTTTATACTTTTCTTCTCAAAATTTCAAAGTGGGAGGCTAATGGGATCATAGATAAACAATAATTTTAAAAAAGGGTGTTTTATGAAACTGTTAGTCAGCCTAGCTACTACAAATTCCTTTACTATGTTACATTAATCATGAACTTACAATTACATTTTAAACACTTACATCTTAGGCAGAAGTTATTCAGAACTTGATCATATGTTAAGTTTTTATGACTTCTTCATATGTTATTACATAAATCCTTCCTGTAGGAGTGGTGGGATCAACGTTACAAAGTACATCTGTCAGTGGTATTCACAATACGTCTGGTTTTCTTGGATATGCAAATGATGACGAAGGACCAGCAGGATGCAGAAATGTCACTTTAAGTTCTTCTTTTTCTCTAACACATATGCCAGCCACCACTTTTGGTCATATACAACGCTTATACAGGCTGTATCGTAAAAAACGTCCCAAGCTGTAACTCCGTTATTTTTTGGCGGATTTTAAAAATTCAAAAAAACAAATTAATGGTTTGATATACTTACTCTACAAGATGTCACCAACTTTAATTTTTTTTATCTTTGCCCTCAGTGGCAGCGATAGTCAACTTTTTTTTTTCTTAATGGAAACATATTGTAGACAATTTTTTTCTGAATACAACAGTATAACATAACTTAATATTTATTTACCATTTGCATACGATTTGACATAATTTTATAAGTCGCTTTTTGTTTCGCATTCATTTCCACACATGAAGACTTGCGTTTAGCAAAATGTCAGATCGTGTCACTGAATTGTCAACATCACAATTTTTTGATTATTTTTATAACACTGTGAAAAGATCAATTTAATTTCTATGATGGATAACAGCACATTGACCGACATGCTCCAAGTGTACTTTGAATGTAATAAAAATAGTGGCCCGGCAGTGCGTCTCTACATCAATCGATTTCCGAACAGAGAAATTCCAGATCGACGAAAATTCTCCAGACTTGAAGACAATTTAAGAAATTATGGTAGTTTCAAGAAGCCTAAAAGAAAGCATTATCAATTTAATGAAGAGGTGTTCAGGAAAAGGCAAGAACGTCTACACGTAAAATTGCTAGTGATTTAAACAACACATCCACGGATACTGTAGATAGAATATTAAAAAAGCACAAGTGTAAACCGTACGTTAGGCAAAAAGTGCAAGCTCGGGAGCAAAATGATCACGATCGAAGAATTGAATTTTGCCGTTTTTATGTAGACGCGGTTCGAGGGAATGGTAATTTCTTTAGAAAAAGAAGATTTACTGTCGATGTCTGGTGCGGTATTTTGGGCGATCGATTAATTGGACCATTTTTTATCGGCGGAATACTTACTCAAGACAAATATTATGATCTTTTGAATAAAAATATCAAAAACTTTTTAGATGGACTACCCCTTGCTGAACTCAATAGAATTTATTTTCAACAAGATGGGGCTCCTGCACATAATGCACATGTGAATTTAAATTGGTTAAATAACAGATTTGGCACAAGGTTGATTGGGACAAATGGACCTATTCGGTGGCCTGCTCGTTCTCCTGACCTCACGCCACTTGACTTTTGGTTTTGGGGTTACCTTAAAGACCAAGTCTATTTAAACCAGCCCCAGAATGAAAACCACCTTACAAGAAGAATAATTGGGGTTTGTCGAGAAATACCTCCAAATGTTATAATGAACGCTACTTATGAAGTAATTAGAAGGTGCGAGCTGTGTATTCAAGGCGGCAGACAATTTGAACAATATTTGTGATGCAGATTTCACTAGTTGTTTAAATGGCATTTGTTAATAATTACGGATTAGGTACTTAATTATTTAATTTTTTATTTTTTCCAGAAATTGTTGAATAAATATTAGGTAAGTTATGTTAATTCTGTTGAATTCAGAAAAAAATTGTCTACAATATGACGTAAAAATAAACACGTTTCTATTAAGAAAAAAAGTTGACTATCGCTGTCACTGAGGGCAAAGATAAAAAAAATGAAAGTTTGTGACATCTTGTAGAGTATATCAAACCATTCATTTGTTTTTTTGAATTTGTAAAATCCGCTTGGGGCGTTTTTGACCATACAGCCTGTATATATCCACTAACTTCTGTCATTTGTAGTTTTTCAGTGCATTTTTGGATGGTCACAGTTTTCCCTGCTGTATTTTCAGAGAATATGTTTACACATAACTTTGATACACTTGAATTTACAGGAATATGAGCATGGTATTGTTGTGTTTCGTTAATATTTACTGCTTGGCTGAAACGGTTATACAGAAATTTTTCAGACTCAACTCATGTGGAGAAGATGAAATTAATTCCAGATATATTTTCAACTGCCCATTCATAAAGTTGGATAGGTGTTAACATTTGGTCGTCATATGGACGTTGTAGGCTTGCTCTTGCAGTAAGTCTCTTCACTGAGCCCCCAACTCTATCACATGGTCATTTTCCATGGGCATTAGCCGAAAAGTGCCATTATGTCTCTATACTAAAGTCTTGCTTATAATAAAGTTTTTTTATTTGTATACTGACCCCATAAAAATTGCAACACCTAGAATTTGTGGAACGATTTTATTGAAATTTTCGTCAAGGATGTCTTTCATTAGAACAAACAAACGATAAAATTTGAATAAAATCTAGCTAGTAGTTTTTTTTTGTTTTTTCCCTTTGCACTTAGTAACAATAAACTTGAAGAAATAAACCAATCGCTGTGTAATTAACTGTCAATTTTGCAAATTGTTTGTTCACAATTTCGTTCTGAACTTGGGAACAATGCCAAGAGTACGTCAACATCAACATTTTGTCCAATTGACTGATTTTGAACGTGGTCATATTATTGGCATGAGAGAGGCCGGACTTTCACTAAGACAAATTGCTCGTCGTGTAAACCGAAATCTTACAACGGTATTGAGATGTTGGCCCAAATGGTCCGAGGAAGGGGTGCAACAACTTCGCCCTGGATCTGGGCGTCCCCGTAGGACTACCGAGCGCGAAGACTTTTGGTCACAAGAGACAGATTTTCAACAACTCGATCGATTGTAAATGATTGGATGAGAGGTGTAGGACCCAGAATGTCATTGTCATCTGTTTATCGCCGATAAGGTCTTATGGGCTGCGTTCATATCGTCCATTTTTATGTCTTCCTCTTACACCACTTCACCGTATACGTAGGCTAGAATGGAGCAACGCAAGAGCGAATTGGGCACAAAGATGGCATCGAAGTGTGTTTAGTGACGAGTCCCGATTTTGCTTGTGGGCCCACGGTAGTCGTAGGAGGGTCAGATGGATGCGTGAACAACGTAAAAATCCAACATTTTTTTGTGGAACGCAACACAGCCCTCACACAAGGAGTGATGATATGGGGTGCAATATGTTACGGTAGCAGATCACTCTTGGTCTTCATTGATGGCAACTTAAACGCCGCTGGTTATATTGCCAATGTGGAAGAAGCTAACATTGCCGTCCTCCCATGGCCTGCTCGGTCGCTTGATTTGTCGCCCATTGAACATGTAAGGGATGAGGTCGGTAGGCGACTGGGTAATTTACCACACCCCCCAGATAACTTACACGATCTCCGGCTACGGATTCAAGAAGCTTTGGTTGATATAACGCAGGCAGCTATAGATCACTTGATTGATGCCATGCCACGCCGTCTAAATGAGTACATTACAAATCGTGGCGGAGCAACTCATTCTTGAAAAAACATTTTTAGTTTTTGTTCTTTTGTTTTCAAATTTTAATCGTTTGGTTGTTATAATGAAAGGCATCGTTGACGAAAATTTCAATAAAACCGTTCAATAAATTCTAGGTGTTGCAATTTTTATGGAAGTCAGTATATATTGTGCAGTGCATCCATCCGAGTAATAAAAAATCTTTTTTGGCACTGATTGAAACTTTTTGAAAGTTTTTTTTCTGCAATGTATACACAGAAACAGTGTTATTCTACAAATATGGCGAAATTACAACAAAACTGAACGTTTAAGTTTGTTATACTCTATGGTAAATCACAAATGGGTGTATTGTCACATGGTCACTTGCCCAGTGGAAACTTTGAGCTTCGTCTTGAACAACAATATTATAGTTTTCAGAGAAATCTAGGTTTACTACAATCTCAGACTTTTTAATATTTTCTCTTTTGTCATTAATTAATGATGACTGCTGCTTTGCAATAAAATCATGCTTTTTTAAAATGGTGTTTATAAGTACTTAGTTGTCCATTTGTCAAAGCTCCTAATTTCGTATTTTCTATTATTAACTTCAAGTTCTGGTGGATTGTGCATACACAGACTGAATGTACATCACTTTGACCTACCAGTATGCAATGTTTTGGTCGAAACTCGGCAAATTTTGAAAAACCTATTGCAATATTTGAGAATCTGTGCTTTAACAGTAAGTAAGCTTCCTTCAGATTACACAATATTAGCCGTTTTGACATTTTTGTACAGTTAAACAGTCCTTAATACCGGGCATTATTCTGCTTATATCGTCACATGTTGTATCCACATAGTTTACCTACTGCTAAAGGAACATCTAATAATATAGGCAATTCATCTCTTAAGAATCTTAAGTAACGCTCGCCATTTAAATGTTCATCAAAAACAAAAGGACCTATAATTTATGCATGTGAAGTTGGCACCCCAACAAAGAGTTCCAATAGTTCTGATTAGAGTTCTAGCTTCCTTTTAAAGAGTTCAGAAGTACTTTATAAAAAATAAAAAGAGTTCCGGTCATTAACGGTTCCAAATCTTAATTTCAAAAATGGAGTGCCAACTTACATCGAAAATCGAGTTCAAGTAGTTCTGACTAGCTAAATTACTATATTTTGCAAAATTCTAGAGTTCCTGATATGAAAAAATTGTGCAATAGTTCCAATCAACTTTTGATGTTCTTTTATTCATTCCTAAGAGTTCTCGCTAATTTAAATAAAATATATTCAAAAATGAAAAAGTTATAACCATTTTCCTTAAAAAAAGAAAATGTTAACAAATATTTTAAAAGAGTTCTAATAGTTTTCGCGGCAGATTTGGGTAGTATTCGAAATATTAATGATCGAAAGCGATCCGATTAATATTTTAATTTTTAATTTAAAAAAATTGCATAGTTTAAATTTTGTTAAGTATCGGCGATAAATATTGTGAAGAGTTCCAATAGTTCCAAAATAGTTCTCGTGTAGTTCTCGACATGCACAATGTCTGTCCAAAGAGTTTCGATGTTAAAATTAATTATAGGTATAATTTTTTTAAAAATAAATTTATCCCAAAAATGGGCATTTTCTACTACTTGTTTGAAAAATTATCTAATTAATTTTTTCATCGGAACTCTTAGGAAAGGCATTGTGTATGCTCAAAACTATACGAGAATTATTAATTTTTATTAAATATTTATGTATTTAATAAAAATTAATAATAATTTTTAATTACATATTTACCTTTGAACTTATTCGTCCATAACGAGAATTGTTTTAGAATAATCATAAACTCTTAAAAATCGACCAGCGTCTCATCTATATCCTCGTAAATTTTCAAAGTTTGGATATGGTTCCAATAGTTCCCACAGTACATTTGGATAGTACTCAAAAAGTTGTAGCAGAAATTCTAACGACTGCAAGCAATCCGATCAATAATAATTTAATGTGTTACACAAAAAAAATTGGATTTAGCACCAAAGTTAAAGACAATAAGTTTATTACGAAAATAGGCAACATTGTAAAAACAAAAACAAAATCTAGGTCAAACAGACGTTTAAAACTTCATGCCAGACTGAGGTTTATAGACATCTAGATGTTAACTTAAAAAATGAAAAGAAATATAATTTTTTGCGAAAGCGAAAGTAGAAGTTTCTCTGTTGTCAAAATCGTGACAGAAGTGGAACATTTTCTCCCTACGGACCAAATATGTCACAATTTTCTGAGACTAGGCATGGTTGTCAAGGTACGAATTACAAAAAACATACGGATTTGACGAAACTATTAATCTTCCACGTTTTTGTATTTCCGCTTTTGCGAAAAATAGTACATAAATCTCATTTTTTTGTAGCCCTAGTGCTGCAAATTGCATCTCAGGAAAAATGTATTTCCCTCCCTCTATGTATAATATACTATAAATTATAATTTTTTAATTCAATATCTTTTTATACGTCCATAACGAAAACCCTGTAAAAACAAAAACAATAATCTATGTCAGAATGACGTTTAAAACTTCGTGTCAGTTAGAGATTAATAGACATAAATACATGTTAACTTGAAAAAAAATTCCAAGGCCGCCCACTTCTATATCACTAAAAAGTTTAACTATTTTCGTTCATATTTAATTAATTGTAGAATTACCTTGCGTTATGTTAAGAAAGGTTATATAAAATTAATCGTTATTCAGATAATGAAAAAAATTAAACTAACTCTTAAATTCTACCTTAGGAATTTTTTTGCCGCTAAGTTACACGTCGTATCAAAAAGCTACATAGAACATAATTAATCGATATGTTTAAGGTCTATATTTAGGTATGTTTATATCTTTTGAAATATGCACTTGTTTTAGAAATATTTAAAAAAAACCAATAACTGACCTTATAACCCCCCCTTCCGCCGGATTTCTCCCAAAATGTAATTAGCTCCAAGCCAAATGAAAACAAGCTTAAATTTTAACTACGTAGGTATTTTCGTTCTGGAGTTATCGTAGACAACATTCACACATCATGTTTGACATGAAGTTTTAAACATCTGTTTGGGCATAGATTGTGTTGCCTATTTTCGTAATGAA
This sequence comes from Vesta saturnalis, assembly GCA_036346205.1. Taxonomy (NCBI): domain Eukaryota; kingdom Metazoa; phylum Arthropoda; class Insecta; order Coleoptera; family Lampyridae; genus Vesta; species Vesta saturnalis. Next base: position 2,422,724 of record JARFJB010000682.1, read on the forward strand.
AGAGATTGCATAATTATCCTAAGAAAAACGTTACTAAAATTATTTCATTTCTTTTAATTTCCATTTTGTAAGTTGGAAGGTCGTGTGGAGTTCCACACCAAATATATTCCTAAAATATATATTTAATAATTGAAAAATTATTTTCACTAAAACAGCTCAAAATTTCTATGAAAAACAAATTATTTTTTAATGATTCTAAGTCTTTAATTATGGTGCTAAATTCAATTTTTTTTTTGTGTAACACATTAATTATTGATCGGATTGCTTTCACTTATTAGAATTTCTTTTATAACTTTTTGAGTACTATCCTAACCTACTGTTGGAACTATTGGAAGCGTTAAAAATATTGTTCATCGATACTTTTTTAAACAATTAATAAAAAATAGCCCATTTTTTGGAACAATTCATTTAAAAGAAAAATTATAAAATTAATTTTAGCATCGAAACTCTGTGGAAAGGCATTGTGCATGTCCAGAACTACACCAGAACTATTTTGGAACTATTGGAATTCTTCAAAATATTTATCGTCGATAGAAAATTTAAGGTATGCAATTTTTTAAAGTCGAATAATTCTATAAATATTAATCGGATCGATTTCGATCATTAGAATTTCTTCCAGAACTTTTCGAATACTATCCAAATCTGCTGCGAGAACTAATCGAACTCTTTTTTAAGTAAAAGGGCTGTAAGTTTTTAATTTTTTATTATAATTTTTTTAAATTAGCGAGAACTCTTAGAAGTGAATAAAAGATAAAAATTGAATTTTCAAAAATTTTTAATTTTTAAAATAATTTTTTCATATCGGGAACTCTAGAACATTGCAAAATACAGGGTGTGGCGCGAAGAGTTTTGATCAAAAGTATTGGCGGATACAGTTATGTTAAAAATATGAAATTACGAAGCTGTAGGTTTTGGATGACGCTGAGTTCAAATATAATACTGTGATGAATGTGGCACCTCCGGTTATACCGGAAGTAGACGTCAACTTTGTTATTTTAAATGGAACTTAATATTTTTTATTTTATTTTCGAATTCTACATGAAATTCTAGATAAAATTTGTGCACAATGCCCTATACCAAAAATGAAGTATTTTCGAGATATTTCGATTTTTTTTAAAATTTTGAAAAAATTCTAGTCCACATTGAATAACAATATCTCCATTAATAACGAAGCTAGTGACGTGAAATTGTAACCAATAAACAATAAGTGCTTGCCCGTCAACTCATATATACATCTCATTGATATTTCATACAGGGTGTTTTAAACTTAGCCGCCAACATGCACAATTTAAATCATTTATAAGTTGCTTACTTTAAATAGAACACCCTGTATTTTATTACATTTTCCGCTGTATTTTTTTAAGCCAATTCGTTTGGTATCAGTATTCCCTATACCTAAATCCAACCACTTTTGAGATATTTCATTATCTTAGTTAAAACATAACACTTAATTATTACAACATTAGTAAAGGGTAGGCCCTGATTTCCATAATTTAAGGTGATATTTTGTTATTTTTTCCAATAGCCTGAAAGGATTATTAATTGTGGATATCATTAAAAACGTCGACTAGGTATTTTGTATTAATTTAATTAGATAACTTACAAACAAAAATAACTAAATGTAATATTAAACAAATAACACTAGTGGTTTATTTTTATTAATTTTTGTCTTAAACTGACCAAACTGACGGCAGTTTTTAAGCAATCTTTTTACAATATCACCAGTTGCATTTGGTCGATTTGGATATCTTTCTGCAAAAACACTGCAAGTCCGTTCAACAATTCTATTACACTCGCCGTAAATAATAATAAGATTTAAAAAATCATCATTAGTAAATCCTACATTTGCCATTATTTACTATGAAATACAAACTGGTAAAGAAAACTGTGAAAACAACATAAACAATTAACGTTCTAACTATCAAATCTTTGACAGCCATGGCCTACCCTTTACTAATGTTGAAATTATTAAGTGTTGTTATGTTTTAACTAAGATAATGAAATATCTCAAAAGTGGTTGGATTTAGGTATTTATACCAAACGAATTGGCTTAAAAAAGTACAGCGTAAAATGTAATAAAATACAGGGTGTTCTATTTAAAGTAAGCAACTTATAAATGATTTAATTTGTGCATGTTGGCGGCTAAGTTTAAAACACCCTGTATGAAATATCAATGAGGTGGATATATTGAGTTGACCAGCAAGCGCTTGTTGTTGATTGGTTACAATTTGCCGTCACTAGCTTCGTTATTAATGGAGATATATCGTTATTCAATGTGGACTAGGATTTTTTCAAAACCTAAACATTTATTTCATCTATTTCTGTATTGTTTCTTCGCCGTCATGTAGAATTTCTTTTCGGTTGAACAGATCCGGTTTGTTTTAAACGATAAGCCAAATTTTTAAATGCTCTTCTGCAGAAATGTCTCTGGGGATAAATCATTCCTAGTACACTTTTAACATGTCATAAGCTTCACTATTTGTGTAAGGCATTACGTATTTTTAGATTACTAACCGTTACAGTTTCATAAATTCACTCTACATTAATTTTATATTTAAGTTGTCAACAATTTATGACATCTGGACGCCTACTAGATTACGTAAAATTTTCAATTTACTTAAGTATAAAACTCGATTTCCTAGTATACCTATTTTTTCTCGTATTGTCGCTTAGAAAATAGATATTGAGATGCGGTTTTTACCATTTTTTTTCAATTCCATGCTCTTTCAAGTAAACGATTAAAATATATAGCATCGCGTTTGAAAATTCCCAAAAAAAGTTGAAAAAAATAACAATTGTTCAAACTACGCCACCTAGCGATCGTTAAGAAACCGGAATAAAACCGATGATAAATATTTTATTAGGCATTGAATTCCCTTTCAAATGATACTAAGTTTGTCAAAATCTATAAAGCGGCACAAAAGTTATAACTGTTTTATTGAGTCAGCTTTCCCACACTCGCTCCTACCAGTTATTTTACAAGATGGAGGAAAAAGTACCGAGCAAACTTACGTAAAATAATCTGAAGATTACGAATATTTAAATTTTGTGGTACTATTACTGTGCATTTATTATAGAAAAATTATGGTTTTGTGTTATTATTGTGAACTACGCCCTCTATTGGTGGAGTATGAAACTTGAAAATAATTTTCAACCGTTTCTCTTATGCGACTTTGTTATACCGATGTTTTCCCTACGTTGTACGATAAACAGTTTCTGAAATACAGCGGGTCACCTCTCTTAATCAGACACCTGGTACTCTGTGGCGCCGGGGAGAGGTGTCTCATGGCGGACTCAAGAATGGGGATATAATTATTACTGTGAAATGCATCTGTTTCCCTTTATCTTAGTGCGAAGTTCCCACTTAAAGAAAGACGGGTTATATAATATACGTCTGATGTATATTTTAAATGCAGGACTTAAAAACGTATGTCGATTCTAAAGTCAAGCGCATGACGCTGTCAGATGTCTTCTTGGCTATTTAACCTCAAATTATTCTTCGTATTTCGTTTCGTATAATCGCATCGTGTTTTGTAGTTATAATAATGTATCTTTCGCTTCGTAATTTTCCATTGCATTTGTAAACAACAGTTTTTTTTTAAAACTATTATTATTAATATTCACTATTACGAGGTAAGTTTATAATGCAAAATGTATTTCCAATTGATTGAATGCATTTATTTATTTTGCAGCAAATAATGATGTCATTAAAAGGTAAATCTTTGAAAAGCCAAACTCAAGTAATGTTAATGAATATACTGCATTATTTCGAGATGAAACGCGATAACGGGGGGCCAAGTTTACCGTTAACTTCCATTATCCAGGTACACTAATAATTTTCACTATTTAAATTTGAAAATAACCTAGAAACATTGACGATGTTTTGTTGGTATTCAAAATTACCAACTATATGAACCAATAACGACATACGTGTTTAAAATCTTAAAGCATGCTTTACTAAAAGATGAGTCATAAGACACCTCTCACCGGCCCGACTATACTTCACGTGCTTGCTTGTGCACTGCCTTCCCACCACCTAATGTTGAAATTTTCACAGTGATACTTTAAAATATTCACAATTACACTATTGCCAGTCGAAGATTACTGTCAGAAATCTCAACAGTAACTGAAAGGAGTTTAAGCAAAATTATTCTATTTGGTATACTGTATTTTACGTACGGTAGTGCCTATGTTAATTATTATTAATAATTAATTAAAATACCTACATCTATTTCGTACGGAATTGTTGCTGTAAAAATTCTTATTCACGGTGATCAAACAAGGTAGTGAAATAGTGAAAAGCAGAACCTAGTCCCCTATACTTCTGTAAAGTGAGATCGTATTCGGATTACGCTCAGCCTAAATGCGTTAAGACGACGCACTTAGACCCATGCGCAACCAGCCTTTTCGCCAGATAGATTGCCATAAGCTCTATTTTTTTAACTTTTTTATTGTTTTTATTTATCCCTTATTGCGTGTAGATTAGGTGAACAGCACCTTGATTTATATTCGGCTAAACACCTCAAATTAAGCATCTTAGTAACCCCCGTGTATACACGAGAGTATGAGAATAATTGGAAAGTTTAAAATTTTTTTAGAATAAACCAAAAATATGTGCCCTTTTTTATTGCTTTTATTTACTCTTAGCATCTTAGTGATACAAAAGGGAATACGAGTATTTGAAAAGTTAATTTTTTTTTAGAAGAAACGAAAAATATGTGTCTTTTTTATTGCATTGATTTACTCTTTATTTTATATAGAGTAGACGACGAAAAATGATTTTGATCTATTTCGACAGCTAAACACCCTTTATTCACCGGTGTGAAAAGAGCGCCCAGTTACAGCGACTAAAATCTGCGAAGACGCACGAAGTATCAGTGGCGTGCATGTTGATAATATCAATCCCCTCCGGAGATGGTGCATATTATGAAGTCGGAATTTTCACGATAATTTTTGTAATAATTCTAGTTTAATGAGACGTTTAATGAGATGGTGGTACCAACCCCCATATTATATCTGGAAAACAGTACATACTACCAAGTTGGAATTTTCACGGTAATTCACTAAACGGAATCTTTCCCGCACTGTCGTGTAATGGATTGATTATACCCGCCCCATACAATATCTCGGAAATGGACCATACTATCAAGTTGGAATATTCACTATAATTACCCCAATAATTCTAGTTTAAAACACAAAAGGAATCTTACTACGCACTGCCGTCTGAACGGCTGATAATACCAACACCCATGTTACATATCGAAAACGGTACATACTATCAAGTTAGAATTTTCATATATAACACCATTAGTGCGTCCAAAATTATCGATAATTCGGGAAAAAGCGGTGTTGCCTGGAAACTGCATGAGTTGGTTTTCTCTGTTGGTTAAAAGAAGGAAAAATTGCAGTATCACGGCGCAACACAGATTTCGACGCCATTTTTTCCTATGCTAATTCGTGTATGCTGAATCCAAATCTGCAAGAATTTTCTCCGGAAATGAAGGGAAGAACTTTTTTTTGAATTTTGAAAATTAAAAAAATGATCCTTAACCATCTTAAGGACCATATAGCGCGCTAAATATCCACCAAGAAAATTTTTTTGTCGATTCGAGTATGGCCCACTTGCTTTGCCATGACGCCTAAATTATAGAAAATAAGGGGATTAGTGTATTAGAAACCTAACCTAACCTAACCGGTCATTTCCGGAGAAAAATTCTTGCAGATTTGGATTCAGCATACACGAATTGGTGTAAAAAAAGGTAAACATGCAGAATCGCGGCGCAGAAAAGCAACGAATGCGGTTTGCTTAAGGAAACAACGCTTTTTTTAGGATTATAAGGACACTCCTGGACCTAGCTTTATTTAAAAAAAACAAATTGCATCTTTATCATATCGAGCAACATCAAGCCTTAAGTGAAATAGATTTTCAAAATCGTGTATCTTTCTGCCAATGGGTAACCACTAAAGTCAATGCCAATTTTGTGAATAATATTTTATTTACGGATGAGGCAACTTTTCACAATAATGGCAATATTAATACACGTAACTATCATCACTATTCAGATACTAATCCACACATCTTAAAGTTGTTGATCACCAGCATAGATGGTCAGTTAATGTGTGGGGTGGTATAATCAATTTTAATGTGGTTGGTCCTTTTTTATTTGATGAGAGTCTTACCGAAGAAGGATATTCACAGTTTTTGGAGCTTTTGGAAAATATCTAGGTAGATAATATTCGTACGATGTGGTTTTAACTGGATGGCGCCTCTCTACACTATGCAATCAACGTTAGGCAATATCTCGATAGAAATTATCCGATGAGGTGGATAGGACGAGGTGGTGTGCAAAACTGGCCAGCCAGATCACCGGATCTTACGCCCATTGATTTCTTCCTTTGGGGCTACGTTAAAGAAAAAGTTTACCATAAGCGAAGATATGAAATTCCAAGTTAGATCTGCGTTTCAATCCATTTCGCCTCTAATGTTGTTGCGAGTGAATCTTTCGTTTATCGAGCGAATTGCAAAGTGGTTAGCTAGGCGTGGTCAGCATTTTCAAACAAAGCGTCAATATCTCAAGAAGGGTCCGTTTTATGGCTATGAAACCTATTATCAATTAGTATCTACTTTTAACGGGGAATCGAAATGTGAAAAAATATACAGGGTGATATATATATATATATATATATATATATATATATATATATATATATATATATATATATCAGTGTGGCATAGAAAAAAGTGCCACGCGATAGAGGACACTAAAATATGAACTTAGGTCCGCAACGCCTTCGTTTAAAAGATGTTGAAGTTTAATTATTTTTTTGTTTTTTTTTTTAATATCTTTTTACAATGATGTGATAAGCGGACGAAATTTTGTATACAGGGGCTTTTTATCACGCAGAATTCAAATATGACCTTAGTTTTTTTATTACTGTTAGAGGGTGCCACACACAGGTTTCCATCTTGTTTGAATCCGATGCATGCAAATGATCCATAAGCCCCAAAGTAACTTATTTGCAAAAACAATGACATATCACTTCAACAATTAAATTTTAGTAGCAACAATGAAGGGCAATGATTAAAAAAACAATACATTTTTAGAAGATGTTCAAATTGTTGTCCTTGTACTTGAATAATATCGTGCATATTAAAAATTCTATCTTTTGTAAAAGCGGCTTCATAACAAAACAAAATATTAGAAAAAAATCTTGGTCTTGAGTCTCTTTATTTTGCATCCAATTGGAAAAATCAACACGAGCGGGAAAATCACCTGCTGGCAAGGCCTAGACTTATTTGATATGAAAAGGATACAAGCCTTCCTTATGTAGAATGTTCCACACAGATTTTGACACATTGGGATACATTGCAGCCAACCTTCTTACGCTTATTTCGGGATTGTACGCAATTTCCATTAAAATATCATCCTGATATTCCAATGCCCCGCCCAAACGAGTCGCTTATGAGTACAACTAAAAAATCATATTCACGCCATACGATTGGGCATATTCCACTAAATAAATGTACAGAACGCTATCATTTAAAGAGAAACCATTTTGAAGATGTTTGAATTAAACCGATGTTAGGGCGCCATCTTCCAAGAGCTCCAGCTCTCTTAGGAAGTATTTTTGTATTAAGGTAATTTACGTTAAATCGACATAAAATCAGCTATAGAATCTGCAGTATTCTTTTGTGAAAAGGGTCTGTGGACACCCTATATATATATATATATATATATATATATATATATATATATATATATGATGCGGCATTAGGGTGAACCAAACATACTTTTTATTAAATGGGACACCCTATATATTATTTCAAATTTAGATTAAGCTCATCTCCCCCATACTTCAAATATAGGGTTTTATTATGTTATATAGGGTATTTCAAAAGTTATGGTCAATTGTACACGAAAATCATTCTCGTTTCAACGTCCTGTATACCCTAGACAGAGCAACCTAACAATAATTTTTTTCAGGCATAACTTTTCGACATTGGTACAGTGTTACGAGAAAGTGCTATTTCTTTATTATTGCACCAATTGAATATAGAGCAAGCCAAAACTCGAACACATGATTTACTCAATTTTTTCAAATGAATCACCCTGTATTTTATTTTAAAAAGTGAAAATACACTTTATGTTCAATTATGAACAAATAAAAGTGTGACAAATTATTATAAAAAATTAAAAAAACATCGGTTATTAATACAAAATTCTTATAAAATTAATTAACTTCGTAATAAATGTTCAGAATGTCCACCGAAAACATGAATACAGCATTGCAGTTGATCTTCAAATTCTCGACTGGCATATCTCAACATTTCTACATTAACACTCTGGAATGCTTCTCGTAATCTATTCTTGGTATCATTCGTCAAAGAATGTGGTTATTATACGATGGAGCTCCGGTACATCACACTAGATTAATTCATAATCATCTTAATACCCATTTTCCTGGAAGATGAGTGGGAAGAGGAGGACCCATTGCATGGCCAGCTCGATCACCAGAGTTAAGTAAAATTGACTTCTTCAAGTGGGGTTATGTGAAAAACCGTGTGTATGAAATACCTACAACCACACAAGATGATATGAAGAATAGAATACTATAAGCGTTCCAGAGAAATTTCTATACTTTTATTCTAAATGTAACAGTGAATCAAAAAATGCAAAAATATACAGGGTGTTCCATTTAAAAAAACAGATTTGGGTTGGCATATTTTGGCAATTATCGTGTATTACCACACCAAAATTGGTTTTGATATCTCTAATAGTTAAGGAGCAATCCTTCGTCCATGCAGTAGTAGACACCCACCCTATATATCTCGCTTTCGGACAAATGGTCTTCTTCAGAACCATTAGAATCGCTATCAGAAACACATAAAAGTTTCTCAAGTTCACTATCCGTAAGCACTCCCTCACTATACATTTTCAATAATAAATTTCAATTGTTAGGTATTTCTTACGCATGCAATATGCGCAATAATGTGGCAATGTTATGTAAGTTATTTATATTTATGAAAATAAAACAAAGCTAATAAAAAACATTCGTCTATGATAATAATCTGCTTCTCGTTCTTTTAATTTGAACCCACAAATCACCGGGTCATATAGACCCGAGCACAGTGAGTGTAACAAATCTCTTAAAAAAACTAATTATAATTTTCTAATATCAATGTAGGTACACCGTTATTAGAGCAATGAAATAAAAGTCATGCAGTGGCAACGAAATATTTAAATAAATTAACGAATTATGCACATTAGATGAAAGCGATTGGGTCATACTGACCCGAACACAATAGGAGGGCTAAAAAACCCAAACAAGATATATATTTTATTATGTGTAATAATGGTTTTGTTTTATTTGCAAAATTTTCTGTAAAGTGGAAACAGTGTTGCTCTTAAACGTTAGGACGCCCGACCGATTACGGATTAATTACAGAAGTAAATTGTTCTCGAGTTAAATCAGTTGACACCCACGTGTTTAGAATTTGTGGACTTCTTTTCTAATTCATGCCCTTATACTTATGGTACACCATCCCAAGTTATGAAATTTTTCTAATTCAAGTCAAATTAATCGACACCTGAGAGCTTAGAAATTATAAATTTTGTCTAATTCAGTCCCTTCGTCCTCTAAATGAAGAGTTAAATTAATCGAAACCTAAGGGTTTAGAAGTTTTAAACTTTGTTCTAATTCATCCTCTTATACTTAGGACACCCACACCCCTAAGATGGACGAAAATAGATTAAACGATGTATTTTAACTACAGAAATACTCTAGTGTTAATTAAAATACTTAGATTTCTTGGGTTTTTTACTGGTGTATTTTAATATGTATATTTCACAAATATATACGTGTCGGTAACAGTTACAGTTACCGTCCTCAGTAGTGGCAATTCTCTAAGAATTGTTTAAGAATAAATTTATAAAATGTGAAAAATATGAAAACGCAAACATAAGCCTGCTATTAACATAAGTGTTTGATAAACATATAAAGCCAACTATGAAATCTAATTTTAGTAAAAAATAACTAGATCCTTAATAAAATTAAATATTATTAAACTGCCTTGAAGATGATAAATCAGACCACCCTCTAAAGGCCGAAGGCTAACAGTTAAAAATGTCGTAATCAAAGAGAAAATTTAATCAAATTATGATGCAAGGTAAAGTTGTGAAATCGATAAAATCCTTCGCAAATAAAATCTTAACATATCAATTCTAATAAAGAAATAGTTTTTGTGTAATTGCAATTGTCATTTTATGGTGAAATCACAATGAAGTACGTTTAATGTGCTTTTTAATTTAAACTACATACAGGATGCGACATTAGTGCGTCGAAGTACGATATATCCGTTATTTATATATATATATATATATATATATATATATATATATATATATATATATATTTAATAACACTTCCAATTATTGATAAATATATCTCTTTGTTAGATTTAACTGGGTTATTTTATTTGATGTAATGTTTGGATTTGTGAATGCTTCTATCATTTTAAAATTGAAGTTTTTCACAACTTTACACTTACATCATAACTCGATTAAATTTTGTTAAATGTGTTTTTGGCTGGCAAATTTCATTGTTAGCTTTCGTCGTAGAGAGTGTTCTGGTTTGTCATCTTTGAGGCAGTTTAACAATATTTAATTTTAATGACCTAGTTATTCTTTACTACAATTTTATAGTTGGCTTATACGTTTCTCAAACTGTTATATTAATAGCAGGCTTATGTTTATGTTTAAATTTTTCAAATTTGACAAAATTGTTTACTACATCTTTAACAATTTTTAACAAACATTACTACTGACGAAGATAACTGTAAGTGTTATCGAAACGTTTAGATTGTATAATTTAAAGTACACCATTAAAAAATCCCAAAAAAGATAAGTATTTTATTATGAGTGTTAATGGTGAAAGTTTACATTTTCATATCAAAAAAAGTTATTTACAAAAATTATAGGCTGTAACAAACCTTTTAAGTTGTGTTGAAATTTGCAATAATTTAGGCAACTTCGTTCATTTTCGTATCATGTGAATTACAAACCTTTTAAGTTGTGTTGAAATTTGCAATAATTTAGGCAACTTCGTTCATTTTCGTATCACGTGAATTGCATACCTTAGTGGCTCAAAAGCTTGCGTTTAGATATTATAAAGTGGAGCTGTACGCGCATTTTCGTTTGCAGATTGAGTTTGTGCGCAGACACCTTTTTAAGGTTGTACGATAATGAAAGCAAGAAACATCCATATTTGCTCTTGAATATTTTTATCAAAAGTGTCGTATATTTTTACGGTAAGAGCTAATTAAACCTATTTTTCTTTGTTGATATATTTACCCTTTTTTAGGCACTTTTATTTTTCTTTTTTATAACGTTAAATTTTCCTTTTACATAATTTCATTGTACTATTTTAACGAGGATGACGCATAGAAGTTTGTTGGTATGCAGAAATTTATAAATAAATGGTACATTAACCCGTTTAAATCAACCAAGTTTGGCTATTTTTTAAAGGAATTTACTTATTTGGGATCAACGGATATCAAAACCTTGTTATGTTTCCATTTCAAGATTAATTGCACAACCAAAATTGGAAAGCGTGTATGCGTCAGCATTGTGTTATCAGTTACAGTATACGAGTTACAACCAAGATTTAAAAGTACTACAGGTATTTCATTTCTAATCATTAGTTTATAAAGTATTTTTAAGATATTTCAGATTTACTAACATTAGTATTTGCATTTCCTACTTTATAACTTGACTTAAAGATTTTTATAATAAACTTTGTTATCGTTTCCAATTTTACATTTATTATATTTACGGTTTACTTGTTTTCCATAAAATAAATTGGCATCCGAGGTATTTTAACATTTATTTACAGGTTGAATTTAACACCTTTTTTGTGAAGCGAACATATCCAACCACACACACATTTTCTAATTATAGCAAATCAAATTTTAAGAACATGGCCCGTTTAATCGTCGACTGAGCTGAAGGCACAAAATCTTCTATTTATTATTAGGAGTATAAGTAATATTAGGGGTGGAATTAACAACACCACCTACACCCAATTTTTATTTTTTATTACAAGGCAACTTCAAACTTCACATTATAAAATTATTTTCGTATTTACACGGTGTTACATATTAGCAGAGTGAACCAAACATACTTTTTTTTAAATGGGACACCCTATATATTATTTCAAATTTAGATTAAGCTCATCTCCCCCATACTTCCAATACAAGGTTTTATTACGTTATACAGGGTATTTCAAAAGTTATGGTCAACTGTACACGAAAATCATTCTCATTTCAACGTCCTGTATAACCTAGACAGAACAACCTAACAATATTTTTTTCCAGGCATAATTTTTTGACATTGGTACAGTGTTATGAGAAAGTGCCATTTCTTTAAAGTTGCACCATTTGAATATAGAGCGAGCCAAAGCTCGAACACATGATTTTGTCAATTTTTTCAAATGAATCACCTTGTATTTTATTTTAAAAAGTGAAAATACTCTTTATGTTCTTTCATTTTTATTAAGCACTCCCTATAGCTAAAATCGTTAATTTCTAAGATATTTAATAACAGAAAGATTTTTTTTTTTAATTTCTATTATAACATGTTAGCCGTGAACAAATAAAAGTGAGACAAATTATTATAAAAAATTTAAAAAAACATCGGTTATTAAGACAAAATTCTTATAAAATTAATCACGGCTAACTTGTTATAATTGAAATTTAAAAAAAATCTCTCTGTTATTAAATTGAAAATATCTCAGAAATTAACGATTTTAGCTTAATAAAAATGAATGAACATAAAGTGTATTTTCACTTTCTAAAATAAAATACAGGGTGATTCATTCGAAAAAATTGACAAAATCATGTGTTCGAGTTTTGGCTCGCTCTATATTCAATTGGTGCAATAATAAAGAAATAGCACATCCTCGTAACACTGTACCAATGTTAAAAAGTTATACCTGGAAGGTTGTTCTGTCTAGGGTATACAGGACGTTGAAATGAAAATGATTTTCGTGTACAATTGACCATAACTTTTGAAATACCCTATATAATGTAATGAAACCCTATATTGGAAGTATGGGGGAGATGAGCTTAATCTAAATTTGAAATAATATATAAATATATAATTGGTTCACTCTGCTAATATGTAACACTGTGTACATTTTATAATGTGAAGTTTGAAGTTGCCTATAATTTTTGTAAATAACTTTTTTTGATATCTCCTTTAATAACGGATATCTCGTATTTCGACGCACTAATACCGCACCCTGTATGTTACATTATTATAGCGCTGTGATAACTTACTTGCATGTATCCATGAGCAGATTTCCAGTTAGCACTGATACTCAGAAGTCGTATAATTTTAGGAAATCTGATGTTTTTGCTTTATACTCTGCCATTTCAGAAGTTGTTTGGACCTTTTTGTACACTTGTTCTGCCGTTAACTCACTAACTTTTACTTACGCTCTACTGTACAGCATATGTGATAGGTTTGTTCCTTTACATCGTAACAGTAAACGACAATATCCAAAATGGTTTACAAATCTGATAATTAACCATATTCGCTTAACAGCTATGCATTAAAAAAATTTTAAGAAGTATAAACGCTCGAGTGATTTAGACGGAAGTTAATTAAAATAGAAATTCGCGAAGCTTATAAAAAATACATAATTGGTACAGAAAGCCTAATAATTGAAGATCCTAAACAATGTTGGTCATTTATTAGATCTATGAAATGTGGCACAAGGACGACCTGTTCAATGCAGCGCAAGGGGCGCTCTATTGCAACTCCTCATGAAATAGTTAATGCATTTAAGATACATTTCTGTCAAGTATATCGTCCGTACTCAGATATGATAGAGCACACTACCGAATTTAACAATGTACCATGTATTCATTTACAATCTGTCACTATTGACATGGTCAAAGAAGCCCTAGCAAGGCTAAAATATAAACAAACATCTGGTCATGATTCAGTTCCAGCGTTTCTAGTTAAATATTGTGCCAATTCCTTTGCTGAACCATTGTCTATAATTTTTAATCTGGCACTGACGACCCATTTCTACCCAGATTTCTGTAAAATTGCCAGAGTCTGTCCAGTTCTAGAATCAGGTGATCCATCTGATATATCGAACTATAAACCCATAAGCATTCTTTCATCTTTCCCAAAGGTGTTTGAAATAATTCTGTTCAACTTCATTTACAAATCAGTTAAAAATTATATTACTGACTACCAATATGGTTTCATGCATTAACCAATCTGTCATATTTTTCTGAATATACATGACATGTGTTAGATAATCACGGTTAGGTCGATGTTATCTACAATGACCTCTGCAAAGCGTTTGATACTGTTGATCATAACATACTGATTAGTAAACTAAACAATTTCGGGTTTAGTGAATCTTTAACACGGTTATTTCGTCTTATGTATGGAACCGCTCCCTGTATGTTTACTAGAACAGCTATATATCGGGCCACTTCATTGCGACGTCTGGGGTACCTCAGGGGTCTAACCTAGGTCCACTTCTATTCGTTATATTTATCAATGATATTACTACTGCTTGTTATTTGCGGATGACATGAAAATATTTTGTGTGAATCTACAACATCAATTAAACTGTATTGATAGTTGATGCTCATTAATTAAATTAGATCTAAATATCAACAAATGCAAAATTCTATCTTTTTCTCGAAAGCGAAGTATAGTATCTCACGACTATTCCATTAACTCTTTTCCTTTACATCGTGTTACAACCAAGAAAGATTTAGGTGTGGTGTTTGATTAGAACTTGAATTTCTCGGACCAGATTCACGGCATGCACTAGATTTTCTTATTCGTGATTATTAACTCAATGCTTTCATTATATTTCACCCTGGTGAGACCTGAGTTGGAGTACTGTGATATTATCTGGTACCCATTTTACAACAATCATATAAATTCTATTGAACGAATTCATAGGAATTTTTTAAAATATGTATCGTTTAGGATTAATGGAATATACCCAAACAGGGGATATCCAAATGAGCAACTGCTTTTTCGGTTCTACTTGCCGTCACTTGAAGCTAGACGCATTTATAACAGTCTCAAGTTATATTAACAGGCATGTTTTTGTTTTCATATTTCATAAATTTATTTCTAACATCTTAAACAATTCTTAAAGAATCACCACTACTGAGTAGGATAACTGTAATTGTTATTGAAACGTACAGATTTATGTAAAATATAAATATAAAAATACACCATTACAAAACCCAAAAAAGCTTAGTATTTTAATTATGTGTAATAATGGCGAAAGTTTGTACGATTGTACAAAAACTATAAATTTTAAAAATCGGGACATATTTACAAAATCTGCTTATTTTTTAGCGTAGAATCCATTAATGCAGTTACTATTTAAAAAAATTAACTTTTTGAATTTTTGAAATTGCAAAATTTGACGCCATTTTTCGAACACCCTGTATAATTTTGTAAGTTTCTGTAAGCTGTGAGTTCTATGCGTGCAAGTATTAAAGAATATTTGGCCTAGCTCGCTTGTACCTCGAGAAATTATATTTTTTGTGAACAGGTGCATCTGTCAAAAATTTTGAAAAAAATAAAATAACTCGAAAACGGTGCATTTTTAGAGATAGGATGCTTTTTACAAACCAACATTTAAATTTAATGTAGATTTTAAAAATATAAAAATGGTTTAGTGATTTCAGTTGAACTATTTAATTGTGCGTGAGAAGTTATACGTTAGCTAAAATATTTAAATTTGGTTAAATGATCAAATTCTTACAAAATTTACTTATATATTCTATATTCATATGTGTGTGTGTGTGTAACTGTGTTTAATAACCGTTAACCATTATTTATCATCTTGTATGACGTAACTGAATTAATTTGAATCACATATTCTGTTCACGGACGAAGTTAATTTTTTAAGAAATACCATTCAAGATTTCCACAACAATCATTTGTGGGCGGATGAAAATCTTAATCCTCATATCATAACCGTAACCTATTTCCAAACACTGATTGGTTAACGTATGGGCAGAAATCATTGGTAAAAACTTTATTGGACCGTTTTTCTTCCCAGGACGACCTAACGGGCAATGTTACCGCATTTTCCTTCAAGAACAACTGCATGAGGATGTTTCGTTAACAATAAGAAACCTAATGTGGTATATGCAGGATGGTGCACCAGCACATTTCAGTGCAATGATTCGTAGTTATTTACAAATTATTTTTCCAAATCGGTGGATTGGCCGCGGTGGGTCTCAAGAATGGCCTCCAAGGTCCCCCGACTTCAATAGCTTATACTTCTTTTGCGGGGTCATCTCAAGATGCTAGTGTACACTAGTCCCATTAACTCTGTAGAGGAATTAAGGAAAAAATAGTTACGACATGCTTATTATGTGAACAGGGCATTTCAACTATCTCTGTAATAATAGTTTGATGTTCGTTGTAATGTTATGTTAATGTGGTTAGTTGTTTTTCTTACTTGCAGATTCTGTAATACGTTTAATTGTTCCTATTAATCAAATTGTGAATAATTAATTTTTTATTCTGAAAAACGTGCTATCATTAAATATCACTAATTACAAAATAACACTGAAATGTCTCACGCACTTTCAGAAATATTTATTGATTTCTTTTTTTTCGTAAAAATTTAACACCCTGTACTTCCATATATGTATAGCGTGTCCCAGGACAGATGTTACATGAGGTGTGATGGACTAAAAATTTTTGAATTTTATTTTAAGACTGTGGGATTAAGCCCTGCTTGGTTTAAAAAGAATTTTAAGAATATTTTCAGTTTTTGAAAAACAAGTCTGCCGTGACAGTGAGGCGAAAACTATTTTCTTTTAAGGTAAACTACCCTTTTTGTTCATGATGCGGCAAAATTTTACTAGCGTTTCGCTTTGGACTTAATAATTATCTACAGCGGTTTCAATGTAATTTTTATATTATGGTGTATACAGTTTTAGTTTCGGAAGTACGAAAAATATCGTATATACCTTGCGACTGAAGTACGTTTAACCGCTCAGGTAAATTATGCCCCTCCCTATGGGCGTGTCATAAACTTTACCTTCAGGATCAAAAGTGCTACTTAAGTCCCGCGGTATATAATGTACTATTTTACGATAATTATGCAACCTCTTTTATATAAATAAACGTTTAAAAAACGTTTGAAACTTCTGGTCAGATAGAGGTTAATACATATCTAGATTCCAACTAGAAAATCCAAATTCCAAAGCCGCCCGCTTCTATAAAAATATCGATAATACAGCTTCAGTATTTTCAATCATATTTATTTAATTTTTACACTTATTTCGTTTTATATTAAGAAATCATTTTAAACACGCGCACGCGGGCGCCCACACACGCAGGCACTCACGCACACACACCCACCCACACGCACAATGGCCGATCTTCGGGAAACTTTGTCAAACGTTGTAAATTGAGGTACATAATAAGTCGATTTAGCGTTAGTGGAAAGAAGGTCGATTGCATAACCGTCTATACCTACAAATGTATATTTAGGTTGGAAGTTAATATTAAATTTTTTTCTGTGATTTTTTTTGATTCGTGATAGATAACGCTGCAAACGTAAAAAATAAAACGTGTGTTTGGGAATGGTTAAATATTAATTAAAAATTTTAAATTATCCTCGGCTTATTTCTTTCTCTGAAAGAGTTAATTTATTATTTGTTATTATTTATTAATGTCTCGTTTGTGTTTAAAATTAGAATTAATAATTTATTAATTTTCATTAAATGATTATTGTAAGTGCGTCCTAGAATATCCGAGAGTAATAAATTATCTTGACAGCGACATTTCAGTGGCGTATTTATTGAAGGCATATGCTAGTAGGTCTGTAAAACATACAAACCTACAATTTTTTATACACTGAAATCACAATCGCACGTCTATGATTGGTGTGCTTTTGAGACTTTGTTTAACACAATATATAGTAGGCGGCGCATTTATAACATCTTAAACTAACCTGGATGGCTACTGATTTCTATTTGCCGCTTCCATGTAAAAAAAAATGACAATAACATGATTTATTACTCTCTAATATTCTGGGACCCACTTTAACTAAATTAGATGTTGTTTACAAATTCATATATTTTTTATTTTAAACTAGCATTAATTTTAAATTAAAAATTAATGATGGCTTTCAATTCTGTATCATTATCATCTGTAAATATTTATATAACTTAAATATTTTGCCTAATTGACTGAAATTTAGTTAAAAAAGTTTATCTGCCAAACCTTTGGCGGATCAGGCATACGGTCATTGTACTTAAGGAATCATGCAACGACTAACAGTACGTGAAAGAATTTCTTTCTTAATGATTAGTATATGGGGAGATAAAAGAAAATCATACAACGATGTTAGGCAAACGTTTAACGAAACATTCCGAATTGATAATGTAGGAATATCCAGGGCAACAGTTGGTAAAGCGATACATCGGTTTGAAGAAACTGGCAGCGTAGAAAATGTGCCAACTACAGGTAAAACAACAAGGTTCACTTACTTCTTTCCGCAGATTAGCTCAAATACATGATGTGGGTCTGAAATGAATTTGTAACATACTGAAAAAATTTCATCCATACAAAGTTACCTTAATTGATCGAAAAATTAAATGACGAACCTGGTTTCGTAAATCGCCTCGTGTAGGTTTTTTCTAACGGTACAGTCGCTAAGCATAATTGCAGATGTTGGGCAGATTTTAATCCACATTGGATGGTATAGTTTCATACTTAATATCCACAAATAGTGAACGTTTGGGCAGGTGTACAAATAATATATTAGCTGGTGAAGATTTTAAATATGTATGGTTTCAACAAGACGGCGCATCACCACTCTACGGTAGGGAAGTTAGAAATTATTTGAATAAAGTTTTATGAATAATGGATTCCAATCACGTTATCTAGATCTTACACCTTTAGATCCTAATACATAAGTGAATTGGATCTGTAATATAAAATGGGGGTTTTCATTTACGATTTCAAAGTTCCCTCCAGACTCACCCCCAGGACATGGGGGTGGGGGATCGAGTTGTGATAACGCTTTTAAAAATATCAGACACATATTTCTAGTAACGATGCTTATTTGGCAAGATATTTCAGGGTTTCCCTACTTTTTCTTCTCTCGATATATCGATTCTGCGAGTTATCTTGTAGGCAAGGATAAAAGTATTCATTAAGAAAAATCAAATACAAAGGAATACTACAGCTGTAAGGGTATAGATCCAAAATACATTTGATTATAGTAATACCACACAAAATAAAAAAAATACCGAACGCGTTTCATTAGCTAAGCTATCATCATTAGCGGTTAACTGGGACGAACTAAAGAAAAACATTTATATATATATATATACACATCATGCAATCATTATTGCGTCCGTACGTAATTCCTTAATTTGGCGTCACCTAGAACAAGACGTATTCTCTGATATTTTATTGAAGTATATAGGTCAGCATTTTTTGTATGGTCTATTCCATATGTTTCTAGCTTTTTTTTTACTATATACATAATTTTTGTACGTTTGACAATCATTCTGGAACCCGTACATTAAAGTACTGCACTAAAAATCACTACGACGTCTTGCTGCGTTGCATGCCCTTTTAATGTAACAAAGCAATCATTTTGGCATCTCGGATTAGAATATACATAATGTTGTTGTTGCAAACATTTAGGCGTCAATATATTTTATATTAATAGTTTGTTAGCAACCAGTTTGACGTCTGCTTTCATATTATCCAAAAATTTTATGAATGTTTCATTTTGGCGTCTTAGTTTAAAATATACACAATGTTCTTGTTGCAAACATATTGGCGTCTACATATTGCAATTAATAGTTTATGTGCAATCAGTTTTAGGTCTGCTTTCATCTAATTCGAAAAATATATGTTCTATCACCAAAGAACTAGCCGATCATTTTGACGTCTTAGTTAAAGATATACATATTGTTATTATTACAGCATATGAGCGTCAAGGTCTATTCATATATGTTCAAATAAAATCAATACAATACTTATGTTATTTAAATAGCTCCCAATGTAGAAGAGATACATTTATCAAGTAAGTGTAAAGTACAGGAAAGCAGTGAATAATGGGTGCGTACTAGAATTTTGAGTTTGGTACAATCAGCCTATTTCAACCACTTTAATTATCAGACAAACAATTTGATGAATTTATTTTCTCCACCTTTTTAGTTATTTAAAAATTATAATATCTTCATCACCATTCAATCCAAAGAAAGTCCCTGGTTCGAACCTGTTTTAGGCGTGGATGTTTATTAAGGTGTCACTAAAAAAGATCGCCGGCAATTGGTCACGCGAAAAATTGTCGCGCACATTTGAGCGCGCCTCAAAATATCGCCAGCGAAAAAAGGGCGCCGACGAAAAAGATCGCGGGCAAATGGTGGCACTAAAAAATTTAAATTTTTGTTAACAATTATCTAAATACCAGACTGGAACACTGCGACGCGGCGTTGATTTCACTCAGTACACTCTAAATTTGAAGGTGAGTGTATAGATCGTTAGGATCGACGACACCAGAGACAACCGCAGTTTTCAAGAAATCTTTGGAATTGTTTTGAATTCATAGAGGAAGTCATACCATATACAAATTATTCTGCAGAAGGATGGCACAATAGTGTTTCCTCTATATTAAATGCAGCACATCTAAATTTGTAGAAATTTATCAATTCGTTAAAGAAAGAGGAAAGTTTACATTGTTTGAAAATTGAACACTACATAGCTGGAAACGAACAGCCATTCAAAAAAATTTGTAAAGATACGGCGCAGCGACAGAAAACTATTTGTCAATAATATGACAATCATCCACATTAGGAGTATTTAAGGGCGGTTGCTCATAACTTCGAGGTACAAATATAAAAAGCAGAAAAGCAAGAACCAACAAAAAAAAAATAAAAAATCATAAAATATGAAAACATAAAAAAAAACTTTTAAACATGGCAGTTATTAACTGCCAGTCCTAAGCGTGAATTAGATGTAGAGCAGCCTTGAATAAAACCCCGCCTTTTGAAAGTCAATAAAAATTTTCAACAGGGAAAAGAATGATACAGGTTCAGTGGAAGCATTGTGTGTCGCCCTATTATTAGGAACTAGTAGTGCTGTTTATGGACATGGATGGATGTCGTACTCATTATACCTCTCTGAGTATAACACAAAGTACTCAACTTTAGTTCTAAAAGTACAAATACGCCAGCGACAAGGACGTCCTGATAAACGATAAACACACATGCACCCATGCTTGCACATGCACTGACGCACAAGCACAGACGCGCGCATGCGCAGACACGAGGTTAATAATAGAACTGGTTTCTAAACGCCCTAAACGGTACTAATTTAACTTGGTCGCACTAAAAAAATTAATTTTGATAAATAAACGGTCTCATCGTAACAAGTTACTACGTAATTCAAAATTAAGACACTTGTTTCTTAATCTACATTCTGCAGTTCGTTAGAGGTTTACTAAGCAAAATCCAAGGATGTATATACTTCGCGGTAAAACTTTCGGTTAAACTATCTACTTCTAAGAATTGAAACAAATACTAATTCAAAATTAAATCTATGAAGTGTCGATTAAAACTATGAATTTGGTGTACAAAGTTATTTAATTAATTTTAAACGTATTTTTTATATTTATACACACAAATATAGAAGCGAATCCGACATGCGATTTAAAAAGTCACCCTTTTAAAATAAGGGTAATAATGTCATCTCAACTGTTAATAATAAGTAAATTTTGCATTGGATTATATCATCTGGTAACGTTCGAATCAACTGGGTGGCCCAAGCAAAATTACTAATACAAACAACCGTCGTAGTTATCTACCTATGACAAAACTGTAAAACATATTAACTAATTTGCATTTTTAATTTTTTACATTTATCTGTAAATTTTATTATTTTCTGGGTGTGTACATAGAATGGTGTATTTGAGGTGCATGAGGTAGCTAATCTTGCTTAGAATAAACAGTATGTATATATGTTAATATATGACTTCAGAATGATTTACAAAATAATGCATGTGTGAGTTCATAATGATGTTAAGTAATATCAATTGTATATCTAGGTAGAATGACGCCAGAAGGCTGTAGACCGTAAATATGAAATTACTTCAAATTAAATAAGAAAGAATATTAGAAATTCGTTTTACAGTGTTGCCATTTAAAGACGCCTGAAAGATTGTAAATGTACAGAATAAATACAATAAAAGTATATTTAGAAATAGCGCCGTGACGGCAAAGTGCTGAACTAAGTTTGTATACAATTTTACGAATTACACGATTTTGGCGTCGACAAGTTTTTAAAAAATCTCAACGTAGGTGTATGGAATGGGCCCCATACTGAGAATGAGTATTATAGGATTCTATCAGAATTGTCTTTTATTAACGGTGCTTCTCTAACACTCATACCAAGAACATTATTAAGGATTGTAATCTGGCGTCCATATACAGACGCCACTTTGCAAAGTGTAGCGAGATTGAAGGACGCAAAAATGATAGAATGATGTATATATATATATATATATATATATATATACTATCAACGAGTTGCTTATCTGGTGAAAGTGCAAGTCAAAGTTATGAAAGTTTAATGAGTTCTGACTGTAGCCTAAAGGCTCTTGTGCGTGTGTGTGTGTCGGCGCATGCGTGTGTGACGATGTGTGTGAGGGGGGGCTGGCGAGTGGGGTTTGTGTAGGTGGGCGGGGGGTTGATGTGCGTGTGGAGGCGCCCGCGCGCGTGTGTATGGTGATAGCTTAGCTATGGAAACGCGTTCGGTGTTTTTAAATTTTGTATAGTACGTAGGTGTATTTTGTTTGTTACATATTCTAAAAATACCTTTGACATGGGATGTTATATATATATATATATATATATATATATATATATATATATATATATATGCACAAATTGTTTCAAGTGACCATTCCCGGTTTGTATAAGTTGATATTGTGATACTGAACATATTAATAGTAATTAAAAGTAACAGTAATGAATACTGTAATTGCGTCGAAATTCAAAATTGTTTTGAATCACGTAAGTCCGAGAGGTATCTCACCTCAATCAATTTGTATCAGTGTTGTAGAAACCATTAACTATGGTAGTACTGCACATTTGTTGAGACAAGGTTCTGAATACAGCACTATCGTCTCGCCGTTCGCGTACCTTTTAAAATAAAAATAGTGATTTATTTGTTATGAAACACGCCCGCGGGTAGAAAAACGCAATCGTTGTAATTAGTAGGGCCGCGGTCTCTTACTTGTAACAAGTGCTGTTAAGTGGTTTTTTTTTGTGTGACGCGCCATTTTACTACATTAAATGGAACTAAATTGAAAACATTATTATGTCTACACATAAAATTAATTTGAAATATACGAGAGTAGGTAAAATCATAATTATGTCTTCATATCGATTTAAATCGTTTTATGTAATCGGAAATAATAAAACATTTCGGCATGTGCACAATAATAACTCTGAACTATGTTTTGGCAAAGTAACGCGAATGTGTTAACTAATTATATAGTGTTAGAAAAATGTATAATGTAAATATTTGGAAATTTGTTTAATATTGCCATTCACTAACAACATGTTTTACGTCCATTAAGTTGGACCCCCACCAATAGAAATAAATCTAAACTTATCTTATAAAAAGTGCTAATTAAGTTCTTATTAGATACCTTTGCAATTTGGTTACTCAATAGGATTATAGTCGGTAAAGTGGATAAGTTTCAAAAACAGAACAGAACTTATATTAATAGTGCTCGAAGGGATATGTTTATTTCTTTGTAACTTATGGCATTTGGGGGTAAGCGTAATTTCAAAAATGTATGTGAAAATAGGCGATTAATAATTTATAATTAACCCGTTCCTGTCGCTTATGGACGTTTTTCTCCATCGTTATTGGTTTTCTGTGATACACAAGTACATATATGAGATTTCCATGGATCGCTAGAGAAAGTAATTACAGTAATTACAAATTCTTTTTGTAAACAATAATAGTAATTCTTCGTGTGTTAGTAATAATTCGGTAATTCTTAATTAGGCAAACGTACTTTACATAACTGCAAATATAAATGCGATTAATAAAGAAAGAATTTAATGGGATTTCCATAATATAATTAGAATATATTTAGTAGGTCTAATTCTTAATAAATGCTTCTGCAGGGATGGGAAATACATGGCACGTCAAAAATACCAAAAATATACCGGGTGTCAATTTGAAAACTTGCCAGACCTCATATCTTTGAAACTATAGCAGATAAGTAAAATTTCTCGAAACTGTTTCTAGAGCATGGAGGGGAAACCGCTATGACCCGCAGGGCAATCTTCTGCAACCCACCCCTTAGGGTTCAGCCATCTTACCCCTATTTTTAAATTGCACTGCCCCATGTGTTGCATATCATTGGAAAGCCCTTCAAAAATGCTATTCATCAGTACTAAACAAAATGTTTATCAATCGATTATTTTGTTGAAAAAAGCAAGAAACAGTTTCAGTAACTTGTTTTTTGTTAATGCTTGATATCAAGTAGGCGTCTTTTTTATTAAAATTTGACATCTGTCCTTACTTTTATTGTGGTCCTGTAATACCTTAAACCTCGTATTAATTTTTCAAAGATAGTTTACACTACCGCCAAACGTGTTGAAATTCTTTTATTTATGGTTCTAAAAACCGTTGTGCTCGACAAACTGCTACAGTATTTAATGCATTACATTCTGGAAAAAACAGCGCCTTATAATTCACGAATTGTAAACATCAAAGAGATGAAGATCGTGAACTAGTTTTGAACGGCAATTTGTTACATTTTCAACAAGACGGGGTCCCTCCACATTATACAATACGTGTTAGAAACGTCAGTGGATTGGTAGAGGAGGAGCAGTGGAATGGTCACCCAGGTCTCCAGATTTGACTCTTCTTCTGTGGTCACTTAAAATCTGTGGTCTATAAAACTCAGCCCCAGTCTATTGCAGATCTGCAGCAACGGATAATTGAAGAGTGCCGAGCTATTACGCGGAAAACCTTGAATATTTACGACATGCATTTAAGCATAGACTTTGGGTTAGAAGGTAAGTGTAATTTAATTTGTCTGGGCGGGCGGTGAACTAAGAACAACGCTGTACGCTATAAGCGTTTTAAATTGAGGTGCATGAGATAATATGAGATTATGTTTGGTGTGATATGATTTAAAAGTGTAAGGCAGTGACACTAACTGTTTTACTTATTTTTACTATGCAGAATTGTACATTGCATACATCATTAAAAGAAAACAGTTAATTTATACAAACTCATATGTGTAATAGTGAGTAACAGAGAAAGTATTTAATTTGATTTCAATCATGTATGTGAAAATATGTTATATAATAATTAAAATTAATGCCTTCCTGTCTCTTATCGACATCTTTATCTATGGTATTTGCTTTTTTATTAAATACGAGAATATATATATATATATATATATATCATCGCTAGAGAAAGTAATTGGAGTGATTGCAAAATTAGTTTCTTAGTCAATTGTAAACTATATTTGATTTTGGAAAGAATAATTGTGATTATCGTTTTTTTTTTGTAATAATTCGATAATTTCTTGTTTATGCGAAAATATTTTACCTAACTGCAAATATAAATGTGATTAATAGAGAAGAGAATGGATTTAATGTGATTTTAATAATTTAATTACTATGTGTAATTCTTAATAGATGCTAGAGGATTAGAATTCACTTGGATACACTTTTGCGCTTGTAATTTATTTGGAAATGTCTTGAAAATAGTTAAAAGAGAAAGATAATTTTGGACCGTTGCGTAATTTTGAAGCAGCATAAGGAAACGGAAGGTTTAAAGGCTAATGTGCATACATTAAAGACAATTGAGAGCAAGAAAACTCCCATTACCGAAAACTCTCGAGAAACCTCATCAGACGATATATTTGAAGGCCTACAACATACAATACGATATTTGGTTAATAACATGGATTACATAATATATTTTCGCACAATTAAGAATACCAAATTATTACAAAGAGAGAATCACTATTATTCCTTCTAAAATTAAGTGCACAATAAGAGATTAATTTCATAATTACTGTAATTAGTTTCTCTAGCGGTCTTGGAAATTTTATATATTATGTATTCGTATACAGGGTTCCCGAAAATTATGGAATATCGTATATATCTATAAATCCTTTATCAAAAAATATTTTTACTGCACATATTTTTGTGCATCATAAGTTGATTTGTTATTTTCATTTCAAACAAATGCGCATCAAATATAATTCGAATTTTTTTAAATGGCTATGTTTATGATTGGGAGTTCTATTATCTTTTTAGAATTAAAAAAAATTTTAAATAAAATTTTGGCAGTTGTCTGAAGGTGATTTTGATAGACGTGTACAATTTTGTGAATTCATAATTGAGCAGATTATTAGCTTTCCTAACTTTGCTGGTAACATATTTTTTCGAACGAAGTCACTTCTGCCTGAATGGAAGGCATAATTGTCGATACTAGTCTTTGACAACCCCGATTGGATGACATACCATACGCAACTACAGCAGAAACTAAATGTGTGGACAGGGATTTGTGGTAATCGGATATTTCGTGCATCGGAACCTTATTGGAGATCGCTACCTACAATTCGCGCAAGGAAGAAATAATTCCTTCCTGCAGAGCTCTTTTTCCTAATGACAACAATTTATGGTTTCGTCAGGATGGGGTATCATCTCATTATTAGTTAAATGTGTGGTATCTAGATCTTTAGTTCAAGTGTTTCCAAAGCGTCGGTTAGGGCCATGTAGAATGGTCTTCAGAATTAACACCTGCCATTTCTATTTATGGGGTCACCCGAAAGGCGAGATGAGTATTCAACTCATTAAACAACGCTGTGCGTGCTTGTGATAGATTGGGATGCTAAAATTACTCAAGATGTTAAAAAAATTAATTGTTTTGTTTGAAGTAAAAATAACAAATGAATTTCTGATTATGATGCAAAAACACGTTGTCAAACTTTTATTTAAATTGTTGTTTGATAATATCAATATTTACAGAGATATACAGTGTGTCCAGTATAAAATGGGGCATGGGGATATTGGATTTACATTTAGAAACATCAATTCCGTTACCGAGGTACAAGGCGAAAACAAAAAAACGTGCGTTTTCTAAAAACCTCCATATTTGATGTGTTCATCAGATTTAGGATAGGGATAATGGACAATCTGGACTTCAAAAATGATCTTTAAAAGATGCCAGGCCTACTAAGTTTTACGCAATGGTTTTTTCTTATGGGTGCCATATTGGATTTTTACGAAATCGTCCATACAAATAACTTTTCAACCATGTGTAAGACCTCTATGTCTGGTAAAATGTCACAAGTGACGACATTGCAATTTAACCGCAGTAAACGTTGATTTAGAACATTGCTCAACAACTGAATGTCTTCATATTGTGTAACAGGTTGGTGTCAAATGTTCTATTGCTTTATGTAAATCTTCTAAAGCTCCATAGAATCTTATACACCTAATTTTTTAACTAGCCCCATAAAAAGAAATCCATATATGTATTAGATCTAACTGGTGCCCAATTTGGAATCCGCCTTTTAAGATATTCGTCGTTTAAAAACTCTGACATTTTGACAGTTCTGTGCAGGGGCGCCATCATGTTGAAAGAACATGTTTTATAAGACAGTCAGCGGAATTTCCATAATTCGGTTTGCTACTGTTTTTTGCAAAAGGTTTAGATTTAGATATCTTTAAATGTTCATTATATAAGAATGAGCCAACGATGTGAGTGCCAATAATGCCGAATCTCCATTTAATTTGTTGTTTCATGCTACGAATTAATCGTGGATTTTCATCGGACCAAAAAACATTAGTTTTGCGATTAAATAATCCTCAGTTGGTGAAACGACTCACGAAATTATATTTTTTCCATTGTATTGCCTTTATCAAACCTTACAAAGGTCTTTCACGATAGGGACGGTATTTGCGACGTTTTAAAATATTACCAGCTGTGTATCGAGAAACGCTATAGTACTATTAATCTTGCCCGAGGTTCGAGGTTTTTCAACGACGGCTTGTAAAACCACTCTTTCTTCATTTTCGTTTCCATATATATTTTTTTCCGCGCCATAACGAAACTGCAGTGATTTATTAAATTATTACGTAATCTCCGAAACTCAAATTGCAATGTCGCTATTTGTGGTAATTTTGTTACCGGACATAGGAGTGTTGTACATGGTTGAAAAGCTCTTTTTATGGCGATTTCAAAAATGTAAAAATCTAGTATGGCGCCCATAAGACAAAATTCGATACGATTACGTAAAACTTAGATCTAGAATTTTTTAAATAATTTTTAAAGTCCGAATTGTCCCTGTTCTAAAAATCGGGTGAATTTATCTCTTACAAGAAATAAAATATGGAGATTTTTAGAAAACGCACATATTTCGTTTTCGCTCTATATTGTTAATGACTGCTTAAATGCGCAACGTCTTCCCCATTTGACCGACCTTGTATCTATTACTGTTTCGAATATCCTAGACACTATATAGGAGATTCCATACTTTTTGTGCACCCGATATTAAAGTGCAAACCAATTACGGTAGATAAAGACGTCCATAAGCGACGGGAAGACGTTAATTACAATTATTAATCACCTATTTTCATATACACGGTTGAAATCATATTAAATAACGTTTTTCTTTTAGTGATGCATGTAACGTATGAGGAAAATCCTTTGAAAAAATAATACAAGGTAGATGGTAACGGGTATCAAACCCATTACATCCCGAATGCTAAGTAGATTGTGGTATGTTTCACAGGTCCAAGTAGCACGGTGACTGCAGCAGAGAGTCAGTAATGTAATGAGTGGGGCCTGTTAACTAAGCAGCACCCTGCTACCCCACCATCCATAGTGGGAATAATACATAGAGGAACAAAAAGTGAACAGTTTATATAGAAATTTGTTACTGTGATTATAGCTGTAAAGATTTCAACAAAAAGGTTTCTCTACCAATACAAATTACGATATTTATCGTTAAATGTATGGTAAGGACAGTCATCTTCACTAGTAAGTATATAAATCATAACAAACTGAAGATTATCATTATTGACCACAATTTCTAAAAGCTATTGCAGATAAAAAAAGGAATTGAATCCGGTTGCACACTTTTTTTTTGCTTTTATGTACTAACAATTAATGCAATTAATCTGTGATGATATAAAGTCCAGGTTAAACTAGTGGATGAGTCAACTGGATTGCGGATACCTAGGTCTTGGGATTAAATACCGATTGACTTGTGGAGGTTTTGTAAATGTATGGTAGGTTAAGTGCGGGAAGAGTCCTTGGCTAAACTTCGACCACTAACAACGAGTTGAATTTTTGATCAATTTGATTTGATCCCGAGACCTAGGTTTTCGCAATCCAGTTGACTAATCCACTGGTCTGAACCAGTCCTTATTCGTTTACGTTTTCTTCGTTTATAATTTAGCAACAAATTAAGTTTTGTATTAATTGTAAATTATAAAGTAAAGAACGTTTCAACCTAAAAACCATTCAAGCATCTAATTTTTTAAGGGAAATAATGGGAATGAAAGTGCACTCGTAGCGCATCCTGGTGCGTCTCTTTTCTTTATTTATCAACAATAGTTTTTATAAATAGTAATTAATCACGGTGTACATATTATTATGTATGGTAATATGGAGATTATTATGCATTATATAGTCAAGGTTAAAAATGCACGGCGTGTGTCCTACTATTCATTTAACGATAAATATCGTAATTTGTCAAGGGTTGAAATATTTGTTGCTATTTTACAGCAACAAACTTCCATACGATGTTTTGTCACTCTTTGTTGCTTTATGTTTTTTTTATGTTTTTGCGGACGGGAGTTACAACTACGCTAAACTGGCACCAACAATTACATTTCTAATTTTCTGGTAATCCACTTTAGCAACAAAATTAGAAATAATGTAACTAATTAGCATATAATTAGCCCGAATTATTAAGATTAGTCGGGTTTTTTCTTGTCTGTGTGAGGTCTAACTTAACGGACGTCATACTTTTTATTTTGAATTATTATTATGTACATAATATTTGTTTATGGATTATTATTGTAATAAAAAGGTCGATCACCGTGTTTTGGCCTCCGCTTTTAATTTTACGTTGCATACATTGCGTTAGCAACTTTGAATTAAAATTATATATATATAATTTTAATTCTCGATTATTGTATATAATTTCTGAATTATCATCGACTT
Source organism: Vesta saturnalis (assembly GCA_036346205.1). Taxonomy (NCBI): domain Eukaryota; kingdom Metazoa; phylum Arthropoda; class Insecta; order Coleoptera; family Lampyridae; genus Vesta; species Vesta saturnalis. The sequence goes on from JARFJB010000682.1 coordinate 2,453,035, forward strand.
TTTCTACAGACAGGCAGTTTTTCATATGCGGTGTTTATATATTTGCAAAATGGGCAACTTAAAATGCATGTATTAAATAGTTACACTGTTAGTATTTATCTTTCAGAAAGAAAATTCGCTAAGACGTCTCAAAAATTATGTATAATACAGAAATAGTTCTTAACTTCTTAAACATCTTATCTAATTTTAATGTTCATGAACCATGCAAATACAATTGGCCCTCAATTTGGTTATAATTTAAAACAAACTAGACATGAGTCACCGGCGCCGGCGCCTATCACTAATAGACTCGGATAGTGGTGACGTCAAAAATGTGTGGGAAATTTGAATTCTGGACAGCTGAATTTTGTTGTTTAGAACATTGACCCTTATGTACACCTTACTTATAGTTCAATATTTTAACACTTAATTAACGTCACAATTTAATAAAAAAGAAATAAGACTTATTACCTCTCAATTCATCAACGCTAACCTTTTAATTTTTAAACAAACGAAATAGGTACCTAAATAACGCATTATCAACGACTTAAAATGGTTTTAAACATCGAGGTGTTAAGAGCATTACGCATTGCATTAAGCTGTGCGATACGTTTATTTATTGTTTCCTAAAACATAATCTCTACTTCATTTCATATTTTCGTATATATTCCGCTTTTGGCCTGCTAACGCTAACCCAGTAGCGGATTTACTAGCAAGCTGAGTACGCAGGTGCCTAGGGTGGCAGATTTTATGGGCGGCAAATTTGGAGCCAAAATGTTTACCTTCCAATCTATACGTATACGTATGTAGATTGGGTGGGTGCGTACGTGTGTGCGTGGGTGGGCGTGGGGGGGTGTGTTAATATCGATAACTTCAGAACCATCATACGTACGTACTTGCAAGGAGGGGGCACGTTTTAAATGTAAAATACCTTTCGGTCAGAATTTAACCAAATTTTGATATGTTCTAGAACTTGACCAATTGTCTTCATTGCCCGAAGCTCAAAGCTCAACAGTTTTTGATATACAGGGTCTGCAATATCACTATTTGATACTTTCAATATGTCATAAAATGGACATTTTTGCCAATATTAACGCAAAACTTAGTGGAATGTTATTTTTTTGTGCTACTGGTTACAACCTTTTCTTTACTTTCATTATTTTTGTACATACACCTGATATACAGGGTGAGACCAAATATATGTATCTGAAAAGAATTATACGGTGGTATTGTTTTGATATTTTGGTGAAAGTTAACACATATATATGTCCATTTAAATTATTATTACAAGTTAAGTCCCCTAGACGTCCGTTATACCGAGTGTTTCATTTCTTTAATAGATTTAATTGAGTATTATTATACTTCCTAGTTAATTTTCTGATAACTTAATTGAAATGTCTATATTAAAATAAACTATTTGCTAACTGTATCTACCTACATAATAGTCACGATGTGTTTATACTGATAATGGGTGTCCAAGTACAAAGGACCAAAGCGATATCTTAAACTTCATATAGGTACGGAAAAAATCGTTAACATAAAAAATTCCTTGCAATTGGATGTCGTTGCGAAATCCTTTTGGAGATTGACAGATAGAAAGGTTAGATGTGCTTCATTTATTATGCTCACTATTTTCTAATAAAGTTTTCAGTAGATTCTTTTGATAAAGAAGGCGCTTGTCGAAGTTCATCTTTATTTTGCAAAACTAGGAAAAGAAAATTCTTTAAGATACTAGTGTCTTCACTGTTCACACCATCGACGGACCGGTTTCGCAGGTCTACCTACATCATCACTACCGCTTTGTACAGTCATTGGAAATAAGAAATGTTTATGTAGAAACGTTAATGAACGTATTTTAATATATTAAAATATCTAAGCTTAATAAGATATCAGTTAACTGAACTGATGAGGCAGAAAACAGTAAATAATTTTTGGTCTTGATATAACCATTGTCATAGAAATCAATAAGTTGCATAATCAAATGTTAAATGTCTTATCACCTCCACATTATTTGCATTTAGTATATGATTTAAAACATTTGTAGGAGGATATTTGATTAGCTGCCACATGAGAACAAGTACCTAAAGTTCTGGCACCAGTCTTGCAGGTGCAGTAAGTACCTAATATTGGGTTAGGTTCTTCTTCTTCATTATTAGGCACAAATGCAATCCACAACTGGTAACGAGTAGCATTTCTGAGGCGAGATTATATCCTTACCCGTATAAAACCGGGTTCGTAGTTATCATCAAATTTATATTGAACCTAGCGGTCCTCTATTTCATTGTCCTGTATATAAGAAGCAGCAAGCTTTAATTGAAAAATACCTACAGTTAACTCTTTAAGATAGTAATGTGACAAACGTGGGAATGAGGGAACGATAATTTCATTTAAATCAACCCATCTGCCCCTTCTAGCGCGTAAGTTTTCCTCCTCAACCCTGCCTTGAACAACATTTGGCTCTTGAACTTTTTGTAGAATATTTTCAGCTAGCTCAATAGTAGCAGCTTGCATTAAAATGGGTGGAAAATATTTATTTATAATTGCTCCAGCAATTTTAAGAAAATCAGCAATATTACAAATGTGGGGTGTTTTTATCTTAAAGCTAAAAAATAAAAAAATTGATTTTAAGTACCCATTGCGTGCTTCTACGATCCACCTGGTTTTCGTAACGAGACGACTATCATTAGCCTCTTCTGTGGATAACTGTAGCTGACCTCTGGGCAAAAAGGCTGGCATTTTAAAATTAATACCTAATCTATTTAAATAGATCCAAGTACCCGGGGTCGAGAATGAAAATATCTCCTTCATTAAACCATTCACGCATTCCATTCACATCTCTATTAAATTCACTTATAAGTGTGTTAGCATCGTTGTTTTCAGAATTTGAGAAATATGGCCCTTGAATGTCTAGAATAAATCCGCTCGGGGCAACAAGCAGAGATGGCTTGATAAGATGTTTACCCTTATAAGTACAGTAGGACTGTCGCAACACTTTAAAACAAGAACTTTTCTCTATTTCTAGATAAGTACAGTCATTATACACTATAACTTGAGGTCGATCCAGGTTTTGATTATATAGACGATTTGCAAAAGGAGTTACATTATTTTCGATGTAGCTGTCTCTTGTTGTAGCAGTAAATCCAATATTTTATGGTACAAATCTTCCAGAAAGAGATTGTCTAACTAGAGATATAGCTAAACTGGCTTGTTGTCTTGTGGAATAATTAAAAATAACCGCTAAAAAACTATCACTAATACCTTGTCGTAACTTGCACAGGAATGCTAAGAGATCTTTTTTACTTACATATCTCAAAGAATTTCCTATTCTAACGGGGTCACAAAAGTTGGAAAGATTATTACATTGATCTTTGGTTACAGGAGAAACTGCTTTAAATTGAGAATCTGTGAAATTATTTTCGTCTTCGTAAGCCGTGTGGTAGCCTTTTTTCTTAATTTCCTTACGTAATGCTTGTAAAGAATATAAATCTCATTACCTGCTAATAATGGCCGATTTACATATCGTAACCCAGGGAGCAGAAACTCAAACAGATTACCATTCTCATCCAAATGAATATTACAGCAGTACGTATTTTCTGGCACAAAAATATTAATTAGACCTTTCATGGATATTTTATGTATATCATTCCCATCGTTACAAATGCAGCATAAGTGAGTTGACCTTTGTAGCACATTTAATCGCAAACAATTTGGATTATTGTCTATTGCTTGAATTTCCCTTACAATAGAAATATTGCAGACATTGCAGATTCGAGTTTCGTCTATTATGACCTCTGGTAGATTTGCTTTGCGGCGACGTGCAATCACAATTTCCTGCTTTCTTGCATTTACCTCACCACTTATTTTCACCATAACCCTAGTAACTAAAGCATTTCCACAAGCAAAACATGGAATTCGATTCCTTTTTCACATAAACTCTTCAACGATTTTAATTCAAAAAGTAGATTTGCAACTAAGCATCTACAATATCACTTAATTAGTGGATTAATTTTTGACGTTTCATAGCCACCTACTATATTGTTGTTATTTTATAAGTTTGGGAATAGAAAAACATAATAATTGTAGTATGAAAAACGGAAAGAAAAGTGCAAAATCAGAAAAAATCTAGTTGTACGAATAAAAACAGAAGAAAAGCGCAATACCACATTACGGTTTTGGTTTAAACGAATAAGTAAATACTAAATATAACTTTCTTAGAAAATAGTGAGCATAATAAATGAAGCACATCTAACCTTTCTATCTGTCAATCTCTAAACGCTTTGTATTTCGCAACGACATCCAATTGCAAGGGATTTTTATGTTAACGGTTTTTCCGTACCTATATGAAGTTTAAGATATCGCTTTGGTCCTTTGTACTTGGACACCCAGTATCAATATAAACACATCGTGACTATTATGTAGGTATATACAGTTAGCAAATAGTTTATTTTAATATAGACATTTCAATTAAGTTATCAGAAAATTAACTAGGAAGTATAATAATACTCAATTAAATCTATTAAAGAAATGAAACACTCTGTATAACGGACGTCTAGGAGACTTAACTTGCAATAATAATTTAAATGGACATATATATGTGTTAACTTCCATTCACCACAATATCAAAACAATACCACCGTATAATTCTTTTCAGATACATATATTTGGTCTCACCCTGTATATCAGGTGTATGTACAAAAAAATGAAAGTAAAGAAAAGGTTGTAACCAGTAGCACAAAAAAATAACATTTCACTAAGTTTTGCGTTAATATTGGCAAAAATGTCCATTTTATGATATATTGAAAGTATCAAATAGTGATATTGCAGACCCTGTATATCAAAAACTGTTGAGCTTTGAGCTTTCGGGCAATGAAGACATTTGATCAATTGGTCAAGTTCTAGAACATATCAAAATTTGGTTAAATTCTGACCGAAAGGTATTTTACATTTAAAACGTGCTCCCTCCTTTGTATTTAACCCTTATTTCCTTGTATATGTTTCTAAAACAGCTACATATTTCAAATACCTAGATATAGACCTTAAACATATCGATTAATTATATTCTATGCAATTTTTTCATATGACGCGTAATTTAGTGGAAACTCTAGGTAGAATTTATGTGTTAGTTCTGTTTGTTCTGTTAATATTCATTTGTGTTTATTAACTGAATATACAAGTGAGACTGTACATATTGTCAATGTTACTCTAGCGAGTAAATTCTAAATTGAATTTGAAAGGAAACTTATATCTAAGTTCCAAACACTCCTACACCAATTTAAGGTTGACACAAATTTACAATTTAGGAAAACAATTACATACCTATTAAAATTATTTAAACATTAATATCCATTTTATTTTCACACCAGACAAATTTGTGTGTTTGACCATCGTCTTAGCATCAATTTTCTTGATGTTTATTTCATTTCGATTAACAGTTTCTCGTATGAAATGATGTTGTATGTCTATGTGTTTTGTTCTCGCATGAAAAACGTTATTTTTACTCAAATCAATTCCACTTTTATTGTCACTATATATGACAATTGGATCTTCATTGTCCATTAGTCGAAGTTCTTTTATTAATTTTCGTAACCAAGTGCCTTCCTTTGCAGCTAAATTGAGGGCCATATATTCAGCTTCAGTTGTCGAGGATGGTATTGTAGGTTGCTTTTTTACTTTGCCCGGTAATAGCTGCTCCTGCTAGTAGAAATACAAAACCAGTCGTTGACTTACGGTCATCTGGACGTCCAGCAAAATCAGAACCACAATATCCAATTATTTGTGAGTTTCCTGCCTTTGGATTGTCAGTATTGAATTGGTCGAACCTCATGACACGCATTACAGCAGCCCAATGTGCTGTGCTAGGATCTGAGTAATATTGGCACAGAACTCATAACGCATGAATTATATCGTGACGTGTTCCTTTTGCTGTACAGAGCAGTTTACCAATTGCACTTTGATAGTTTGATTTTACTGATTCATTTCTTTCCTCTTTATCAGTTTCTTATTTATGTCAAATGGTGTTGACACTGGATTACTATCATGCATGTTAAACTTATGTAACACATTTTCAATATAATTAATTTGATTAAGGGTGGTAAGGCCTTTAACCCTTTATAGGATACTGGCCGATATATAGACCGATGCCAAAAAATCTACTTAACCCAAATTTAATGGTTTTATTTTCGACTATTTGTGTGTAAGAACGTTACCTGAATGGATTGTGGTCGCTATCTGCATCATGTGTGCGGTAGTTGACGAGAAGTAGGGAAAGTGGTTGAATTATCAACCAGTATGCACTTAGCGTAAGGAGCTCCACATGTGAAGTATTGTCTCCCGAATTGAAGTTTTTTTGCAAGTTCCCATGATAATCTAACTACGAAAATTGACGAGTTTATGACAAAATGTATGCTAAATACAATGAAACTTAGATGTTACAGTCATTCAACTTTATCATAACCAAGAATCTTGTGTTGCATATGTACCGGCTGTCCCAAATTCGAGGGCAAGCATGGGGATCTCGCTTATTATAAGAGATAGGATATGGGTTTAAATTCGGCACTTTTGCTAAATTCGATGCCGAGTAATAATCCGAAAAGAAATTTGAGCTAACTCGAATGGATTTGGTTTTATGCCCAAAAAACTAAAAATTTCGATTTTCGTTTTTCGCGTTTGGCCACCTTATTATTAGGAATTTTCAAAATTCGATTAAACATTATTAAGGCACCTTTTTACGCACAATACTAATACGGTATTAAAAATATTATGTGACGTTTCGTTTATTCTGAACCATCATCAGGTTTATTTTTTCTTATGGGGGTTAAGATATATTTTTATGTCGTTAGATGGAGAATGTTATGCTGATTTTAGCAATATATAACACTTTATGGTTTGATCGACTGCGAACTAAAATAATGAGAAAAATACCAAGAACAAGATTCCGCCTTCTTGGATCCAGCAAGGAATAATTATAGTAGTTCTACTTATTTAATTTGTTAAACTCGTTAGAACATCCAAAAAAAAAATATAAAAACAGTTGAACAATTTAAAAAAAAACATTAACAAACAACTCAAACAAGTAGGTCTATGTAACACGGTCATAATAGCGACAACGCAAATTTATCGATAGGTAACAACAAAATAATTACACAGACAAACAAACAAAAATTATTATAATAAATGTCCGAACAAGTTTACTCCTTCTTGAATACAGTAACCAATTCTTCTTCTACAATTGTTTACGCTTCTTTGAATGGTTCGCCTGGGAATTTGACGAAGTTCATTAACAACCCTATTCTGGAGTTCTCTATATTTTGCGGTGGCGTCCTATAAATCATATTTTTTAAATAGCCCCAGAGGAAGTAATCTAAAGGGGTTAAATCTGGACTTCTTGCTGGCCACCTAAGTGATCCCCTATTTCCCAACCATTTATCAGGAAATTCGCCGTTAAGATATTCACTTATTATCGCAGCATTATGAGGAGGAGCTCCGTCCATTTGCCACCAGAGAGTCCATCTTTCGTTTAGCGGAACATCATCCAAAAGGTCTGATATTTCGTTTGTTAGAAATGCGAGGTAGCGTTGAGACGTTAGGATACCTTCGTAAATAATTGGCCCAAGGAGCCTATCCTTCCAGATTCCAATCCACACATTAAAGGACCGGTGGCCTTGTCCTCGCATTTGCCTGTTAATTCGTGGATTTTCAACGGACCAGTAGTGCTCATCCGTCCAAATTATTTGATTGAGAAAGTTGCGATTTTCCAGCACTTTGGTATTAAGTTGGTTACAAAAATCCAACCGTCTCATATCGTCTCTAGGCCGAAGAGTTTGACTAACGTGTAACTTAAATGGTTTATAACGGTGTTGCTTTAACACTCGCCAAACTGTCGTTTTTGGCACTTCAATAGTTTGCTCTATTTCTCTGGTAGATGTTGACGGATTTTCTTGAACCTAAGATGGATAACATAAAGTCATAACTCTCCAAAAAAAATGTCTGCTGAAATTAGCAGTGAAGTGAGTGGAAATTGTTATAATTAGTATAATACTAACAAATAGTACCTGATGTAATATTTCTTCTTCGGCATCTCTGTCTAGTCTGCTACCATATGCATTTCGAGGTTTCTGAAAACATCCAAATTCTCGCAAATTTTGGTATAATTTTAAAAAAATATCTCTGGTTTGGTTGCTGCCTCTCCGGATATTCCTCTAAATACCTTTGTTCTGCTCTGACACTATTTCTACTGCAGCTATAAAATATCCTTATCATGTCTCGTTTTTCTGAATTTGAAAACATTCTAAAGAAACTTGCAAATTTTAAAGCACTAACACGAAGGATCTTGCAGTTATTACTCTTTTTACAATTAGAAAATGACATGACAAAAGCCAACTCCTGAGTTTTGTTTGATTCATGGGTATTGTGATAATTTAATATTTAGTTTTTAACTTAAGAGTATTTTAGTTCGCAGTCGATCAAACCATGAAGTGTTATATATTGCTAAAATCAGCATAACATTCTCCATACAACGCCATAAAAATATGTCTTAACCCCGATAAGAAAAAAATAAACCTGATGATGGTTCAGAATAAACAAAACGTCGCATAATATTTTTAATACCGTATTAGTATTGTGCGTAAAAAGTTGCCTTAATAATGTTTAATCGAATTTTGAAAATTCCAAATCCATTCGAGTTAGCTCAAATTTCTTTTCAGATTATTACTCGGCATCGAATTGAGCAAAAGTGCCGAATTTAAACCTATACACTATCTCTTATAATAAGCGAGATCCCCATGGTTGCCCTTGAATTTGGGACAGCCTGTATTGTATGAAAATTCAATGCATTTTTTCGTCATAGGGCCATAATGACTTTCACTAATCCATACCTGGAGTCTATGGGCACCGACCAATTTTATGCTCTTATAGACACTGATGAACAAGCTGTAGATTCGGCTATTGGAGGTGATTCTGACGCGGATGATGACTTTCCAAATTGCGACCCATCAATCAGCTCCACACACAAGCGTGCCAGACGATCTGATGTTGAAGATGTATTTAATTTCGAAGACTCAGATGACTCTATCGCCGATCCGAATTTCGCACCAAATCAACAAAATCAAGTAGTATCTGATGACGAAGATGACGAATCTCTAATCAATTTAGTACAGTGCAAAAGTGATTTCACCTACAATTGGACAAAAATTCCATTCACAAGTAAATATTAAACGTCCTCATTTACTGAACATTTTGGTGCAAAGTTCACTACTGCCACAGAATCTCCGCTAGATATCTTTAATACTTTGTTTGATCAAGAATTAATTGATATGATAATTACACAGTCGAATCTGTATGCTGAACAAAAAAAAAACAGTAAGCTAGATTTGCAAGAAGCTGAACTAAGGGTTTTTATAGGAAACTTTCATTAAGCCAGAATTGCAGATGTTATGCCATTGAAGAGATTTTTGAAGTCTTGCATCTAAATGATAATTCAAAAATGCCAAATAAGGGAGAAGAGAACTTTGATAAATTGTATAAGGTAACACCCATGATAGAAAGATTGAATGTAAATTTCTTGGCGGCTTTCATTTCATCAAGAAATTTATCAGTGGATGAAAGTATGGTTGCATTCAAAGAAAGAACTAGCCTCATGCAATATATGCCACTAAAACCAATAAAGTGGGGTTTTAAAATCTGGGCTGCAGCTTGTGCTAAGACGGGATATATTCTGCAATTTTCCTTATAAGCTTCTGGGAGATGAAGTTTTAAACGTCATTCTGACGTAGATTTTTGTTTTTGTTTTACAATGTTGTTTGTTTTCGTTATGGACGTATAAGAGGTTGCATAGTTATCCTTAAAAAAATTATAATTATAATTATTTTTCAACTTATTCGTTCATTACAAAACTGATTATTATAATTAAAATTATTCCATTTCATTTAATAAAGGAAGGTCGTGTGTTGTTTCACACCAGATATGTTTTTGTTTTACAGAAATTAAAAAGAGTCATAATTAAATGTGGCCCACATAAACAATTCAACATGTAATATGTTTCACCACTTAGATCATTTTTTTTACAATTTGCGTAGTCGCGTTTGATTGCGGCGCGGGAACGAATGACATGACCGTTCGCTAAGTATGATTGGCCGAATTGACGACACGAACATGGTTCGGCCTCCGCCGGATCCGAAGCGGAGCCGTGCTGTTCTAGGCAGACGACGCGTGGTGGCATTGTGTTCGAGAGAGATAGGTATAGAGGCTATAGAGCGGTAATACAAACGAGGAAGTCCAGTTCCGTATTTACTTCATAAGCAAAAGAACGAAGAATCGTCTCTGTTGATTCCGCCCTACAATTGCTAATACGGCTATTTCTTTGGCACATTTTTCTGTTTCGGAAGCTATGCAAAGAAATTTCGATTTTTTTTATATCATACTTAAATAAATTACTTGTACAGGGTGGCCAACTAAGAATGCGAGGTACTGTATCTGGGAAACTATCCATCGTAGAGGCTTGCGCAAAAAAAAAGTTATAACTAAAACGGCCAATACAAAAACCTGGAAATTATTTTCAAGTTTCTGAAATGGCCGCAAGGGGGCGTAACTGCAATCTTTAATCTGAAAAAGTGATGTTTCTGTGAATTCTGCTATTTTTAACCTAATAAAAAAATAACTGATCTTTAAAGTAGAGGATAATCTGAACTTTTTTTGTTTGGCACTTTTTGACGTATGTCTAAAAATAAAGTGATGGGGGGTATTCAAAGGTTTCCTTAAATAACCCCATTTATCTTCGAAACGGCTAAGCCGATTTTAACCAACTTGGGCGCGTTGAAATCTGCTATTATTGGGCTACAAATGTTATATTTGAAGTTTTGTTTTAGTTTCACATGTCGTCGCTAGAGGGCTTTGTTCGACATTCCGGCGGAACGGTTAATTTTCGCAAAAAAGTTAAATGCATTGGTATGACTTTTTCCATAAACAAGTAGCTAAATGATGCCTAAACAATCTCGCGAAAACCGCATCTCGATATCTTGTTCCTAACCTACAATATCGGCCAAAGAAAACTATACGAAAATCCCTTGAATTTTTATTTTTTTAACTATATTTTTCTGGAATTGTTTCTATTATGTAAGTTGTGGCCCTAAAAAGGACCGATTTAAAGGAGGAAGGTTTTTAATGCCCCCGTAAATGCTCGAAATGCTGACCATCACGCTCTATGCATTGTTGAATCCTCTCATGACTAGACAAAACTTCAGCTTCAATTTCGGCTCTCGGTATGTTACGTATTGCGTTACGAATCCGGTTTTTCATATCTTATCTAGTGGTAGGTTGAGTCCGAAACACGATGTCCTTTAAGCGCCCCCATAAATAAAAATCGAGGCAAGTTAAGTCTGACGATCGCGGAGGCCATGGAAGCAGACTTCCTCTTCCAATCCACCGCTGTTGAAATACTGCATTAATATGCTCTCGCACATTAATAGCAAAATGTGCTGGGCAACCATCCAACTGCAAAAATTTGAGGATTATGTATGTTTTGTTTAGGTATCTGTTTCCATTGCCTGCTTCTATTAATTGTATTTTCCGTATATATCCATAGTGAATATGCATTTAAACAAACAAAAAATAGGCCTTTCGTATAACTTTTAGCATTGCTTACTTGCTCGTAGTAATTCCAAAAAGGGTGATTTTATTCTGGTGTATACATTTACAAACATTTAAAATCGCAATTTCTAGGTAACCTATTCAGAGCCGAAATTGAAGCTGTAGTTTTGTCTACCCATAAGAGGCCTCAGCAATGCACAGAGTGATGGTCAGCATTTCGAGCATTTACGGGGGCATTAAATACCTTCCTCCTTTAAATCGGTCCTTTTTAGGGCCACAACTTACATAATAGAAACAATTCCAGAAAAATATAGTTAAAAAAAAATAAAAATGTAAGGGGTTTAGGCATCATTTAGCTATTTGTTTATGAAAAGAGTCTTATCAATGCATTTAATTTTTTTGCGAAAATTAACCGTTTCTGTCGGAATGTCGAACAAAGCCCTCTAGCAACGACATGTGAAACTAACAAAACTTCAATTATTATAACATTTGTAGCCTAAGAATAGCTCATTTCAACGCGCCCAAGTTTGTTAAAATCGGCTTGGCCGTTTCGAAGGAAACCTTTGAATACCCCCACCACTTTATTTTTATAGATACGTCAAAAAGTGCCAAACAAAAAAAGTTCAGATCATCCTCGACTTCAAAGATCAGTTATTTTTTATTAGGTTAATATAGCAGAATTCACAGAAACATCACTTTTTTAGATTCAAGATTGCAGTTACGCCTCTTAGCGACCATTTCAGAAACATGAAAATACTTTCCAGGTTTTTGTATTGGCCGTTTTAGTAAAACTTTTTTTTTCGAAAGCCTCTACTATGTATAGTTTCCCAGATACAGTACCTCGCATTATTAGTTGGCCACCCTGTATTTAGGTTAGGTAATTACCAACATCTGAAATCTGAACAAAGGATACTGCTAATTACGCATGAGAAATAAAACTCAATGAATCTTTTTTATTTCAGTTTTTGGATAAAACATTGTTAGAATGAGCGATGGAAGAAAGCGACTTAGTGGAACTGAGTATAAAAAGAAGGTCTAAATGAAGAAAGAAGAACAAGAACAAATTATTCGTAAAACGATAAAAATTGACATTTTTTAAAATGGAAGTGGAAGTATTGTTGAAAAACCAGGAACTTCAACAACATGCACTGACACAATACAATCTGGAAAAGATGAAACGGGTTTGAACTCTGCGGCCCAACAACAACAGTTATCTGTTGAACAATCTACTTTTGAATAAACGGATATTTATGTTTTTGACGAAGAGGCGGTTGAGCAATCGTCAATAAGTGTAACAATTGAAGATGCGTCTCAGAATCAGAGTGAAGTAATGACCAAGTGCTAACAACAGTAAATCTAAACAAAGCTTTATGGGAAATCAACGATACCTTAAGGAAGATTATTGCAAGGTATAGCTTCGATCAAAACAAGTCTTGTGACTTCTCTAAAAGTGAAATAATATGTGCTGATCAGCGTGGTTACTTGCCAGTGAGTATCTTTAAAAAAAAAACGAAAAATAATGAAGTGGATGACTGAAATTGGCTGGTTTATTCTGAAAGTAAAAGATCTGTATATTGCGGGCTCTGTTTGGCATTCGGTCCATTGGAAAATAAGACTCAGTTTGAGAACGAAGGATTTACTGACTGGAAAAATGCAGAACACCGAGTAGCTCACCATGAAAACTCTGCGCGTCATAAATCTAGTTTGAAAGTTAGAAGTGAGATTGATGGCCGACTCGACGATTTATTGCATGTCCAGATTGATGAAGAAATTACTTATTGGAGATAGGTCCTGAAGAGGGTTGTTGCCGTAGTGTAGCGACTGTGTTCAAGACGCCTCCCTTTCAGAGGAAAAAATGAAAAGTTCGGTGATCCGCATAACGGAAATTATTGTATGGTTTTGGAACTGTCAGCTGAATTCGATCCTTTTCTAGCCAGCCATATTCAACGATTTGGGAATCAAGGATTTGGAGGTACCAGTTACTTATCGAAGACCGTTTACGATGAGTCTATTCTCTTGATGGGTTATAAAGTCTTAAAACAGATTGGATACTAGATAAGGAGGGCGAAATATTTTTGCTTAATCATCGATACAACACAAGATATAGCACATGTACACATACCTCGTCATTAAAGACGAACGGTGTTAAAGATTTCTCAAGTGTTTGCCCTCGGTGGGACATAATGCTCAAGACATGTTTTCTGCGATTATTTTGGAACTCGAAACACTGGGCATAAATTGTCGTAGACAACCATGTAATAATACCGCCAACGTGTCTGGTGTGTACAAGGGCTTACAGGCTAAAACTCAAAGCCAAGCACCTTTTGCTTTTTTCGTTCCTGGCTCTGCCCACTCCTTCAATTTGGTGGCAACTGCGGCTGCTGAATCTTGCGGAGAAGCTAGTCGCTTCTTCATGTTGCTGCAAGAAATTTGCGCTTTTTTTTGTAAGTTCGGTACAACGCTGGCAAAAATTAGTGACTGAAATCGGGAAAGGGAAAACGCTAAAGAGAATATATCTGGCACATTGGTCAGCTAGACAAGACGCATGTACAAGTTTGAGACATTCTTGGCACGAAGGGTGATTGTACCGAAAAGCCTGTAACGCGAAACGAAGCGATGGGAATACTTTTGTATTTAGAAAAACTGGAAACGGCGGTAATGGGTGGTGTGTGGAATGTTTTTTGGAAAGAATAAACAAAATAAATGTTCAAATTCAGACTTCTACCATAGATCTTTCCGAATCTCTTTGCAAGTTTTTCGTAACTGAACGAGAAATTTTTTTTAAGTATTTCGAAGAAATGGCGATGGAATTAAGCGTGTGGAAGCATCATACAAAAGGCATGGGCAAAAGAAAACCAAAAAGGAAAAAATGTGTTATGAAACACCCGATCAAGAAATGAGAATGACTGCCAGTGATACTTTCAGGGTTAACACATTTCTCGTCCTCATTAGAAAAACGGCAGGAGGCCTACAACAGGTTCAACGAAAAGTTTTAGTTTTTGACCATAATGAGTCAACCCTTACGGAAAAGCCCTTTTCTTGGAAGAAATGTATCCTAATGTTTAGAGACTGACTTAGTTAAAGAATGCATATATTTTCAATGCCACCTTTGTTCTAAAAGAATTTTGGTAAAACCGGATTCTGGATGATTGAGAAGTCTATCTACGTTTCTACGAAAACGTTTATCCAAACTTGAATATAACAGTTCGCATGGCTTTATGTGCACCAGCGACAAATTGAGAGAAGCTTTTCTTGGTTAAAACCGGAAAGATCTACCTTAAGCCAAGAAAAGCTGAACGCTTTAGCTTTTTTGTGCATAGAGTCAGAATTAATGAACAAGATTTCATACGACGATATAATTGATGATTATGCGAATAGCAAATCGCGCAAAAGGTATTGTAAAACTTTCAATACTTAATTAATTGAATCGTCATCATCAGCTGGATTTTTACCAGATAATTGAATATGTTGTTTTTAAGCTGTAAGTAAGTGCAATAAAAATTATTTAATTACGTTTGCCAAATGTACATTATTGTGTAAGTAGTATTAAGGCATACCTTACCTCGCCTAGCTAAATCGTTGGGTTGTAAAAATAATCTAGGACCTGACACATCGATCCCCTAGTTCACAATCGTACTAATTACGGGAAAAAGGTGGTGTAATTAGGATGATAGTGCACAAATCATAAGATAACAATTTTATTGACAAAAAATGTGATTAATATGATTGAGAACTATGGTATCGAATTGTAAAGTTCGGTTGGGGCGGCCTACTGGCTATTCAAAAATCTCGTCTTCTATGGCTCGGAGGTCAATTGAGGTGGTTACAAGAAAGGTCATGAAATTATCTACAAAAATGGTGCTATTCATTTTTCACGTACGACGTACCGTTTTTTTACATGGTGTCCCCTTGTGGGCCTAGTCCATGTTGTGTGTATAACAATTACGTTTCGTCCTCGTCTTCATAAATTTCTTGTATTACTACTTCACTGTCAGGTCATAGGAGGTCTGTATCTTCGTTAACTTTCTCATCTTTGCTGATATTTGTTACAAAAAGATCAATATTACTCTCAGTAGAAACATTATCGCAACAATCAACAGCAGAAGCTTCAGGCATTGCATTGAGACATGATTGTCCATGACAGTTGCCGCATACAATGGTGCAAGATAAAGCAATTTTTCTGCATGCACGATTTGCACCGCATCCTTTCGTACAATTACAAAAGGGTATTAAAAATATTATGTGGCGCAGGTGGTAACAATGTTGTATATGGGCTCTAAACAAATGTTATTAAAGATCCAGCACCACTGTTGTGGATCTATGTCTCTTCGCAGCCATGTTTGGACACGATACAAGTGTTGTTGAGCTGCTGCAGTTGTTAGTGGAAGCGATGGTTACAGCAGTTTCCGAATTAGAAGTTCCATACATTGCCAATATAATTTCCACTCCATTCTCAAATATAAGCTGTAGAGAACAGTTTTCTTGTTGAAAAATTTCGGCAGCTTGATACAAATCGGGACGATTTTCAAACATTTTTAATGTATTTAGTTTTCCTCTGTTGAATTGAGCAGAAGTGGTATCACATCCAGTTATTGCATGTAACAATAAAATACGTTGCTTACATTGAGGATATTTGTAAAAGCTTGAAAAATTATAACATTATGCCTTGACCTTTCCTTTGTTTGGTTTCATGAAAAATAATTGTTGCTGTAAATGACTACGTCCGATGAGAAGAACCAAAAGATCAATGTCCTCGCCTACTATAACAGTACCGTTAACAATTGATTCTTCTACTGCAGTTTCAATAATTAACACATCAAAGCGTAATTTTTGTACACTCAACATGGACTAGGCCTACTAGGGACACAATGTAAAGAAAAATGCGCCTTGTATTCTACTTCAATGGTGGTGCGGAAACGGATACAGCGCTCGACGTTCACATTCGTCACTCTGTACTTCGCAAATGGTCCGTCGTACGTGAAAAATGAATATGACGATTTTTGACCTCCGAGCCATAGAAAATGAGATTTTTTGCAATAAAAACTGATTTTTGTGACCTTTGACCTTGAATAATTTTTTAAGTCTGGCCACTATTCTCTATTTTTAATATGTTGTTTAAAACAAGAAAATGAAGTGATTAAAAAATTTTGCTGCCACCAAATGGGGTGCTAACTACACATCGAAAATGGACTAGCTAAATTACTATATTTGGCAAAGTTCCCAATATGCAAAAAAAAAAAATTTTTTGAAAATTCAATTTTGACATGCGATAGTTCCAATCAACTTTTGATGTTATTTTATTCATTTCTAAAAGTCCTCCCTAATTTAAAAAAAAATTATAATCAAAAACGAAAAAGTTTTTCCTTAAAAAGAGTTCTAATAGTTCTCGCAGCAGATTTGGATAGTATTCGAAAAGTTCTGAACGAAATTCTAATGATCGAAAGCGATCCAATTAATATTTATAGAATTATTCGACTTTAAAAAATTGCATAGCTTAAATTTCCGGCGATAAATATTTTGAAGAGTTCCAGTAGTTCTCGTGTAGTTCTCGACATTCACAATGTCTTTCCAAAGAGTTTCGATGTTAAAATTTATAACAATTATTACCTATATAATTTTTTTAAAAATGAATTTGTCCCAAAATGGGCTATTTTACTTCCACATCCAACGAATGGGAAGTACTGTATCGCTAAAAAATTTTCAAAAACGTCCAAAAACAAAATTTGATAAAAAAAATCTTGTTTGTGTGTCTGTCTGTGTGTGTACTCCATAACTTTCGAAGAACTTACCATATCAACTTGAAATTTGGCATACATATAGATGTCAACTACCCAAAGCGACTGATTGTTTTTGAGGCCAGTGGCGAAAAGGGTAAAATTGGGGGGTAAGTATCCCTTTTGCAAATGTTTATTTTTTTAGATTTTTTTTCCTTTTAATATGTGATTAGTAATATAATTATGGGTATTTTTTATCCCTATAATTTTTCTGTACAACAAACGGTTTACAAGATATTAGCAAAACACCGTCAGTTTAATAAACCGGTTTTTCCTAAATATCTCCGTAACTACTAACCATATTCAAAAAGTGAAAATAGCATTAGATAGGAAATAAAATTTCTCACAAAAAGTGTTTTTAGCAATTGTTTCGAAAATTTTGTTATTTTCGAAATATTTCAAAAAAACTCGATTTTGGAACCCGTCTACACGATTTTTTGAAATTGTGGTATGGAAAATCAAATTTCTGATCGAAAAGCATTCTTGTATTTTTTTGTAAAGTTAATCGTTTTCGAGTTATTTACAAAAAGCGATTTTTTTGATGTGGAAGTATTGATACAATTTGCAGCGGTTTTTTACTAATTGTTAAAAAATATCTAATTAATTTTATCATCGGAACTTTTGGAAAGGCATTGTGTATGCTCAGAACTAAACGAGAATTGTTTTAGAATAATCGTCTATATCCTCGTAAATTTAGTATTGAACAATATTTTGAAGGGGTCCAATAGTTCCCACAGTAAATTTGGACAGTACTCCGAAAGCTATAAAAGAAATTCTAATGACTGAAAGCACTCCGATCAATAATTAATGTTAGTGGAGTTGATCGGCCTATTTCCACAGTGTTTGCTTTTAAAACGCGACGTTTCGGAAGCGGACTCTGCTTGCGTCATCAGGCGTAGTCCTCAGAAGGACTGTTTTCGCACTTGAATCGAACTTTTCAGAACGCTTGAAACATCAATGAGCAAGATAGCACTAGAGGAGAACCACCTAACCTTTCTCTGCAAAGCCCGTGATAACAACGTAATACCCACCGGGCTCAACATTAAAACTCAGATACACAGCCAGAAAATATCACTAATCGCAAAGAGAGCTAGCGAAGCGTTAGTCAAAGAACGAATCCGACATCACCGTTTCAGAAAGTACCAGCTCGAACAACAATCCAACGAGATTAGAGAAACCATTCGAAATCGAGTGAACGAACAAGACTTTGATAGGATAAATACGGCTACCAGAAGTAAATATTCGAAGACCAAGGCAATGCACAAGGAAATTCAGCAGAAGAAACTCGAAAAGCTAATGAAGGAGAAGAAAGAACCAACCTTCAATCGGAAAAACACTGTCATAAACATCTCTAAACGACAGTTGAACGAAAACGAAATGCAGGTTCTGGACAAAGCCTTGAACTATGCGATAACACCGAGGTATATTCCGAAAGTAGATTTAATAACCGCAGTCGAAGAAACAGCTATGAAATTAGATCCTGAAGAAGCCGAAGAATACAGAAGGAAGGTTAGATCAGTCCTAACCTCTATCCTAGAAAGGAGAGCGGTCATTTCCCTTATGAATGACCCAACGATCAAAATTCTCCCGGCAGATAAAGGAAACGCGACTGTGGTAATGGATATGGACACTTATAACAGTAAGATCAAAGAACTACTAGACAAGGGCGAGTACAAACAAATACCAAAAGACCCCACACCATCAATCGAAAAGATATACATGACGCTGACAAAACATAAGGGGGAGTTCTCCGATTACCAAAAATCTGTTCGTCCTACCAAAGATTCACAAGGAAGGAATTCCGCTGAGAGCAATTATGAGCTCGAGAAATTCACCTTGTCACCCATTAGCACACTATCTGTTAGGTATCATCACACCCTTATCGGGAAAACCCGAGTTTATAGTAAGAACACGCAGCACTTCGTGGAAACCATCAGAAACTTCCAACCAAACCACGAAGAAATACTGGTAAGCTTTGGCATTGTGAGTCTATACACAAATGTGCCTACCGATAAGGCACTAACTATCATAAGGGACAAGCTGGAACAGGATGAAACGTTAGGCGAACGCACGCAACTGTCGGTAAACTTCTGACAATGTGCATTAGAACTACATATTTTCAGGTAGAAGACAAATTCTACCAACAAGATTTTGGGATGGCGATGGGTTCCCCAATATCACCCATAGTGAGCAATATATATATATATATATATATATATATATATATATATATATATATATCCGAATTCACAGAGAAACCAAGGATGTGGCTTAGATACGTGGACGATACCTTCGTAGTTTGGCAACAAGGTAAGCATAAGCTAGATGATTTCCTAGATGATCTAAATAGCCGCGCACCCTCCATAAAATTCACAATGGAATTGGAGTCGGAACAAAAACTGCCATTCCTGGATGTACTTGTACACAGGAGTGACAACCCTTTCACGACAAGTGCATACAGGAAACCTACCCACACGGGGAGGTACCTACACTACAACTCCAATCACCACAAAAACGTGAAGTTAGGCCTGGCAAAATGCTTCTACGATAGAGCAAAAACAATATGCTCATAACAAGAGCACCTGAACAAAGAAAAAGAAAATATCACTAGAACACTCAAAGAAAATGGCTACCCCGATCTAACACCTAACCTAAACAGGGAAAGGGTAACCGAAAAAGAAGAACCTAAATATATAGCGATAATACCATATATACAAGGTACCCCAGACAAAATACGAAGGATATGCAGAAAATACAAGATACGCACTGCCTTCAAATCGACCATAACGCTCGGGAGAATACTCACCAAAACCAAACCATACAATGAAGATCAAAATTCCAAGAATTGTGTATAAAATCTACCATGCGAATGCGGCAGAGCATACATAGGAGAGAGCTGTAGACCACTCCAAGTGAGAACGCGGGAACATAAGAACAACGCCCGCAACGGCGGAACAGAAAGATCAAGAATTGCCGAACATGTCTGGAACGAAGACCAGCGCGTCCAATGAGATAACATACAGATAGTGGCGAAGGACGAGGACACAACTCGTCGAAAACTCAAAGAAGCCACATACATCGCACTATCAGAAAATCCAATAAGCCAAGCTAGTGTAGAAATGAAACCCATATGGATTCCAATAATGCGTGAAGAGCTTAAGTGCAATACACCTACGCAATAAGTTACGGCGCAACATGCGCAATCAACTTCTGCGCAACCATGAAAAAGTTTAATATACAGTGTGGTCACTTAAGTGTGCAACATTGGGAATTTTTTTTATTAATCGCTCGTCCAAAATACAGGTATTGCCAAAAGTTGGTGCATGTTTGATAACCATTTTAGTTGCACGTAGAATAGTTCCAAGTCAAACGGTATACATTGAGTTAAAATGTCAAGATGCTTCTACAATCGCTAGCGCAATTCAAAGTTTTTTAGAAGGTAATAATTTTTCCGCCGATAATTGTGTGGGATTCGGATTTGACGGGTGTTCCACGATGGCCGGCAAAGAAGGTGGTGTACAGGCCATTCTTAAAAAAAAGTACGCTAAATCTTTATTTTTGCATTGCTCCAGCCACAGACTAAATCTTGTGGTCAATGATACTAGCAAGCTACCATAAATAAGATACACAATTGCAACGGTTAAAGACACAATAACCTTCTTTCGTGAATCGCCTGGCCGTAGGAAATCGGTTCCAAATCTTTCAAGGCTCTGTGAGACCAGATGGTCGAAAAAATATAAGAGCATAAAAAAATTTTCAGAAAACTTCACTGACTAGAACATATATCTGTCGAAGGAAACTATGCAACAAGAAAATCTGTCTACCAATTGCACTGTGCAGTTACTAAACCAATATTCATCTTAGGCTTAAACATAATTGCAAGATACTCTGCAAATTTGGAACCCGTTGTAAACGTTTTACAAGGTAAAAGTATGGATTTGGTTATGGTGAAGAAACATATTGATGATATTCTAGATGTAATCAAAGAAGATCGACAAGATGTCGAAAATGTTTCTTATGAATTATTTAAAAAATCACTTGATATCGCAGAGAAAGTAGGGGTTGAGTTGTCAGTACCACGAGTCACTCAAAAGCAAGTACACAGAAGTAATCCACCATCTGAGTCTGCAGTTGAATACTGGAAGCGGTCAATAATCATCCCCTCTCTTGATTCTTTAACTTCGTTTTTGGATGCTAGATTCTCCAACGAAATTACACCTGCTTTTGCTTTAACTTATCATCATCCTTCAAGCATGCTCAAAATGGCTTCAAAAGATTTCAAAAATAATGCAGAATCTTTCATGGAATTTTATAAGTTGGGTGATGTCTTTGCAGAATTAGATTTGTGGTACAATATGTGGAAGAAAAAGAATTTAACAGAAGACAAATTAAAGGACATTGAAGTGGCTGCACTTTTGGAGGAAGCTAATGTTTTTCCCTGCAACAAGGCACGCACTGCTAATATTAAGTGCTTTCCCATCCACTACTGCTACCGTGGAAAGATCGTTCAGTACCCTGCGAAGGGTAAAAACCTGGCTCAGGAGTACAATGGGTGATGACAGACTCACTGGGTTGTGTTTGATGAGTGTGCATCGAAAATTTTTGAAGGAAAATCAGGACTGTATAGTGAAGAAAGTTTTGGATAAATTTAGTTTAAACCCAAGAAAAATCTTATTAGTTTAATTTAAGTATAATTAAAATCTCAAAGTTTTGTTTTCATTTGCCTTTTCTTTTTATCCTAAAATTTTACATTTTGAACGACCATGGACCACGGTTTGCCCCCCCCCCCACCCCCCACCCCACCCGTCATAAATCCTGGCTACGCCCTTGGTCTCATCTACATCCTCGTAAATTTTTAAAGTATCGATGAACAATATTTTGAAGGGTTCCAATAGTTTCTACACTCAGAAAGTTATAATAATAATTAATGTGTTATACAAAAAAATTTGGATTTAGTCCAAAGTTAAAGACACAATAATTTTTTTTCGTAAAAAAGTTTTAAGTTGTTTCAGTGTAAATTATTTTTCAATTATTAAATACATATTTTATGAAAATACAAAATTGAAATTTAAAGAAATAATAATAATTTTAAAAGTATTTATATTAAGATCATTTGCAATCTCTTTTACAATAAGTTTTTATCTGTTTCAATGTAAATAATTTTTTAATTATTAAATATATAGTTTATGAAAATATTTGGTGTGGAACTCACACGACCTTCCAGCCTACAAAATGGAAATTAAAAGAAATGAAATAATTTTAATAACGTTTTTCTTGGGATACTTATAAGTTCATTACGAAAATAGCCAACATTGTAAAACCAAAAACAATCTATGTCAGAGGTTAATAGACATCTAGATGCTAACTAAAGAAATTAAACGAAATGAAATAATTTAAATTACAATTTTTACCTCCCAACCTACATTACACATATGTAGGTATAGATGGTTATGCAAGCGACTTTTTTTCATTATCGCTAAATCGACTTATTAGCTCAAAGTTTCGCCAAGAGCCATGGATGCCTGTGTGTGTCTGTGTGAATGTGTGTTAGTCCATATCCACGATAACTCACAGAACGAAAATACCTACGTACTTCAAATTTTATATTTATGCTTGTTTTTATTTTTCAAAGATATAAACAAACCTAAATATAGACCTTATGTTCTATGTAATTATTTGATATGATGCGTAATTTAACGGCAAAAAAAAATTAAGTGTTAATTCAGTTTTTTTTCATTATCTGAACAACGATTAATTTTATAAGAAGAAGTGTAGACATTTTTGTTAAAGAAAATTTAAGTTTACATAAATTTTCTTCATAAAGTTTTTTAATGTAAAGCGAAATAGATGTAAAAATTAAATAAATATGATTGAAAATGCGGTGACTGTATTATCGATATTTTTATAGAAGCGGGTGGCTGTGGATTTTTTTTACGTTAACGTATTTACGCCTATGAGTCTCTATCTGGCTTGAAGTTTTAAACGTCATTCTGGCATAGATTATTGTTTTTGTTTTTACAATGTTGCCTGTTTTCGTTATGAACGTATAAAAAAGAGATTGCATAGTTATCCTAAAAAAATTATAATTATAGTATATTATGCATAGACGGAGAGAAATACATGATTTTTACCGAGATGCATGTTTTTTGGGATTCTAAAACTATACTTAAGTGTTAGAAAATTGTTTTCAAAAAGCAGAAAATAATTTAAATAATTGTGGACCTGTATCATTTACGGTAAACGCAAATAAATAAGTTAGTTCTTTAGTTCTTGTGTTTTTATTTGTACTCAGTATTTGAAACTGACATAGTTCATCCCTAGGGAGAAAATGTTCCACTACTGCCACGATTTTGACAACAGAGAACCTACTACTTCCGCTTTCGCAAAAAATAATTCATTTCTTTTAATTTTTTAAGTTAGCATCTAGATGTCCATTAACCTCTGTCTGACATGAAGTTTTAAACATCCGTTTGACATAGATTTTGTTTATACAACGTTGCCTATTTTCGTAATGAACTTACTGTAAAAGAGGTTGCAAATTAACCTAATATAAATGCTATTAAAATTATTATTATTTCTTTTAATTTCAATTTTACATTTTTATAAAACATATATTTAGTAATTAAAATATTATTTACACTGAAACAGCTTACAACTTCTATGAAAAATAAATTTAATGATTATAAGTCTTTATCTTTGGTGCTAAATCCAATTTTTTTTGTGTAACACGTTAATTATTTCTGTATTATAAGTGTTTTGTAACTGCGGTTTCCTATTAGTGGAGTTGATCGGCCTATTTCCACAGTTTTTCCTTTTGGACCGTGACGTTTCGCAACCGAACCCTGCTTCCGTCATCAGAATTAGTCCTGAGAAGGACTGTTTTCGCACTTGAGTGGAATTCATATGTTATATATAATTTTTCCCAAGCACTTTACTACTTTCAGATTCGAACTTGGTACCTTTCACTTACTAGTCTGACACCTTTACCGCTGAGTCACTGAGTAATACAATATATATATATATATATATATATATATATATATATATATATATATATATATGTACAGTGTGGTCACTTAAGTGTGCAACATATGGGAATTTTTTTTATTAATCGCTCGTCCAAAATACAGGTATTGCCAAAAGTTGGTGTATGTTTGATAACCATTTTAGGTGCACGTAGAATGGTTCCAAGTCAAACGGTATACACGGTAGGTCAAAAAATTCAGCAAAATGTAATAAATAAATCTTATTTAGAATTAAAAGTTATGCCCGAATACCAAAGCGTGGTCCTCTAATTAATTTTTTTTTTTTTTTTAAAAGGTTAGTAATTTGGCTATTTTTTTGCATTTTACCAAAACATGTTGATAACTTAATCAAAATGAAATCAATCTGGCACAATTTTATTAAAACTCGAGCCTATTTGAAAAATTAAATTAGATTTTTAATATTTTAGGCAATAACTAACTTCATGTTTGTTGCAACGATATTAAACATCAGTTTAAAATTTCGAAAAAAAAAAATCTTAATATGGTAAAAAAATATGCGTATTATGATTACTGATATGTGATTAGGATCAATATACCGGGTGTCCGGCACCACAGAAAAAAGTCGCAAGGTGCTAAATCAGGAGATCTGACTGGTCAGTTTATGGTCCCACCACAGCCAATCCAACGATTTGGAAACGTATCATTTAAATGATTTCTGACATCTATACCGTAATGCGTGGGGCAGCCGTCGTGTTGAAACCAGTTCTCCAGCTTTTATCTTGCAACTTCCTCCAAAGTAGGACCTACCTTATTCACCAAAAGTTCTAAATAAGTTTCAGCATTTAAATTTCCATTAATGTCAAATGGGCCGATAATTTTATTATTAAAAATTCCAGCCCAAATATTAATTTTTTGAGGGTATTGGGTTCTTGTAGATAAATTGATCCTTGGGTTTTCTTGAGCCCAGTATCGAGTGTTTTGCATGTTAGATTCATTGTTTAACGTAAAAGTGCATTCGTCCGTAAAACAAATTGACGATATAAAGCGACGATCTTGATTCGCACGGTCTTGCATGTCTTCGCAAAATATCTCTAATGGTCTCATTTGCTTGAAATACCTACGGATAACAGGGTTTGTATGGATGATATCGGTGCTTTTGTAGTATCTGATATACCGCCGACTTTGACGCATTTAATTCACGGTTAATTCCTTTTGTGCTGTATGTTGGGTGGATATTTGTCACCCAAAACACGTTCTTCCAATTAAGTGCCATCCGCCCCAACATTCCTTCGATTACCTATATTACAATCGTATTCTTTAAATTTTTGAAAAAAAAACAATGCTAAAAATAATAAATTCTAACCAACTTTAGCTTATGATTCTGCTGAAATATTAGCAGTTTCTTCAAATTTTCGCTCATAGTTTCGTATTGTGGATTTAGACGGTATTGGGCTGTTATTAAATTTAACAGAAAACAAATCTCACTTTCCGCAAACTAACGCCACTGTAATATGTTTTAACCATAAAAACTTTCTCTTCATTTGAGTAATCATTTTGTAAATAAAAGCTAGTAACCTCAGAATGTCAAGAAATAACAAATTAATTCGACTACAATTGAAGGGAATAGAATAGTAAGGGTATAAGTAACATTTGTATAGTTTTGAGATAACTGGCTTCAAAGTTGATTGGGCTTAATAAATCAATTCAACATAAATTAGAAAAAATAGTACAAGATAATATTAAAAAAATCAGTAATCCGAATCTAACAAAATATCATCTTCCACATCGGGGTTATGGTCAGAATATTCAGGATTTTCAGTATTAGAGGTGGGAATACATTTTGCATCTCTTATGTTTTTCTTCTTTTTCTGTACTTTGGTTGCAAGTTCCATTTCTATATAGAAATTATAGTACTTTGATGGTATATACTCTAATGAAGTCTGCAGATTGTTTCATTTTACTGCAGAAATTTTTAAGGAGCTAGTATTTGAAAACTTAGAAAAGACCAGATTCAAGTTAGTTTATGGTCGACCAGTAGTTACATCACAAATACACTTGGAAAATGAAAAATCATTTTCTAATCTCGATTTAAATTCGAAGGAATATGTTTCAGAATTTTTTGCATACCGTAGAGTTGGGTGACTTTACTGCTATTTTGACTTGAATTCAATAATATCTGACATACCCATAAATATATCATAAAACAAAAAATATGGCGTTATGCCACTTTTTGCAAAGAATAGAACCTGTATAAAAGATTTTTGTAAAAACCCTGTTTTTCAAGTCACCCTACCTGTTGGTTGACTTGAAAATGTAAGCAAAAATCAGTGTAAATGACAAGTAAAACTGTTCTATAGGTGACTCTATATCAAGTTTAACTTTTTAAAAAAGTACAGGGTGAAACAAATTTTTGAGACCATGTATTTCAAAAAAGAAACGTTTATTCTGACAAGATACAAAAATAATTTAAAAACCAAGGTATTCTCAAAAAGTTAACATCATAATAATACTTAAACCTAAACTAACAATATTTTTACAAATGTAAACATATTTGTTTATAAAACATTGTCATCTACCAAATCTGTCAAAAATTTGGAACGTTCTCGGCGAAGGAGCTGTGGAGCTGGCAGACATACGACCTCTTTTGTGTGCACCATCGATTCCTCTATTACGTCAGGATATGAAAAAAATGTTTCTTTTGTACCCACAGTTTTTCGTAGAAATTTTACTTGAAGGTAATGACTTGACAGGTTTCTCCAACATATTTTACAAGCCGTTTCTCTGTATGAAATTTCACAAGAACAAACTCTCCACATTGAAATAACTGTCGTTCCACAGGTTCTTCATTTTGCTTGTTGTCTTGATTTCGCATTTGTTAATTATCCTCGGGCTCGATATCACTGGACTCCTCTTCGTCGGTCTCGTCTTCAAGCTCTATATCATCTATCTCACTTTCTGAAGAAAGTTCGGATTTATTGGATTTGCGTGGCTTCGGATTTTTTTAACAATTTTGTTTTGCTCAGATAGTTGTACTGCCACCGTTGTCTCGTCTATTTTTTCTGCTTCTAAATCTTCTACAGAGATGCTCTCCCGTGGAGCAACATTTAGTTTCTTCCGTCTGCCGGACTTACTGGGTTTTACATTTCTTGTTGTTTCAAACATATCTTTTAACACATTGGCAATTTCCCCAACAGGCCTGTGTTGAGAAGGGATTCGTTGTAAAACAGCTTCTCGATCGATAGGAATAAGTCCTGTCGCTTTGAACTCGGCTTTTATGTTATTATTTTTTGCACCTAGTTCTACTAATGTTGCTTTGAGTAGACCAGGGAATCGATCTTTCCTTATGGGGCCAGGTTGTGTTTGCTTCCATTTAGTTAAAACAGACCTCCATTTACCCTTCAGTGGTCTGAAATAGCAAACATCTAGCGGTTGCGTTAGATGTGTACTATTGGGGGACAAGAGAACAAAGCGAATATTATTGTTTTAGCACTCCTGTATGACAGTGATGCTAATGTGGCTGGTTAAATCGTCACCGATCAACACCTTCGGTCCTTCAAGTTTTTTAAAATAAGGGAGCACGGTACATTTAAACCAGTCTTCGAATAGGTGTAGATCAAACAATCCAGATTTGCTGCGATTGTACTGGGCGTGTTCGGGACAATTTTCTCTCCACGTAGACCACAGCTGATCTGTCTTATATACAATATAAGGCGACAACATAACTCCTGATTCACTAACGGAAAACATCACACTCGTTCAAGATTTTGTGTGGTCCATAATTTTTTCGGCATGTTTAGCTGTGCGTCGAGCAACAACTTTGGTTCGTCCAGGGTCATTGGTAAAACATGTCTCGTCATAATTGACGATATTTTCGTCAGGAATGTCTTTTGAAGTAACAGCCAACTTATCAAAATATTCACTTAAAATGTTAATAGAAACAGCAGCACGACTTCGCTTTATATTTTCTGATAGGCCAATGGATAGGTCGCTATGGCGAGTAATAAACGCGTAGTACCAACTATTACCCGGTCTGTTATCGGTAAAAGCACCTAATCTTCGTCTTTGTCTGTTTAAATAATTTCGAACCAGATCTTTAATATTGTCTTTATCTAAGGGAAATTCCCACTCCGCAGCAAATAAAACAGCATCTTTTAGAACCACTTCCTCCTCCGTTGTCAATGAAGTCTGACCCCCATAAGTTTTCATATTTTTATTTTTAAGTTTTCGATATAATGTCGATTTTGATATCCCGGTATTACTTGAAGCCTCCGCCAATGACCATCTGCCAGTGCGTATATTTGTTAAGGCTTCTTCTAATTCATCTTTAGTAAAATCGTGGTATTTTCGCTTTCCTCACACTCTTATAGGTACTTATTTGACATTTTGTCAAGTCACCCAAAATCTGTAACAAAAAATGTAAAAAAGCATTACTTAACCTCAAAAAATAAAATCAACAGATCTGGGGTTCAGAACCCGTTGAGAAGACAATAAACTATTGTAAAAAAAAATATTGCATGTAATTTGCTCATATGGATGACCTTAATTATATAGCATACCAAAAACCGTGGTTTTCTTACCTATTATTCAGTATTTTTTAGGAGCCAGATAAAACACCTGTTTACAAAAGTTTTAGCTACTGAAAAAATCAAGCTATTTAGATGTAAAATAGAAAAAAAAAAACATTCTTTAGTCATATCATGAACAAAAAAATTTTTGGAAGCATTTTTTATGAATGTACTCCAGTGCTCTAGTATAAATTCTTGTGGAATACGTTTTTTGCATTTCTCAATATGTCCAAAACTCCGATCACATTCCATATATGTATCCCCAGGCTCCGAAAACTTATGATGGATTTCTTATAGTTGAGCGGATTTGACAAGATAGATAAACACTTTACACATATTCTTGTTCTTGTTTTGCCCCCGCAGGAATCACTGTACGCAATCACTTTTTAATATTTGGCGGTAAGGATTTGACAAACTTCAACAAACATGACCCAATTTCAAAGGATCCTGTAGATGCCACATTTTTCAGACCATACAAAAATGTGAGCTTTTCCAGTTATTAGATCATAAATACAAAATTGTATGTCCAGAACTGCCTAAGGTAAAATACCTTCGAGGTTGTTAATAATGGAGTAGGTACCGCTTGTTGTAGATCCAAACCTTTAAACAGCAGTGTTTGTAGATGACTTATTTGCTTCTATGTCTATTTTTTTACTTGACACTGCTTTTTCTGATCTTCTCTGGTGAAGTTCTAGGAGAATTTTAACTTCTGCAATTTTGAGTTAATCGTGGGAATATTTGAGGATATTGTGATAAGAATCGCATTTAGAACAGGTGTCCGAGTGTGGTCGATGAAAGCGTAGGTTAAATTCGTTATTAAAAACAAACCTATAATATGACGGTTTTACTGGCGGTTTTTGTTTTTCTTGACAGAACTCTTTATACAACTCATACATTTTCCTTATGTTTAAGTTTGAAGACAAATACTTAGTTTCAGTATTTGCCTTTCTAGAATAATGACTGTTGTATCTTGGAAATTTTTTATGTGTTGAATCACAACATTTCGCTTGTCGGTACTCATTTTATTATTATTTTGTCCTTTTCCCCTCTTATCGGGCTCAGTAACACTCAGATGGTTAGTCTTCTTGCAAACTGACGTAAACCTTTTATTAGTTATGTCAAAAGTTTTTAGAAAAAAAGCTTTGCATACACGTTTATTAATCAAACATTTTCGATTCGTTGTAGTATTCTATTAACTTCACCTTTTGTTATGCATGAAGAAAGAAAGGCGGTCTGAAGATCATATGTTGGTAGTTTATAATAAGAATCAAAGAGTTCCTTTCTTTGTGCCCCTGAAATATTTTGATTGCTCTTATATCGGCACATGTGATCATAAACTTCCAATCTCTTACTCCTATATAATTTATTCTTATACACATATTCTTGCTTCATCCGAGTCAGACATTTCACTTCCTGGATCAAAGTCCTTGTCTGTTTGGTAAGGTTCTAAATAAAAAATTTTGCTGTTAAACCAGTAAAGCGGATACATTTATTATTGAAAATCCTAACCTCACAAAATGTATAGGATATTTTAAAGACATATCAGAGTGCTTATCAAACAACATACACATAAAATAAAACTGATTAGATTTACCTTCATCACTTTCCATGTCAAACTAGTTAATATCAAACACGTATAATACAAGCTTTTAGTTTAATACCGTATTAAACGTCACCAACTATGTGTAACTACAATACACTGTTGGAATAGAAAGGGTATAAGCGCGCTTGTACCCTTTCTATTCTAAGAGGTTTAACATTTTAATTTACTTGATATTTATACTGGACGACAGATGGCATAAGCAGTTAGAAAAAGTAGAGTCCTATATACAAGAGAGTAAAGACATGTGTAGTGGCAGCCATTTCTCCTCCAAATTTAAACAGAGTTATATGTGTGAATATGAATGTTTCAGTGTTGGCAATTAAATAACTGATTTTAAAATAAATATAGGTACTATAATACAATTCTGGCACGTTTTGAGATCGAAATTAATACATAGTGTGCAACTGTTAATTTTGGTATCTAATATTAAATTTGGATAGGTAGGTACCTTATAAAAACGCCATTATTTATTTAGAATAATACATGGTTACAATATACAAGTTCATGCCCAACAAACACTTAAATTTAAGGTCTCATAGTTTTACTACTATATCATTAGCTTACTATTCAAAAGTCATAAGTCCATTTGACATAATTTTACAGGAAGTAGAAAAAACTGCTATTGAACCTAAAATAATTCAACTAACTGAAATTTTTTGTATTACATTTTTTCGTCGTTATGTAAATATAGTTTGAATAAAAAAGTTAATAAAAATCAAGTTTTTAATATTTTACTGGAGTTACAATTTCTTTTAAAATTTTGAGGATATAATACGATGTTTTCTTTCCCAAATAAAATATTGAAATATTGCAAAAATGTTTGAAAAAAATTGCTTCTTAGTTATTTTAAATTTAATATTATCCCCGCAATGCAACATTACCTATTTTAGTTGTTAAAATGAAAATCTTTTTAAAAAATTTTTAAATTTATTCTTACATACAACAAATAGTTTTTTTTAACCATAAAAACTAATTAATAATGCTAAACGAAACTTAAGTAATCAAACTATAAAACGAAGTTGTTTTGGTAGAAAAGGAACTGTTGTTAAAATAAACTTATAATATGCTATAGGCACTAGCGATATGACAAATTGTCATAAAAACTGTGCAAGTCCAGTGGAATGCTTGATTTTAAAGACTGCAATTGTTCCCATTTCTCTTGTTTAATTTGAATTGGTTTCTTTTGTAACTGAGGCATAGACAGAAAGTCAATGTTCGCTGATAATCCGGCAGTTTTTCTTTGTTCCAAATTTGTATACTCCTCAGTATGCCGTAGCTTGTACTGAACACTGCCATCAGCTTTATAGATTAGGCTTCGTAAATCTGTAACCACTGGATCGCCTACTTTATAACCAGGACGAATGGAATTAAGTAGCTTTAATTTTGCGAAATCTTTAAAAAAAGTCGTGGCCTAAATACGTAACCCTGAAAGGAGCTGGATTTCTTCGGGCATTTTGGCAAATACGAACGTAATCGACAGGTGCGTTAATGACTGCATTTTTAATTTTTTCTCTCAATTAATGAGTGCATAGAGTCTGCCTTCATATGGGCATGGCCCTTTTCTAAATATTTTTTGTTCGATGATCACTTTGTAACCAATGGAGAGACTTAAAAGTGCGCAGAAAGGGTACTATTTCTGTTTTGTGAGGTGCACCCATCACTGTACAATATAACTGCTTGTCCCTCACCAAGATCTTCCAGAACATGCTCTCTAAGGAAATAGCTGATTATAGAAGAATATTCGTTTGAAGTTACACCTCCAGCTCCTTCATGCCAAATAAAGCAAAAACCATCGTGCGTTTTCAAATCAAAAATTGTGAAGTTGTGTACCATCAGTTTCATTTTAAAGTATAACGATGAGACGTTTGATTTCGGCGACAATAATACTGATTGCATATCCATACAATAAACTTTGTTATTAGATTCTTTATCCCTTTTAAATGCCTCCCGTGCCT
The DNA here is from genome assembly GCA_036346205.1 of Vesta saturnalis. Classification (NCBI taxonomy): domain Eukaryota; kingdom Metazoa; phylum Arthropoda; class Insecta; order Coleoptera; family Lampyridae; genus Vesta; species Vesta saturnalis. The sequence continues at coordinate 2,485,480 of JARFJB010000682.1, forward strand.
AATTTTTTTAAATTTCATGCATCGCAACTTCTTCTTTGGATAAGTTGTTTGTTTTAAATGCAACGCACTTATCGCATTCATCTTTTTTAGGTCTAAATAAACTGAGATTCAAGTCAGCAAAAACCAAATCAAAAACTTTTTGAGACAAAGCTCTTAGATTTTGACTTTCAGACCAAGTTTTATAGAATCTGTATAGAGCTGCCTTTGTGTCCCAGTTGGGTTCAAGAAAAGCTTAGACGTCTGTTCCCTGCAGTAATGAGATTCCATTTTAGGCAAATCTCTAAAAAATTTACGTAATAGTTCTCTTCTACTTTTTTCATTACTATTATCTGGAACTTCTTCTACATTATTACTGTCCTTATTCTATTACTGATCTTTCCTTTATTCCTAGCGTGTTTAGGAACATCTTCTTACAAACTCTGAACTTGTCTTCTTTTTGGGATTTTAAATAATAAATCCAGCTAAACTGCCTTCTTGATTTCATTTCTTCTTTTCGATTTACCTGTCGTTTCGTATTTTCTTTTTGCACCAATATATTTACGTATACTTTACGCTAATCCCAGGTTAACTTAGACCTAAAGTATTTAAATATTTGCTGTCTTGTCTCCTCATCTAGCTTTTTGCACTGTAAGGCATAATTTTCTTTTGAGATGCTTTACATTTACATGCTTCTTTAAGTACTTTTCTATCTTTTTCTATTCGGTAGTTCCAGGACCCATTAATTTTCTTCTTTCCAAAATATTCCTCCCCACGTTCTCTTTTTCTTTTATTAACATTAATAGTCCACTTTGTTTCATCCACATTATGCCTTTTATTCCTTTTTACTACTTTCTGTTCCAAAACACCTATTTGTTCGTCCACATCGCTAATTTCGCTATTAGAACATGACTCAGATGAAAACTGCATAATTTCTTCCTCGATTTCTTCAATATTATAGTCTGGGTCCTTATCAAGATCGTCGTTTTTCGGAACAATAATTAACGAATTTGAGATTGTAGGATCATCTTGAATATATTCTAGCTCGCAGGCATTAATAGTATCTTCCGTGTTCTCATTGTTACCTTTGTTTGACGCTTTTTCATTAATATTTATATCTGTTGTGTCGATTATGTTTAGACATTCACAATTACTTGTTACTTCGGGAATATCTAGGATTAAAAAGGAATCGGTATTTTCTTGTACATATTCGCTGTTACAAGTAACGGGAACGACAGGAGTTGCAGAGCTTTGCTGGATATTTGAGATAATATCATTATTGTCTTGATTTGTGTCTGGAGGTGAGTCCAGAGAAATAATGGGATTTTGAACAATCTCTGTACATTCTCAGATGACGGGATCTTTATGATTTGGTTGATCTTTTAAATTAAAATCCACTAACGATCTTTCACATTTGGTTTGAATTTGCAAATATTGTTTTGGTTCTGTTACTGCAGTTTTCCATGGTAAACTTAATTTTCGAAATAGAATAAGAAGAAAAAATATTATTAAATAGTTTCGGTTGAGTTAAAGTTAAGAAAGGTTACTGTTGAACAACCCTCTCGAGTTGGCTTGTAAAGCCACTGTTTAGGTTCCTATATTTTCCAATTCCATAGTGGTTTTACTCTTTTTTTAATGTTGCCTATCCCTCTATTATAAAAATTAGCAAAGGTTGCCCAAAAATAATTTAATTAACTTCATTTCAAATTTATCAATTTTTTTTCAACAAAGTAGTGACGAAACACCTAAATAAATACACAGTATTTACGAAATGCCACCAAAGTAGTAGTAGTTACAATATTATTGTATTTGCTTAAAAATATAACTTAATATGAAAAAATGCAAAAAGGCATGTGAAAATATGAAAAGTAGGTATACTACTGCAAATGTCGCAACTCAAAAAAAAGCAAATCTTATCCAAGGAAAAAGTCGTATGTCCCTTAAAAATTTTCGTCAGTAATAATACTCACCTTAAGTTTCTTAAATTATTCACTTTAAAATTCCTTTATGATTTGGCTAAAAAAACAATGATTATCAAGAGGACA